>PISX010000493.1:0-100060 GCA_004024625.1 Mellivora capensis | reverse complement strand
TGTGCATTGCAGGATGTCAGCAGGACCCCTGGCCTCCACTCACATAGCCAGTAGCATCCCCTCTTAGTTGGGACAACCAAAACTGTGTCCCAGCATTGTCCGATGTCCCCACCCACCACCACCACCACATGGAGACTCCCCAAGCTGGCCTGTCCCAGGTTTCGGGATGGGCTAGAGCTCCTCTGCACAGGCCCTGACCCTGGGGTGCTTCATCTGTCGTGGCGCATGACTGGGAAAGGTTAGCCTAGATGACATCTGAGGACAAGAAGCCGGGGCCACTGGAGGCACCTACTGGGCGCATTTTTATCCCTTTCCGTTGGGAGACAGAGCAGATGTATTTTCTCGCAGTTGTGCTAGTGCTTCTCAGGGAAATCTGCTTGGGTCCGAGGGGTGAGGTAGGCCTGTCTAAGCAGACCACACGTTTACATCTGTCTGCGGGAAGAGGCACCGCCTACACAACAGCCTCCAAACCCGACTCCGGGCGACCCCTGGCACACGATCCATTCCCAAATTGCAGCCCCGTGGGACACACAGACACACACGACTGCAAATAGCTCCCCCCCTTTGGAAAGAGAGTCCTTTGTCGAAGGGCAGGAAGGACAAAGAAGAAACACCAGCAAAGTCATTCAATGTTGGCTGAATGGAGAACGGCCACCGCCCATGTACAAACATCTCTATCCCGCCTCTCCAGGGACATAAAGCAGGACTCAGTACCAGTGAACCGTGAACTTGACAAGGCCAGGAAATGTGCTCCGCGTTCGGCAAGCATAGACACTAACATAATACACATCCCTGTTTACTGCACAGGCCTGTTGCCAGCACAAATCGCTCTCGGGTCATTTATGCTACTGAAATAATCACAAGAGCCATTGGCAGAACGAGGTCCAATGGAGGCTCCCAATTATCTTCATGTGACAACTCTGTTCGATGCCTCTGATTCACTAGCCACACGCTCTGCACGGGCCGGGGACAACAAAAGCCAGAGAGCCAGAGCTCCCTGCTCCTGAGGGGCTGGGAGGGTGTCCGCTGCTGCGGCAGCCCAGCGTCTCCTTCCCGTCTGTTCCAACAGGACAGAGACCTTGCTTGGGGAAACCATTATCTGTCCACCTCCAGGTGTGTGTGACACCAGGGGCAGACACCTGCTCCAGGCTCTCACCTGTCCACAAAGCCCCTGCCCCCTCCCACCAAGGGGCCACTGAGACCCCACCCCAGGCCTTCAGCCGGACCTGCTGAGCTTCCAGGAGGAAAGCCTGCTGAGAATGAGGCTGGGGCAGGGGAGCTGGCAAAGAAGCAGGAAGTGGCATCCTCATCCAGCCCCTTAGCGCCATGGCCAGCCACCACCCTTCCATGGGTCTGTTTTGTGGGCCAATCAAGCAGGCGAAAACGAGGCCCAAATCACTTTAAGGTGGGTCTTGGGCAATCTTAATTAAAAAGAAGCCCAATGTCTGAGATACAACCTACAGAGCAAGACACAAGCATATTCGGGTGAACCGTTTTAGAAAGGGATTCTGATTCAGAGAGTGCCCGAGGGAAGGGATCGACCATCTTTCTCAAGAGAGGCTTGAGCTTGGCAAGACAAAGGAGGGCAACTGACAGATGAGTCAGAGAGCTGGGTCCTCTGGGGACAGGCACCAGGAAATCAGTCAGCTGCACAAAGCCTTGCTGTCTGCAGCCTCCCCCTGGCCAAGAGCAAAGTGCTCTGGGGCTGGGCTCATGGCCCGTGCTTGTTTTCCAAGAGCCGTTCCCAGCACAGAAGTCACGGTCACTGGGGACATGAGGGGCTTGCTGTTCCGTGTCGCAAAGAGCTTCCTTCACCCCTGCTAAGACACTTGGACCCATCACTGAGTCGGTTCTAGGGTTAGCTAAGCTTTAACAAACACTTCTTGTCTGAAAGACCAAGGTTACACCAACAAGCCAGAAACATCTCTGCTTGAGAGAAACAGTAACACTAGTGAGACCGTAAAAGCGGTAAATTACAACCAAAAAAGCTAACACTTATGGAGGTTCTCAGTGGAAGGCACAGAGGTACACACTTCCCATGGCAGTTTTCCTCTGTGTCCCCAGTACTTTAAGGCAGGTAGAGGACGGAAAGTTCAGCCAACAGGTGGCCTGCCCCAGGGCATGCAGCAAGCCACAGGCCAGCTGCTCAGACCCCAGGATGCTTGCAGCTCATGCCACCACGTGACACGGTCCGAATAAGGTCCCCAGGGGGTGGTGCGCTCCACAGGGAGGTGCTGGGTAAATTAAAAGAATGACACCGTTACCCAGGCTGGTGGCATGAAGGGCTCAGTCTACCTGGTATTCTGTGACTGTCACTCGGACTTAATCCCAAATGGTCACTTCACTGGAGTGAGCCCAGCAGGTGGCCCCACTGAGGACCTTTCCTCCCCGTCCTCCTTGCACACATGAATGGGCCCACATTCTCAGATTTCCATGCACAGCCTATCCCCTACTGTTTTCACGCACTTAATGATTCTACCTGTTGTGGGCTAGACTGTGTATGCCCTCAGCTCAAATCTCATGTTGAAATCCAAAGTCCCATTACTACAGAAAGTAAGTGTTTGCAGAAGAGGTGATTAAGATAAAAAGGGATCACTGGGCTGGGCCCTAATCCACTATGACCAGTGTCCTTATGCAAGAGGAGGACAGGAGCATGCACAGAGGGACGATCATCCCTCTGAAGGTGACTGTCTAAAGCCAAGGGTAGAGGCCTCAGAGGAAACTGGCATGGCTGGCACCTTGACCTTGGACTTTCTAGCCAGCACCTTGACCTTGGACTTCCTAGTCGCGAGAATTGGTAGAAAATGAAGCCTATTGTTTAAGCCGCCCAGTCCGATACGTTGTCATGGCGGCCTGAGCAGACGAATCCATCAACCTAGCTGCTCAGCTGGAGGAGCTCCCATCTGGCTGTGAAGGCTGAAGGCCCCTCAGAAACCGGGAAAGACCCCATCATCTTTGAACTCCTGTAGAGGAAGGGGCTGTTCTGTTATCAACACCAACCAAGGGAAATCGCCACCAGTACAGGAGCCTGAATCCTGTTCCCAGGAGCTACTGGGCCCACCTGCTGGGTCCAGGCCTACAGGACCAGCCCTCCGGTTCTCTAACACAGCAGCCTAGAGCTCGGTCAGCCCAGCAGGGAGCTGCAAGGCTTTCCCCCAGCCTCAGTGGCCACTGCCACCCCCAGTCCAGCATTTCCCCAGTGTCCCTGACAATGGCTCCTGGTGACAAATGCACTCAGCTCCACCTACATGGGGCCACACCCCAGCCCCCTGCCAGCAGGTACAATCACTCACACACAGCCCCCCACACTACTTCAGGCCTCCATGCCCCCTTCATTGCACCCCCCACAACCCTAGGTACTATTATAACCCCATTTTCCGCCAAGAAACCGAAAGCACTTCTCCAGGATCACAGACTCGGGAGTGACCTCGATCCTAACCCAGGCCCCCAGAGTCTGACTGGGGTTGGCTACCCAAACCCAGCCCCGCTGCCTCTGTTTGTGCGTGGCTGGTTGTTTCTGTGCAGTCTACGGCCGCGTCCACACAGTGAGGGGCATGCAGGAGAGACCTTTTGTCCATGGAGCCGAACTTACTCATTATCTGGCCCTTTCCATGAAGTCCACTCACCTCATTCTAGACAACTGACCCCATACCCTGCCCACCCAATTCAACCCTTCTGGACTCTCCACAACCCCGCCTGCCCCCTCGCACCCAGAAAGAGAAGGAAAAAAAAAAAAAAAAAAAGACAAAAATTCTATTTAAATATAATCCTACTGATGAAACAAAGAGCAAACCAATTTCTCTGTGGATTCTTTTGTTCTCGGAAATTGCCAAGATGTCAACCTTGCACAAGATAATAAATAAGAATCAGCAAAGTGCCTTCCAAATATTTAATTAAAGGATTTTATCTGCTTCACCACCTGGGAACAATGGGCCACAGGTTGGAAGATCAAGTCTAAACCTTAATGTTGAATTCTTGGTTTTATAAAGTGCTTGTCACAACCTTAATATTACTTAAATGTAGTTTTTTTTTCCCGTTATTATTAATTAGGTTTTCCCTAACAGTCAGTATCGCAATTACCCTTCAAAGAAGAGCTGCCAGAATGCATTTAACTACTTGTTGCAAAGAAAATCTTCTCCGAATCACCTGGCGCTGGCTCTCCAGTCCCTCCTGGTAGGCACAGTCGCCTTGTCAGCTTGCGATCTGGTATGAAACCGCAAGTGCGCCCTGCGGCCTTCCGGCAGTGCAGCTCCTCCTTGAGAAGGCCCGTCAGAGGGGCAGATGGAAATGGCTACCGTTTCCGATTTCCACGTGCCTCTTCCCACCGGGCACGGGACAAACAGCCGCGCAGGGCAGATCCGGGAAGGGAAATGCCACTCAAACTTTGGAGTCCTTGCGTGTTTTCGGTACCTTTTGCAAGGCCGTCCTTCTGCAACGTGCTGCTGTCGTTACAGGGGGTCATACAAAGGGCTGGGAGAGGTGGGGCGGGGCAGGGGGAGAGCCTTCTGGGTGAAGTCACTCTGAGCTTGCATCCTGGGTGAGACTCTGCTGCTGCTGCCTCTGGTGTTCTAACTTCCTTCCACATCTTTCACCACCTGATGGAGTTACTGGGACTTCAGAAAAAGGTGTCGAGGTTGCTTGAAGGCGGGGGGGAGGGTCATTTCCCAGACAGATGGATTGCGACCCTCCTATCTCCCCCTGTCCTCCATCTCTCCTGAATGCTGCCAGCCTGGACCCTCGCGGCATTACCGGGGCCTGCTTTGCCGACACCCACGCCTGGCTGGGGAGGGGCTGCCTCGTTTCCTGAGGCTCTCTGGACGTCATTCTCAAGTCAACTATGGGCACCCCCAAGAGCCCACAGAATGCTGGTTTCCCCTGAGAAAGTTATATTTACACGGGAAAAAAACAGACACCAGTGATGGCTTGAGTCGGGTTGTTGAAGACCAGTGTGATCTCAGACCCCATGGGGAAACTGAGGAAGTTCACTAGATCCTTCGGTGAGGTCAGTTGCTCAAAGGGCACTTAAAATCCCTGCCTATTTTAATGTTTTTAAACTAAAGTGGTTCCTAAACAGCAT
Organism: Mellivora capensis; assembly: GCA_004024625.1. Classification (NCBI taxonomy): domain Eukaryota; kingdom Metazoa; phylum Chordata; class Mammalia; order Carnivora; family Mustelidae; genus Mellivora; species Mellivora capensis. Next base: position 94,983 of record PISX010000493.1, on the reverse strand, counting down.
GGGACAGCTCAAATAATTCAAACCAATAATAATAAAACCTTGTGTTTATCAACTGCATACGACATGAAAGAGATTTCAAAATACGGTTCCATTTACTCCAACAACGCTGTGAGGGAGAGTCATGTTCCAGATGGAGAAACTGAGGCACAGCAGGGAAGTGATACTCAAACTCTTGTCCATCCCTCTCTAGGGCTCTTAACCTCCCCATGCTCTTAACCCCACAAGTGCCACCCCCTCCCCAGGACAGATCTTGGGATGGAGGACAGCACGTGGCACTGCCTGGACACCAGAGGCCCTGGCCGAGTCCCAGAGACAAAGCCCCTTTCTTCTTCAGACGTGCCCAGCCTGAGGATTCAGGAACATGATCCTGGTTCGGTGCTTGTCTCCCTTTTCACCTTGGGGCAGCCGACAGCTTCTGGCTAGAAACTAACCATTGTTTTGTGTTCATCATGGTGCTTCTGCGGGAATTTTTCTCCCGGTGGCAAACGATACTGCTTTTTTTTATAAATAAATTGACTTTAGGTTAAAAAAACAGGAGCCAATTTAAGGAAAATATTCCATCAGCGCTGGTGGGCAGAGACAGCGCAAGCCCTGACGGGAGCTCAGGAATGACTCAAGGTAACGGCATGACACACGGGGTCATGAGAACTACTCAGCCCTTGTCACGGCACCACGCCGGGGTCCCGCAGAGCAGTGTGCTCCCCACAGCTCTCCGGGGCACTGAAAAGTAGCAGAGCTCCAATGTGGAGTTATTCTTACTCATCGTCTCTAAGTTTCTGGTTTTTGCTTTATAAGTTATAAATAATCTAACGAGGTAGACTGCAAACGAGCACGTATACAGTGGATTCCTATACTCGAGTGGGATTTGCGATAGAGGAAGCCTGTCCACCCCAGGACAAGACTCCCTGCATTTTCCCAAGGAGCAGAACCCCAGGGGACCTATAGTGGTCACTTGGTGGCATCCATTCCTTGCCCTTCCTAGGGATGGCCTCTGATTTCCAGCAGGGACCCCATATAATTCTGGGCTAGTGACCTCACCCAGCTCTGAGTGGGATGGAGGTTCATGTTCATGTTCCTGAATCTCCCTCACGGCCACCAGCAGTGTGACCGGCCTTAGGGGACCTATCTCAGCTCCTCTGCTGGGAATGCAGGGACAGACACTTGTCCTCTGTGTCCACTCCGCCAGAAAGTATGCTCTACCCATCTGCTCTATTCACTGGTCCCTCAAATACTCCATTAAATACAAGAATGTTTTCCCACCAATGAGTCAGCCTGGAGCCACTGTGCTGACCCGGGGTCACACCCACTGTGTCGGGGGCGGGTACTGCCAAAAGGTCTCCGCTCTTGGAAAGCAGGGGAGGCCAGTGGAGAGAGAGGCCTGGAGCTGGCAGGAAGGTGCACCGTTACCCTATGCTTTGAGTTCTCCTATGGGGGAGGTTAAAGAAACCCGCACCTAGAAGCTAATTATGGCTGAGCCCTAGCAGTCCTTGCTGTCCAGGAAATTCCCAAGAGAAGGTTCTTCCTGACTTGATGCCTCCACCATTCGCAACACAAGGGAGGACACGGATCGCTCAGCTTTCTTGCAGAGACCTGAGCTCATGCGTGGGGAGAGCGGCGCAGAGCCATCGTGTGCCTGCTGCCAACATCATGTCCTCTTCTCCTGCGGCACTGGCTTCATCTATAAAATGGGTACCCAATCACTACCTCTCTTGGTTCAGGGATGGGTAAAAGCAGCATCACAGACCGACTGTCCCCCTGATTCTCAGAACAACGGCACTCAATCAGGGACAGCTAAAACACTGCTGTTACTGTGACGAGGGACCCTCTGAAGCAGTGGGATGGGATCCCTAAACTTTTACACTCTGCACCCTTTGAAATGCCCTGGGAGAAAGTGCACATCCTGAGAAATCAGATTCTAACCGCTGGATCCCATGCCTTCTCTAACGAAACAGGACCAGAGCCGCACAGTGCTACCTCCACAGCGCTGCCTTCCCTGCACGTGGAGTCTCAATTACACGTCATCTCCTGGACAAAACACAGTGTGCGTGGGGTCTCTGTCACCCAGAGAAAACCAAGAGGAACAACATCCAAGGATCTCAGGGCAGAGAAAGCCATCTGAGCCAGGCTGCCGCTTACGGTCCAACCAGGGCCCACCTGGCTGCTGATTCCGGCAAGACCATGACGCTTGCCAAGTGTGTGCGTGCTCCGAGATGGGAATTCCTATCCTGGCTCTGCCACATGGGACCGCCTTCCAGCCACTCGGAGGGCGTGCTCCAGGGAAGTGGCTCACCCTCTCAGAGCCCCAGATACTCCTCTGCAAAATGGGCTGGCAATGCCTCCTTCGCAGGACTGCTGAGAGCCAAGGGTGCCCACGGCCAGCTCCGGAGCCTCCCAGGAGGTCAGAACTCCAGGCAGAGCATGGCCATACTGGGGAGTTCTACCGCTGACCCAGCTGTTGTTACCCTGGAAACCATGTGGTCCACACACAGCAGCTAGAAACACCAGGTGCTGACAAGGAGAAGCAGGTCCTGGGACAGATGCCTCATCTACAATACCTCATTTCAACCCAGGAGGAGCTGTCGGTCTCCCCCACTAGAACGTAAACTCCATTCTCTTCCTGCAGAACACTTGCGCCCAGTGTACCCCCTTGGGTCTGAGCGCCGAGAGGGGTGTGCTGGGAGCATCACCATCTTGCAGATAAAGCAGCTAAGGCTTCGACGGGCTAAGGACCATGTCCAAGGTTGCCCAGTTCGTGATGCATGTTTGACTCATTTCAGAGTCACTCCACGTTTACCGTCCACCGTATGCGGGTCGCCGTTCACACGTTGGTGCGTGATACACACTGAGTCCCCTGCCCCTCACAGACCCCGTCATGGAATTAAATGTACACGGAGCTGCTCGCAAGGCAAGGAAGTCGTCAGGTCATACAGCAGAGTGTGGACATCTAAACCCCGTGATTTGTTCTCTGTGGCTTTCCAAGCAGCGTGCTCCCAGCCTTAGGGGATGAGAGGCGGCTGATACCGAAGACAGACCCCCAGAAAGGCCACCGGGTTCTCAGAGATCCTGGGCTCTGCCACCCAGCTGTTGGCACTCCCCACCTCGGGATGAGCCACAAAGCCCCATCACAGAAGGGACAAGGCCAGAAAAGACAGGTTATTTGTGAGGATTTGGGGATAGAACCAAGACAGATACCAAGAGAAAGGAAGAGGGAATAGTAGCAAAGGCCCCCACTTAGCTCAGGGGGCCGGACCCCGAGATGGGAATGTAGGAGAAGCCCCATGTACTAAGAGCCTGTCGTAATGTCCCTATGGCCCAGTGGCCTGGAGAAAGTAGCAGTCCCCAGCAGTCCTCCTGCCTACAAATGGCCTGGGCATGGAGCGCTGGGAACAGCCGCCTCCCTGCATGCCCGGCCAGAAGACTGCCTGCCAGTGCCCTCTCTAGAGCAGCCCTGGGTCCCTGCAGAAGGCCAAGTGGAAAGACAAACTTCTCCGGGGAAAAGGAACAAAAATGACTGATTAGATTTCCTCCAACTGAGCAGGTAGGAAACAAGCTGGACAAGTCAAAATTCCTTAATTAAAAAAAATAAATTAAAAAAAAAATGAAATGCGTCCTTTCTAATTCCCAGGGACATGGGTTTTGCACTCGCCACCACTCTGGAGTCTGTTTTCAATCCAACAGCCAGAATGAGCCTTTTAAAACCTGCTCTTTTCCAAACACTCCAGTGAGTTCCCATAGGGCCTGGAAGACCTCACTTTCTGCCGCCTTCCCAGCTTACTGGGCACCAGGCCTGTCCTCACCGTTCTATCCCATGAGGGCTGCGGGAAAGAACCAAGAAGGAAAAGCTCGCAGAGCAACAGGGACAAGGCAGGCACGGAAGGCAGAGAAGGAGATGTGCCCGCTCTGAGCCCACAGGGAGCAGGACTCTGAGGTGGGGAACGAACGCGGGGCAGAGAGAGAGCACCCCAAGGTAGGCAGAGAATACCGCCTGGATTCTGGTAAAACGGGCCACCATTTCCTTGTGACACGAGTCTAGATGCAGGTCAGTCTCATCCCCACGGAAGCTCACCCGAATCTTTCCATCTTTGAGGCTCCTGCCAGTCCCTCCAGCTTACTGGCTCGTTCCTGCCCCTGGCCTTTGTGGTTGCCCCTCTGCTTGCCATACTCTACTCCTGACCTTTGCACTTGACACATGACCTCCTCAGAGCCCCCGGACCATCCTCCCTCCACCCCCACCTCCTAGCAGTCACCTGCTCGCATCACCTGTTGTCTTCAGGAGCAGGAACAAGCTTGATAGATCAACTGATAAATAAATAAAGCTTGGGTTTACTTTTGTGCATTTGTGGGCTGTGCTGTTGGTCTCCCCCTGAGAATGTCAACTCCACTCCAGCAAAGAACTTGTACTGAATTTCCCAGTCCCCTAGGTCCCCAGCACCCTGCTCAGTGCATGTGCTCAAAACCTTCTTACTGATTTTTTTAGTGCGGACCGTCCTCTAGAGCTGGGCCAGGCGACTACAGAAGGTGGGCCAAATCCAGCCCACCGTCTGTTCTGGCCAAGTTTTATTGGACCTGCAGGAAGCCTCCCCCTGGCTGCCATACTACAGGCTGGGGGCTTACACACCCTGAAAGTACTGCTCCCAGCTCTGGAGGCTCGAAGCCCAAGACGCAAGTACGAGCAAGGTTGGTTTCTCTGTGGACGGCACATGGCCACCTTCTTGCTGGGTCCTCGTGTGACCTTTCCTCCGTGAGCACACAGCCCTGATGGCTCTTTGCATAGCCAAATGTCCCCTACGGTCACCAGTCCTACCGACTTAGGGCCCCACTCTTATGACCTCATTTCACCTTCATTACCTCCCTGAAGGCCCTAGCTGCACATGCAGTCACACGGAGGGTTAGGGATTCAACAACAGAACATGGGGGGAGGGGAGGTTACACCATTGAGACAGCTGAGTCCACAGAGAACACAGCCACACACGTATGTTTACACATGGTCGCTGGCTGCTTTCATGCTACAGCGACAGAGCTGAGTCACTGCCACACAGAGCATCCGATGTGCAAAGCATGAAAAATCTACTACCCTGGCTTTCAAAGAAGTTTGTGGATTTCTGGTCCCGAACAAAGTCCCATCAAGTTCAACGTGTCACAATGACCCTCCTTTGTCCCCAGGATTCTCCATCAGAAGACACCACCTAAAGCCCCGTCCACAGCACCTAGGTACTGTCACTTTGCTTCACGATCACTAGGAGCTGTGTCCCTCCGCCGTCAGCCACCAAGGCTCCCGAGAATCTGGAATATGCAGCCCGAGATTATAAATTCGAGCCCACAGTCACACGGAGATATACCCAGGGGATTCGGGAATTCAGTCACCCGCCAGATGCCAGCCCCAGAGCAAGCTGACAGGACACAGGCTTGCTAACAGCCCTCCCCTAATCTAGAAACCACCTAAGGACTGTTCCCAAGACAAGACACTTTGCTGTTCCAGCCCTTCTGGTGCCAGACAGAGTGATGTCTTATGTGTCACTTTTTCTCCACCAAGATCTATTCAGGCTGCAGACATGACTGGCTTCTAGACCTCTCGGGTTTTTTTTTTTTTTTTCTTTCTACTCAACCACAATTTCAATTAATGTCAAAGAGCCTTGGTTTCCAAAGCTGACAGGGAAGATGCTGAAGACCTGATTCTAGTTTTTTTTTTTAAACCAAAGACTTTTTTGTTTTTAAACAAAGACCCAGTGCTTTCTGGGCACAGGCACTGCCCTAAACGTCTTCAGGTCCACTAGCTCATTTGGTGCTCGCGGAGACGGCCGCTGTCCTGAGCTCCAACTTCATGTGAGCAAAGGGAGACACAGACAAGCTAAGTAGCTCAGCAAAGGTCACACAGCTATGAATTCAAGGAGCAAAGATTCCAACCCAGGCTCTCTGGCGCTAGCGACCCAACCATCACTTCCTCCCTCCCTGTCAGGAGCAAGTGACGTGGACAGGTCACACTTCTGGACCTATGGTCCACCACCTATTTCCAGAACGAGTATGGCAGGGAGTTATGAAAGAACAGGGTGAGCTTACACACCGAGGACGGGTGTGAGTCTGGGGTCGGCCGCCGACAGCCCCCGAGCCTCCGCTGCTGGAAGATCATGAATACTCTGTTACGGGAAGCCTGGGTTGTGGGACTCAACTCACGCAGCCACATTTACTGAGTACCGATAGCGCAGGGACTCATTCTCTCAACCAGCAGTGGCCGGGAACTCGGCGAGGTGGGGCTCTGCAGGCCGGCAGGAAACCGGACAGAAAGCCAAAGGCTCCCGCAAACCACCAGCAACAAAGACCTGAGACGATGAACGAGCGGAAAGGATAGGGCACCCTGAGAGGTACGCCGGGCGCGGTCCCAGTGTACACCGCGGGTCACAGAGGGCGAGCGGGGGACGCCCCCTGAGCCTTCAGCTCCTGTCCCCCTTGTAACAGAAGCCGGTGGCCGACGCCGTGACACAGGTCCAGCAACCTCTGGGAGGACCCACACTGAAGAGCAGGGAAGGAAGCCACCTCGCCCAGCAGCAGTTTAGAAAACATCTCCTCCATGTCCCCCGCAGAGTTTCAGACGAACAACTTGGTTTCGTAGCCACAGAGCTTCGTCCCAAAGCGGGGATTATTAATGACCAGCCCTCACAGCTTTCTGGAGAAAGCCCCATTCACTTTCTTTTTGCTGCAATTTATAACGAGGCTGCAGTCCTCCCAGGGATGCCTCAACCCGTTATCCTGCTCCTCTTCCCTCCTCGCACCGTGGCTACGGAATAACAGGCTTTCCTCTGGGGAGTGCGCCGCCGGCTCCCCGAGATGTCCCCTCGACCCAGGGCTCCTGAGGAAGGCGCTCCTGCAGTGGGGCCGCTGCTCCCGCATGCGCGAGGACAGCCGAGGCCACGCGAACCTCGCTGTGTCTTCCCCTAAAGCAGCTTTACTGGCGTACATCTGAGAGACAATCAACACGTGAACCTAGTGTGTAACTAGGGAGTCCTGACCTATGTTGACACATGCGAAATCACCACCACAACCCAGGTAGTGAACCCCAGAAAGTCCCTCTGGCAATCCCTCCCTTCCAGCCCCTTGCTGAGCCCTCATCCCAAGAACCACTAACCTGCTTTCCCACTCTACATATTAGTTGGCCTTTTCTAGAATTTTCTACAAATGGAATCATACTGTATATTCTTTTTTTTTTGGTCTGATTTCATTTTTTTTTAACTCAGCGTAACTGGGACCCCTCGTGTTCCCGAGCATACCACTGGTTCGTTCCCCTTGACTGCAGGAGAGCACCACACTTCATGGATTTACCTACTGGTGATGGCTATGTGGGTGTCTGCAGCCTCGGGCTACCACACAGGAAGGTGCTCGGAGCACCAGTGCACAAGTCTTTGCACGGACACCTACTTCCTTTTCTCATGGATAAAAACCTCGGAGCGCAAAGACAGCCCTGTCCTTGAAGGTAGAGCCGGAGCCCTTTGGTGCGTCTTTCTTTTCAGGCTCCAGTACTGGCACTAGCATTTAGCTGGCTCTCCCCAAATGCAGCACAACTATGATCTTGGACATGAGAGGGGGGCTGGATCCGAGAAGAGCGCAAAGGTAAATGTTTCCATTCTGGTAGTGACATTCTGAGCTCTTCCTATGTATCTCAGGCTCTGCTAAGCACCTTCCGGTTATTACATGAATTAATCCTCTCAAAGTCCCGTGAGGAACTGTGACTCTTGTAGCCACACTGAGGACAAGGAGAGGCCAGTCTGGAGTGACCTGCCTCCGGTGACGGACACAGTAGGCACGGCCGAGGCAGGATCACAACCCATCACCTGGCTTATGGGGCCACGTTCTCCAGCAAATGCTCAGCTGCCTCTCAGGGCTTTCTCTTCTTTTCGTACTATGCACTCGGTGTGGCTACCCCTCCAAGTCCTCTACCTTCTGGTCTACCTCTCCTGTGTCCACCCTCTGGAGGAAGGGGCCAGATGTTTCAGGACACCCACGGCACCGAGGGGAAGGCAATGAGGACTGGCCTGGGCTTCAGCCCATCCCATGTGTGGCTTCCAGGTGGCTTTCGCTGTACCCACCGTACAGCCCTCTCCCCTCCCCGATGGCCTGTCCTGAGGACTTCCCACTCCAGCATCAGAGGGGAAGACAACAGCCCTATGGAGTCTGCTTAAAGGGCGCCCACAAGTGCGTGAGCCCAAGGTCCTGTATCAAATGCCTAATACATGGACAGATCTCTTAGTGGTTCTGCTTCTCCAACTAAGCCCTGATTCCTGCATATTTAGCTCAAGAAGCATGAAGACAAAGCATCAACTGGCACTGAGCTGTGACTAAGGACACGTAGCTGAAGGGGATGCACGTCAGTTTAAGGCCAATGGCACACTCCAGCAGAGCTGTCAATCCCCCTGCCCTTCAAAGGGCAATCTCCCAGTTTTCTCCACACCACACAGCCCCATAACCACTGGGAAGAGAGACTGAAATTGTAACTCAGCTCCCATGCCCCAATGTCACTGCAGACAGTGGAACCCACCCCAGGGGAGTCCTTGTGAGCGTGTGTTCATTCAGTCCGCATGAACCAAGTTCCCACTACCTGCCAGCAACTTGGGGTGGGGGGGTGAGGGGGGGCTCTGGGATAGCCCGGCGAGCAAGGCGGTCCCCAAATGCACCACGCAGACAGGCGAGCTGACGAAGCCAGAGGGGACAGAATTAAACGTATGTGCCAGGTGTGGGGACAAAAAACAAACTGGTGGGGGTCGAGAAGGCATGTTATTTTGGAGAGGAGGGTCAAGAAGGACCTGCTGAGAGGCAGACGTCTGGGGAGAGACCAGGCAATGCCTGCAGGCACCTGTTATTCTGTCATCCAGCCATGGCTGGACTTTAGTTAGTGTGGATCTCCGCATCTCCCCAATTCGAGCGCGGGGGCAGGAGGAGTCTCCTTGCTCAGAGGGTGACATACCCTTTGTTCATACCAAATGGTCTGGGAGCTGAACCCGACTCCAAGGGCCCCTCAACTCTTGGGGGAAGCGCTGGTTTCCCCCTCCCCATCTCCCCCATCCCCATCTCAGGATGCACGGAAATCACAGCAAGGCCTCCGAAAACAAGATCACTCCCAAACACACTTGGTGGATAATCTTATCTTAGAGAAATTTCTGTCGACACTAAGCCCCTAAAGACAGACAACCTTTCCATCACAGCGAGGCTTCCTCTTAAATAGTCTGCTATAAGCATTCATGTTGGTCCCATTATCCCCAGCCAACCATGACCTGCATTTCCCTGACTGACTCCTCTCCTCTCTGTGTCCAACAGGTTTAATAGGTTCCTAATGTATGCAGACACAATCGACAGCTTACATAATCACGCTTAGGACTGTCGCACCTTGTAGGCTTCTTTATTGCTTCTGCTCATTAGGTAAATAAGTCCTTACGTATTGTCAAGGCTCTCCAGCTGAGAAATTGATGGAACGGTCTACAATTTGTGCCCATCTAGAGTATCACTTATGTGTAAACAGCAACAGGGAATATTTTACATGCATTGCAACAATCTGCCTTCTACCTATAAAGCCAAGGATCTTTCTCTGTGTTGCTCATTTCATCCCTGACACCCAGAACAGAGACTTGCACACCACAAGCACTAAGAGCCTGTAGAGTACGGCAACAAATACAAAGAAGAGTCAACGACAGCACCCAGCCCAGGGGTGCTTGGGATGAAGAATCTGGGTGGCTCAGTGGGTTAAGCCTCTGCCTTCAGCTCAGGTCATGGTCTCAGGGTCCTGGGATTGAGCCCCGCATCAGGCACTCTACTCAGCGGGGAGCCTGCTTTTCCCTCTCCCTCTGCAGCTCTGCCTGTTTATGCTCTCTCTATCAAATAAAAAAAAAACAAAAACAAAAAAACCAAAAAACAACACCTGGGACCATCCCAGCCCCTGTGGGGAACAATTGGTATGGGACAGAGCAGAGGCTGCAGGTCCCAAAAGCTGCTACAAAAGGAGACGGGGTAGAACACCAGCTGGGGGGACAGAGGAGCCACAGGCATCTGCCTGTTGGGGGCCAGCATGGCCATCGAGGGGGCACTTCCACTGCTAGCTGTAAAAAAACCCTCCGAGCAGAGGTGGCTAGTAGGCCAGGAGTGCAGAGAGTCAAGGTCCCTGGGGGAGTGAGGGATGACACGGGGAGCTCGTGGGGGCACTCTCCCAACAGCTGGGGGACGTATTTCGCCATCTTAACAACTAGCACAGCTCCATCAGTGCCTGACAAAAGGCAGCCAGGCACGGACTATATGCAGATGGGCCTGCAGGATTCCCAGAGCAACTGTGCCCTCGAACACACTCGAGACCACCCAGGAGCCCAAGAGGCCTCCGGGGATGCCACCACTGATGGCTTCTGGTCTCCTCCTGGCCTAGATGGCATCTGGCAGACGCTTATACCTACTAAAAGCTGCCCCACTCTGTGCCAGACACACGGGATAGAACAGACAGAGGACCAAGACAGACCCAGACCGGCCCCCCCGAGGCAGGGACTTGATGCATCCGTTCCCCCATCCACCATTCATGCGATGTGCGTGCGGGGTAATCGCACATGCCTGGCACTGCTCTTCACGCTCTTCACGACGTCACCCCACGCGGTGACAGGAAAGGATCCTCGTCGCACCCCAGGCAAACAGCTCCCTAAGTCCCAACACCAAAACGCACTGTGCACCCCACACCCTGTCTGTCCTCGCGATGGTACGCGCTTGGTGTCACTACTCCGTGTGATGGAAGAGGAAATGCTGACTCCAAGCCATCTGGGGCGTCCAGAATCTGAACTTGTATCCTTCTGTCACAGCTTAGAGAGCTCCCTTCTGCAATCCATTATTAGAGGGGCCCACTCATCAGTTATTGAAGGATGAGGAAACAGGTGCAGGGGAAGGAGGGGCCTGATTCCCGTCACCTGCACCCCCACCCGAAAGGGCCGGGGCTGCGAATCCAGCCTGGGTCCCTCTGAACGTCATGCTCTCTCTAGGACACCACTCTGCTTCTCCCCTGTGTCACCCCCCATAGACACAGGGGGCCCATGGGGCGTGTTCCCATAATCCCTTGATGCCTTCTTAAGACAAAGCCTTGAAGAGCAGTGATTCTACCTAACCCCAAGCACAACAAACCTCTGCCTCAACTAGGGGCTCCCACTCCCAATGAGTTTAACAGGACAACTCGCCCAACAAGTCTACCCTTGGCTGTCAGACCCGTAATAACTTTTGTGAAGAACTTCCAAAGTGCTGGGGAAGTGAAATCGAACATTCTGCCATTACCCCCAAAGGCCAGGCCACTGCAGCAGGAGCTCGGCCATTAGCAGTGGGCTAACCCAGAGCAATCATCATTAAACAGAAGTTGCCTTCAATTTCGGCTGAAAGGAGCATGATTGTAAAGGCAGCCAAATAGGCCTTCAAAGATATTCACATACTCAGCCTTTGCCAGGACTGGACAAAGATTGCAAACGCTCCATAATAATCTAATTCCCCAGCCGAAGATTTGGTTCTTTCAACAAATCACAAAACGTATTTCAAGGCCGACCATAAATCGGGACAGTTAGAAAGGCTTGCTGGTACCCGGCTTCGCCACATCACAGGGCAAGTGAGTCAACAGAATTCTAGGTGGAAGCGCTGCTTCTTCCTCTTTTTTTTTTTTTAAAGATTTTATTTATTTATTTGACAGAGATCACAAGTAGGCAGAGAGGCAGGCAGAGAGAGAGAAGGAAGCAGGCTCCCCGCTGAGCAGAGAGCCCGATGCAGGGCTTGATCCCAGGACCCTGGGACCATGACCCGAGCCGAAGGCAGAGGCTTTAACACACTAAGCCATTCAGGCACCCCTGCTTCTTCCTCTTGAAAGCCACGAGGGCCATAATTAGAAAACTGTAATTGTACTGTGTCCGAGGTTTCAGAGCCCAGATGGGCCCCAGCGTCAAAAGCAATCTGCTTTGGCTTTTTGGGGTGGGACCGAGGTGAGCAGGGGCCAGGTGTGAAACTTAAGGGGGTGCCGAAAACCTCGCTCATCACGACAAATAATGTTTTAATGCAATATTCTGAAGAACCAAAATTAATGTAAAAAAATCTCTAACGAACAAAACAGCCGAATTATAAACACAGACAGATCAGTACTGCTGTCTTCTCTGGCTAAGCCCCCGCTGTGACTTAGCTGGGCTCTGCACCACTCCTCTTTCTGCAGACAGTAAGACACACCCAGAAAAGGGGAGGGACCTGCCAGAGTCACCAGGTCAGTGGTAACTAAAATGTCCAGGTCCCGAGGCCCTCTGCACAGTGCTGTCGGGAGCCCTGTCACTAAGGGTGGGGTTACTGCCCCAGCCTCCTTGCCCCCACTCCAGTCCTGATGTCACAGCGCTGCCCACAGGCCTTGTCCGGGCTCCCCGCCTCCAGGCAGCAGGTGCCTCTCCCAGACTGACAGATGGGCAAGCAGGCAGCCTGTAAGTCGAATTCAGCAAGCAACTGGAGTCTGTCGGACTTCCTGGGTACTTACAATTAATATCGGCTGCCAGCATTTTGAAATTAAGCCTTCAGAAAAAACCCAGATGTGTCTGAGTCCTCTTAAAGAACTGTCTTTGCAACAGTGCGCCCATCTTCCCACGAGGAGGTGGGGCAAACAAGAGGTCTGTAGCAAGCATCAGCCCTGCTGAATGAGGGCGCTCCTTAAGGCCCTGGGCACACGGCAGGGGGCAGAAAAGACGATGCGTTCCCTCCAGAGGGAAAACACAGCAGAAGAGGGGAGACCAAGAGTAAGCCAGAAGTTAGCGGCTATGGAAGAAAGCAAAGCAGGGGTAAGAGAGGAACAGTTATCTGTGGGGGAGAGGGAAGCAGGTTTATACAGGGTGGTCCGAGAAAGAAGGAAACCCTGCACGTGTGACGACACAGATCTACTTTGCGTGTGATACACTAAGTGAAAAGAGTCAGACAGCAGAAGACAAATACCACACGGTCTCACTTCTCCGTGGAATCTCAAAGAGCCGAACTCAACAAAACCAGAAGTAAAGGTTGCCGGGTGCTCGGGTAACAGGGACAAGCTGACCCAAGCATACACACTTCTCGCTGTAAGAGGAGTTCTCAGGAACGATGGACAGAACGGTGGCTATGATTAATGGCACCGTATTACCTACCTGAGAGGTGTTAGGTGAATCCATCTTAAAAGTTCCACCCACCCCCCCACACAGTAATTACGCGAGGGGATGGAGGTGTGAACTAACCTTATTGTGCTGGCCATTGCAAGATATACACGTGCAGCAAATCATCACACTGTAGGCCTCTGACCCAGACCGAAGGTCTACGTACGTCACTGTGACCTCAGTAAAGCCGAGGCAACACCAGGGCATTCCGAGAGGGGCCCTCTGAGTCGTGGATACCCGAGTGACCATCCGAAGAAGAGGAAATGAGCCCTTGGCCACTGCCTGGTCACTCCCACCTCCCGGGGAATGGACTTGGCTTTCTTGCCTCCAAAATGGAGACTACAAAAAATACGTAACCTTACAGGGTCACTATGGGGACTGAATGAGATAATAAGTGTGGAGCGCGCAGCCCAGTGCCTGGCCCAGCAGTACCCAATCAAGGATGACACCAGCCTCCCCGTGGCCCTCCCCACCCCCTCCCCAGCAGTAACCCCTCCACTACCCCCTTGTCACCATGAGGATAAGGAGGAAAGAAGAGGCAAGCCCCTTAAACAAACCAGGTTGTTTTAGGCCTTCGGAGATCCTTCTACATCCCCAACCCATCCACACTCTGCCTCCCAGTGGACGTGCTACTTCCCGACAGTGAGTCCTTTCATGCTCAGGTAGGAGGGCAACCTGTGCCACCAAGGCACTCACCGCTTCTGACCCATACACCGATTTATGTTCTCAAATATTGCACCCAACCAAAAGGCAAGGATTTCTCCCAGCACTCAGGTAGGCACTACCTAGTATGAGTGGAGAACTGAACCCTTTCCACTGTGACCCACGTGCCTCCCCTTTTCTAATGCTCATTGGCATGAAATCACATAGGAAGTCTCCCTGGGTGGGTGCTCAAAAGACCTACAAATACACCACACAGGGACTCTCCACTCTAGTGCCGAAAGATTTCCAATAATCAGAAAGCTGAAATAGCCAGGTTTTTTTTGGTAGTGTCACACTATGATAATGGATGTTTGTAATTATGGCCTTGAGGCGAGGCAAGTTCCTTAACTGCCTTCTAAATTATCGGAGATCAAATTATGTTCAGTTGCATTTTAGCGTTAAGTGTATTTTAATTATATTCTCATTCGTGGAAAATTAGTAACCCACACGGCTGAAATAGATCATCAAGGCAGCTTTGTGAATAAAACATTTGGGATAAAGCTCAGATTTCCAGAATGTTCTCACAAACCCATATTCTGCCATCATTCTAAGTGAGAATTTATTATTTATATCCCTCCCCCCCCCAAAAAAAGAATATGGCCACTATTGAACAGGCATAGTATGGAATCATAATTTTACATTAAGTGAGGAGATAAAGGAGGCAGGAAAACAGACGAAGTCAATAGTAAGGTTAGAATCGAAAACATGCCTCAACACTTCCAGTTTATCTAGGGATGAGCCCACATTTGCCTCTGAGCTTCCTAGAAGCCAAGGCAAAGAAGGAAATATCATCAGTGACGACATTCATAGCTCCCAAAAGAACAGACTACTTAGTCAAGAAAATCATTCCTGGTACCTTCTACCAAGAGCTATTTCTGTGACATAGAAATTACACACAATGTGAGCAACCCACAACATCCTTATCCACAAGTTGCAGAAAAAAAATGATGATTTTCAGTATTCTCTGAACACCGAAACAAGGACACAGATTAAAATTCAAGTGCCAAAAAAATAAATAAATAAATAAAACAAAACAAAATAAAATTCAAGTGCCACTGAAAACAGGCCGGGGACACTGAGCCAGGGGAATAGTAGGGACAGCAGGTAGTTAGGGACTAACTTCTAGGAAGTCTATGTAGCATCTGAAACAGGAAGGTCTAACTCCACTCCAGCCAACTGCTATTGTGTGGGAATATGGGCTCACAGCTTCCAGAGAATCCAGTTTTTCAATTATGGAATATTTCCAGTGTACGAGAACAGAGAGCTCTAGGAAATAGGACCTGTAATAAAGCAAACACCAGTGTACCAACTCCCTGCTTGTATCACTTAAAATCCAGAACCTTCTGGTACTTTTGAAACCCTCTCCCCATTATCCATGCCCTGATTTTAAAATGCATCCTCCCTTTGACTTTCTGTATAGTTTACCCCAAAGTGTGAATTCCTAACCTATCCCCTGTTCCATTCTACACTTTTCTCATCTTTCTAGAAACAAGCTCTGCAGCAACTTGCTTTCTTCAGGCCACATAATATTCAGGAAACCCACCTTCATGAGGTACACAGCTGACGATCATCCATTTTCATTGCTACATTGGTTTCTAGGCCATATTTCACTTCTTTCTAAATTTATCCTCTTGTTGATGGATATTTGAGTTGTACTCAAAAAAAAAAACACAAAGATGCACTCAAATGAACATCTTGCCATTATAAGCAATACAAGGGACATGACGGTATGTGTCTTTCCTAGTGCGTGTGGGCAAGTGCTTCTTTAGGATGGGGCTAAAATCTAGGTTTTGGTAATGGACGAACTACTTCCAATCAAAAAATAACATTATGTAGACTGACTCTCTAAGGGCTGGACACTGTCAGCTGCGGGCCTGTAGCCTTCAGCTCAGCCAAAAAGCTCCATGGTGAACTGTGAGACAATCCTCTAAGCAGTAAAGCTATTCAGACCCTGTTTGCTCCTGCCCATGATCTAGCTTAATTCAAGGACGAAAGGGTCTCACGTGGTTAGACCATACGACCTTCGGGCAGGATTGGTGAATACCACTTCTTAAGAATGAGCTTTTGAAGACTTTTGGACAGCAGAAAGTCTGACCTTATACTCATTCCCACAAACCCAGAGGGAAGACATATGTGCAACTGGCCAAGGACAGACCCTGACACCCTTTCAAAGCCAAATGAGCTGGAAGGAATCTGACAGGCTGTTACAGGGTCACGTCATGCGCTCGGAAGTGGCACTGTTAATACACTGATTAATACACTGACTGCTGGCTCCAGAGAGGGGATCGGATTTCAATGATAAAAGCGGTACGACTCTGCAGAGAGCAGGATTCCAAGTATGAAAAATTCAATATAATCCAGTCAAAAATAAGTGTATTATGTGACCGAGAATACCTCTATTTATAGATCTATGCATGGATACAGGTAACTTTATCTAGACATGGAAATAAAATGTTGTCATAACGAACCCCCAAGTGTCTACAGTGACTATCCCTGAGATGAACTGCAAGTGGATTATCTTTTTACTTAAGTTTTACTCATCTGTGGGTTTTTTTCGCCCCAATGATCATGTTATTTCTCTTCTGGTGACGTGAAAATGGGACTCATCAAATTCCCCTTCATTTGTGATGGCTTTTCTCCTTCAGAGCCCAAAACAGATCCTCTCCAATGAGAAACACTCTTTAAGAAAATGGTGAGAGGTCTTTCAAAATGTGTTCACCCTGAGTGTCTCCAAGACAGTCTACTATGCTGGGCCAAAGGTACTACACCTGACGGAAAGGTCCCAGAATGACCGCAGAGCAGACAACCCAATCCACGCCAATGGAAAAGTACAGGGTCCATGCACAAGATCTCCAAGAGTAGGTCTCTGACTGCACTAGTAGATTTTTACCTTTTCGTGGCACTCATTAAGTTTTATTAGAACAGTGATGAGCCTCCCTTTATTCCTCTGTAAAGTGGCAATAACCACCCCCTTCCTTCAAGCATTTAAGAACATTAAATACGCCCACTGCCTGACCCATGATGGTAGGCAATGCTAACACGTGAGCTCTACATCACGGCAGCCCCACCACCATGAAGGAGCAGAACCTTCTAGATCAGGGACCAGCACCCTGCCACCTGACTTCCTAAATCAAGCTTCACCGGCCCAGCCACACCCACCTGCTCACACACCCTGTAGGGCTGCCCTGGGGTGCCCCTGTGCGGGGCTGAGAAGGTGCAAGAGAGACCATGTGGCCTGTGATGTCTAAAATACTTCTCATTTGGCCCTTTTCTGAAAAGGCGTACAGACCCATGATCTACAAATTGTCAAGTGCTACAAACGCACACACAGAGTTCTAATTCTGATGGGTCAAAAAAATATTGTGGACACCTTACATTGCTTTCCCCGCATCCATAAAGGCTACTGGCACCAAGTTTCAGGTGCAAACTGGCATCTCAGTGGCTGACAGCCAATTCAACCCACTCAGTTTTATCACTGTCACCCAAATGGACCACCACCTGGCTTCAAAATACATGCCACCGAGGCAGCTCAAACCTCAAACGCTGGGAAGGCACTTGTTACTTGCAGAGAAGACGGTATCTTGCTCTCCTCCTGAGCTCCGGCAAATGGATGGAGGAATCTTCCATTAATTTTAAAAGCTTTTCCTACCAAAGGCAGAGAAAATCTTTCAAGAAAATAAAAAGGTAATGATTCAGCGTTTACATGTGGTTTTCCTCGCAAAGGGAAAATAATTTCTACATATTACACGGTAGCAACAGGGCCACTCTCACCAAACGCATCCCATTTAGAGGAGGAGAACTGAATTTTAAAGGCCGCTTTTTGGAAGCATTCATCTCGGGCGCGTGGAAATCAAAGAGCTGGTGCCCAGAAGTTGTGCCTTGTAGGAAAAAAGTCCAAGTTTCTCTCAGACTGATCTCCCTTCTCCAGGCTGTTAAAAACCCATTTTCTAAACCACCCGAGAAGGTGGGAGGAAACACACACACACACACACACACACACACACAACAAAACCCAGTTTCAGTCTCCTTTGCTCAAGTATTGTTCGTGCAAAGCAGGCCACAGAGTTGAGTACGTGGCCCAGGGCAGCAAGTGAACGGGGAGGGGGGGCATTCTGAAGGCTCTGGGAAGGGGGAAAAAAAGACTTTTAAAAAGGACTTGTCACTGTGCAACAACGGCTGACAGTCCGCCCGGGCAGAGCGCAGTGGGCCACCCTGGAAACAGAGCGTGTGCCTCACACAGAGGAAGGCAGGAGGCAGGGCCCACTCGGCTCCTTGCTGCGCCCACACCACAGGTAATGTTTACCTTCGTAACCTCGCAGGTGACATCAGCCCCCAGAGAAGCTGTGAGACAGAGCTGCTGGGGCCAAAGCAGAACACAGCAAGAGCCAGGCAGCTCGGCAAGCAAACACGCTGAGGTTGGTAGGAAGAGGAGGAGTGGCTGGGGATCTGGGCAGCCTGTCCCGGAGCAAGTCTGGAGAGGGCTCTGAAAAACACAGCCTCTGGGGAAGCTGTAACAGGGAACAGTGCGGGAAGAGAAGCAGGTGGCCCTGTGTGGCTGGGGGTCTCCCTGAAGGGAACTAGAGACCCCACCACTCTTCATCCTCATCCATCAATGTCTGGACAGGAGAAGTGGAGCACCAAGGAGGTTGGAACGGAGAAACGTCTTCTCCCGGGGGCTCCACCTGCACTGGGCCTGGATTTGAAGACCCAGAGAGCCGCAGAGCAGTGCCAGGGCTGGAAGGAGTGGCCCTCAGCTATGAGATGGCAAGCTGGGATGGAGGGAGGAGTCAGCCTGGAGACCAGCCATGATGTCCAAGAAGAGGACGGGGCGGGAAGCCAGGACCAAATAGCTCTCAGGGCGCAGAGATGAGGCTTTCTACCATGCAATGGCTGCAGCAGGAGCCCACAGCCACCCAGATCCTGTACAGACTGCGGAGAGGTGAGCCCTTGGGACGTCCTTGGCCTCAGGGGGATGGGTGCGTCCTCAGAAACCAGCAACAGCTCATGGTCCCTGAGTAAGCACACGGGTCATTCTTAGCCCATCAGTAGAGACAGGCCCGCGAAGACTAGACTCACAGCTACTCCCTGACTGGTGGGGCTCAAGGCTGTTCAACTCAGGAGGGACACTGTCGATCCCCCAGCAGGTAAGTGAGACCAGTCTCCTTCTCGCCACCCACGGAGAAGAGGACCAGCAGGAAGTGATGCCCACCATTCCTCGTTCAAGGTGTAAATGCAACACATCAGACAATATGATTCCCGGGCCATAGATGAGGACAGCCAAGGCTCCCAGGGGCCATAGGTAAAAGGACCAAGGCACACACATAAGGCCATGTTGGAACCCTCACACTCTGGCCAACCCGGGGAAAGACCACCTCCACCATCACTTGTAATGAACATTCAGGAAGGATTCCTTCCAGTAGGGACTGGTTACAGGTTTCAGGTCTGGAATTTAAGTCCCAGCTCTACCACCAAGTATCCACTGGACCTCAAACATGAGTCATTTCACCACGCCTCAGTTTCCTACTCTGGAAAATGTGGGTAAGAGTATTATCGTCACAGCAAGCAACTCTAAGGGTGGAATGAGACCAAGTGCTCAGAAAAACATCCAGCACAGTATGGACACTGAATACATGCAAGATAGCCAGTCTGACAAAGATCTTAACAATTATGAAGGAAGGGGCGCCTGGGTGGCTCAGTGGGTTAAAGCCTCTGCCTTTGGCTCAGGTCATGATCCCAGGGTCCTGGGATCGAGCCCCACGTCGGGCTCTCTGCTCAGCAGGAAGCCTGCTTCCTCCTCTCTCTCTCTCTCTGCCTGCCTCTCTGCCTACTTGTGATCTCTGTCAAATAAATAAATAAAATCTTTTTAAAAAAATTATGAAGGAAGACACCTGCCCAGAAGAACAGAAAGGCTCAAAATTAATGGATAAAAAGGATTCTTTGTGCTTTTAATTTTTTTAATCCACTCAACTATGCCCCCAAAGTGGATTAAATAAAAATGTTCAATGCGTTCTTCCTACAGAGCTATTGGATCAAAGCAAGTTATTAGCTGAGCTACATAATTCATTTTATTAATTTGCACTGTAATGAGCAAGAAGCGGCCAGCAAACCTCAAAGCCGCTCCCAGTCCAATTTCAGGTCTATTTCAAGTTTCATGAAAGTATTCCACTAGAAAACAATCATAAAATGTGTCAGGAAACAAACGGCAAGCTAAGCCTCCAACAAGGGCTGTCGAATCCCAGGGATACCTTTGTACATAAAGGCTCTGTCTGAATGGTAAGGTTGGGGGATCGCAGCCCTGCTGGCCTTGGGATGGAGTGAAAATGTCAGTTCTGCCGCTTCCCAAGTGGTATGGCTCAGGATGGTCTGCTCAACCTTTCTGAGCCTATTTCCTGACCTGTCGCTTACTGGTTAAATGAGAGGATACACTGTGATGCCCCAGTCCAGTTTTTGACACATTAAAAAGAGTTTATTGAGTGGCAACAATTGTATTCATTTGTATTTAATCTTTCTTTCATTCACTCCTCCATTTTTAGGTGAGTGAGCCACTCTGGGGAAAATCTCCACTTATTCCACATGGGAAAGGGCTCAGATGAACGTTAGCAGCACTTCTTACACACAAATGAAGACGGCCAGACCTCTAGCTTTCGCACACCTATCACCAGAGTCATGGGGCTGTGTCAGCCTCTCAGGGGGAGACAACAGGCAGGTGATACACAGTTTTAGCTGCTTTAAGCAAACAACAACATCAAGCTATCAGAAGCTGAGTCCCGCCTCTAAAATGACAGGGCGCCCTCAGGCAGCACTTTTCCCCAAAATGTTTCCCAGTTACTGCCACCGAGCCAGACCGCTATGCACTGTTCAAGCTAGGAGTCTTAGGTGTCGTCCCTTAGGACCAAATGGCAGGGTGTTTTCATGAAACCGAAATCTCAGACAGCACTGACTTGACCCATAAAACTACCATTTTCCTGAACAGGTCAGAAATGGCTGGTTGGTCTTCATATCCAAGGGCCAAGAGTGGCCAAGGGGTGGGAGGCATGGCAGCCCATGGACACCTATGTCGGGGGAAGCAGACCGGAGAAGGCCAAGAAAAGGGAACATTTTCCAATCATACCGCTTTAGAAAAATAAACATTTGGGGTGCTTGGGTGGCTCAGTCATTAAGCATCTGCCTTCAGCTCAGGTCATGATCCCAGGGTTGTGGGATTGAGCCCCGTATCAGGCTCCCTGCTTAGCCTGCTGCCCCCTCTCCCACTCCCCCTGCTTGTGTTCCCTTCTTGCTGTGTCTCTCTGTTACATAAGTAAATAAAATCTTTTTTTAAAAAAGAAAAGAAACATTCACTGTAGCAACTGAAAGGAGGATGACTCTAACAGGCATGACCAATGGCTACTGCTAGTACAGAAATTCTGCCCATGCTGTTTCTGCCCCCATCACCTGTTACTCCGTGTCCTCCTCGCAACCCGCTCAGACCTCTGTACCGACTTTTCAGATGGCCCTGGGCTGCCCTTCCTCTCTCTGCCTCTCTGGCAAATCCCTGCTCTGCCTATAAAACCCAGCTTAGAAATGAGGAGTCGGGGAGTGCCCTCCCCAGGATATGCCAAGCCACATCCCCCCACCAGCGGATCTCACAGCTCCCCCCCTCTTCTCTGTGTTACATCTCTGGCTCATTGACCCCTTGCTGCTAGAAATTACTGTTTCACCCCCTTCACAGGCTGCGAGCCCCTTAGGGGAAGAGCCAGGGTCTACTCAACCACGCGTCCACTCATCCGCGCTCAGTCATTCGTTCTTTCATACATTCACTCAAACCCTCACTGAACACTGACGTAGGTACTGGCATCGCGTCTCCGGCACCCATGTCCTGTCTAGCAATGATCTTGGGTGTTCATTTGCCCCCCACCAACCCTCCTTCGTTCTCCACGTGTGAACGGAGCCCCTCCCTCAGCCTAGTGCATGAACGAGACCCCACGGTTGGCTGGAAAGGGAGGCTGGGATCTAAGCTGGCTGTCTCAGAGTCAGATCAAGGCTCTTGCAGGGAATGGAAACAGACTCTTGTGCTTTGTGCTCCGAATGTGGACAGGGCAGAAGAACATTTATCCAGGGGTTATCACAGCCTCGTGTGACGGGGGTGAGTGGGCAGAGGGCAGCAGGGGCAAGGAAAATGCTGTCAACCCAGAAACGGTAGAAGAAGGGGCCAGAGAGTATAACAGGAGCCTGGCAACACAGCTCACAGCCCATGATTCGGTCACACCCAAAGCCAGACAGTCCCTCGGAAGAGAAGGACTTCTCTTCCAGGGAAGAGTCCAGGTAGACGGGGCCCTGATGCAGTTAACAGGCAAACCCTGACAGCTCGGGGACTGAACACATCTCTGTCTGCTCCTGCTGTCACCCAGCCTACAGCGGCCCCGGCAGGACGACACGGCAGCACCCTCCAAGCCAGGACTCAGGGACGCCGGCTCGTGTCATCCTACAGCGAGGCCACACAGAATACGCATCTCTGGTCGCCTGCTTCCAAGGGCACCGTGGCAGGAGAAACGAGAAGAAAACTCATACCGCCACTTCTTGGGTGACACTCACCACTTCTGCTGACAGCCCAGCGGCCAGCAGCAGCCACAGGGTCCCGACCCGACCAGCAAGGGAGACAGAGAAACGCCCCCGTCCTTTGGGTCCCAGAAGAGAGCAGTGACCCAGGCCTGATGAACGCACGGCAGAGCGCGCAGCCCAAAGGTTCCTCAGTGCACTAAGGGGGCAGGGATTGCGGCGCACGCCAGGATGACGACCGAGAACAAACGAGGGGGAATGAGGGTAACAAAGACATGGACAGGCCAGGCAGTACATGACACGGCACTGACGCGATGGGGAGAGGGGACACGGGCTGCAGCAAGCCACCTGGGGAATGGAACCTGGCCTTCGGCAGGGCAGCAGGGTGCCCGGGGAAAGCTTGTGGGGGCACATCTCAAGGATCAAAGGCAGCAGCCGGGGAAAACAGGGAGGGAAGATGGAGACAGGACAGGGATCCATGGAAAGACCAGCCCACCGGTGGGCCTGGGGAGAACATGTGCATCTGGGCATGGAAACAAACCGGGAGGGAGGTGAGACCTGTGTCTGAAGAGGGAGACAGAGAGTGAGAACATGCAGTGTCTCATGTCAACATATAAAAAAATGTATCACGTTTCCATGAATCTAAATGCAAAGGTGAGCCATTCGAGTTTATGCAGGAAAATGCCGGTTTTCCCCATGCCGTGGGTGAGCATTAAAGTCAACGCCTCCCTCCTCCCGGTCTCGCCCCCCCTCCCCCACCCCCGCTGCTACGGCTCCACCGACTAGGGACACCTCCTCCTCATTCTGGGTGGGCTGGGACACTGCTGGGCCTTCACCTGATGTATTCTCAACACTGAGCCCAGCCCCGACAGGACAGCACCTCCCATACCCACCGCTACAGAGACGGGAACATTCTTCCTGAGACCCAGAAGTAGCTCCAAGAAGCCACTTCCCACTTCTGAAGAGGAAAGCGAATATAAAAGAGGTCCCAAAGAGCATGGGTCTGAAAAGCTAAAAACCAGCCACCCTAATTACAACTGTTTTTCTCTACAGCCCAGAAAGGACGAGTGGATCATTCTCATTGATGTTTACGGAAGTTCATCTGTTGGTTGTCTGATCTTCCAGGCTCCCAGAGCAGACACACAAGCGGGAAGGTGGCTTGAACACGGGGGGAGACGACGGGAACACGCAAGGTGGAAACACTGAGCCCACAGCAGGGCCCACGGCGCCATCACCAGAGGGTAGCAGCCCCACCATGAAATGGGAACAAGAGATCCAGAGGTCTGCCAGAGAGATGAGAAAATGGGCAAGGACAGCCACTAACGAGTCTGGAGCATGCACAGGCCCCACGGGGACACCAGTGTCACCTGTGGTTGGACATGCCCCTGCTAGAGCAATGTGTGACCAGAAGGCCAGGGAGACGGAGGGAAGAAGGAAGATCTGCGGGCGAGAAGCGGTGCTGAGACAAATGGCACTTCTCTGTCGTTGCACCCGATCCACACAGGAGCAGACTGGAGCCACGTGATGGGCGCGAGACACGGGCACGAGACACACATCACGGCAAGCACGTGGGGAGTCCAACGGCCAGGGTCGCATGCTAGCTCTATGCACGCAAGCCCTGTGACCTCGGAGAGGGTGTTCTAAGCCTCCAGCGCTCTCATCTCTAAGGATGCCCCACACACAAGATGACCCATCAGCACACGGCCTAGAAACAAGCGTAAGCCCACAATGCATGCTACCTGCCGTCACCGCCATCATTATCGTCTGCCGGTTGCTCTTCTGTACCAAAATGTCACTAAAAGCCGGACAGATCACAGAGGGTTTGTGCGAGCTTTGTGCTAGAACTTACTTCCCAGTAATAGTAAGCTGCCATCATAATGAGAATGAACGTTGCTAATACGCCATTTATTTCACCCATGAGCAAAAATTCCCGGAATAACCACACTCATACAGTAAATGACAAATATCCTGTAATTTGAAAAATCAAGGTACATTATAAGCCCTCAAGAAACACTGATGGGAGAAATTCTCCCGTTTCTGCAACTAATGAATTACAAGGGAAGAAGGAAAGGGGCCGGGAAGATACAGGTGAGACACCTGTAGATTGAGAGAGACTGCAGGGGTGTGTGAACCAATCACAGTGTGTGGACGGACCCCAGGTAGACCTCACTCAAACATCCGTCTGGAGGGGCACCTGGGTGGCTCAGTTGGGTTAAAGCCTCTGCCTTTAGCTCAGGTCATGATCTCAGGGTCCTGGGATCGAGCCTCACATCGGGCTCTCTGCTTAGCAGGAAGCCTGCTTCCCCCTCTCTCTCTGCCTGCCTCTCTGCCTACCTGTGATCTCTGTCAAATAAATAAATAAATATATTTTTTAAAAAATCCATCTGGACTGGAAATGTGAACACTCAGCAGATACTTGATATCAAGAACTTATCGCTGGCTTGTAGGTAGGATAGCGATATTACAGAGTGTTTTCCTTTTAAAAAATAAGGGCCCTTATGTTTCATTTGAGATACCTCCCCAAATACTTTGGGATGAAATCAGGTCATGCTTTGGATTGGCTTCCAGGACTATGAGAAGCTGGGAAAGCAGAAAGATGTTCCGATGAAGCAAGACTGGCCCTGATTCACAACGGTTTGGGTGATGGGTTCACGGAAGTCGTATTTTGCTCTGTCTACTCTTACATATATTTCAAGTGTCCACAGTAAAAACATCCTTTTAAAAAAACACTGATGGAGCCGCCTGTGGGAGACAGCCTGACTTACCCGAAACCATCACGAGGCAAGGAGTTCCCTTATCAGCTAGGGCACACCGGAGGCCTGGAAACACATGGCACCAGCAAAAACTTGCGAGCCGTGGTCACTTGTCCTCATCTTCAAATTCCTCAACCCCCAAGGGCCAGGGCAGCTGCGCTGGTGACACAGCTACGGCTAAAACCAACTGCGAGCACTGTCCGAGCCACGTCAAGGGCAGAATAGAGAGGAAGAAACGGGCTGGGCAGGGCCACCTGGCATGACCTCGAGGCTAAGGTTCCTTCTCCCCTGAGAAGGGGATCTATAAAAGCAAGAGGCCCCCTAAAAGGTGCCCTATTCAAAGAAGTCCCTTTACTGATATTTCCATCTGAGATTCACCAGGACTGGCAGAGTCCTCCTTTATAAGACTTTTTAATGGGACTGTGTGGGTCTGTTTGTTTGCTTGTTTAAGAGCTCTTAGCTTTTACAAGTATGTTCTGAAATACTTCGGAATGAAAATGGGTTTGCTTCAAAATACCATGAGAGACTGTGGAGTAGACTGGGATCACGGTGAAGGAAGAATGGTCAGCGGTTACATCTAACTGTTGAAGCCACGTAAGGAGTAGAGAGGCTTGGGACATCTGGGTGGTTTAAAGGGTTAAAGCCTCTGCCTTCGTCCTGGGTCATGGTCTCAGGGTCCTGGGATCAAGCCCCGCATTAGGCTCTCTGCTCGGCAGGGACCCTGCTCCCCACCCCCTGCCCTCTGCCTGCCTCTCTGCTTACTTGTGATCTCTTTGTCCATGTCAAATGAATAAATAAAATGTTTAAAAAAAAAAAAAGAAAAAGAAGAAGTACAGAGGCTCATGAGACTGTTCTGGCTTTGTACATGTTTCGACTCTTCCATAAGAAGATTTTAAGAATTCCTTGGAGGTTTAGCCTTGTTAGTCGTTCATACTTTAGTGAGAATTATACCTACCCCAACTCCTCATGAGTTTTCACTCATATCTAACAAGCACTTCAACTGTTTTGGTTCATGAGAAAACTTTTCCCCCCGCCCAACCCCTGCCCAAGGAGGTGAGAGCCTGGTCTCCAGCACTCAGCACCTTGTGACTAAAATACTGAAAACAAAGTCACACCGCACTTTTCGTTCTGAGCGCCAGTTTAATGTAGCTCTCAACTCAGAGTTCTTTAGCCCGAGTCCTTACATGGAATCCAATACTTTATTCAAAAGCTCATCTTCCTTTTGTATAAAGATGACTCTGATACATCAGGCACGATGGATGCCACTGGCGCCAATTTATGAAGCAAGCACTGCTGGTATTACCACTCCGAAGGTCCCAGCTGCCTCAGGACCTTTTACATTTTATTGAAATGATGATCACATTCATAGTTATCTGCAGCATGTGATTACGAATGTGTTCCTTGCCAGCTTGAGCTTACTTTCCCATTAATAGTAACCTGCCATTATAATGAGAATAAATGTTGCTAATATACCATTTATTTTACCCATGAGCAAAAATTCAGGGACTAACTACACTCATACAGTAAATGATAAGTATCCTGTAATTTGACAAATCAATCAACAGCTCGCCGAGTCCGGGCACATGGGAGGAAGCACAGATCTGTTTGCAGAGGATGGACTGGCAGTACTGCAACACGGGGCCCCAGGGTGACTCGACAGCGTGGACGTGCGGCTGTAGGTCAAAGCTTAGTAAAAAGAAGGCAGGTGTAAAGG
Organism: Mellivora capensis; assembly: GCA_004024625.1. NCBI lineage: Eukaryota > Metazoa > Chordata > Mammalia > Carnivora > Mustelidae > Mellivora > Mellivora capensis. The sequence goes on along the minus strand of PISX010000493.1, from coordinate 68,137 downwards.
AGCCCCGGTATGTAGAGGCTGGACCGGGAAATGACATCATCTACTGATCATATTCTGTCTCCCCCTCCCCACACACACACACACTTGACCCTTGAACAATGAGGAGCTTTGGGGTACAACCTCCGCACCATCAAAAATCTGCAGGTGACTTCTGATTCCCCCGAAACCTGATGGCCTACTGTTGACCAGAAGCCTTATCAAGAATAGAGTCAGCTAGCATACATTGTGTTATGTTGTATGTGCTGTATACTTAAAGTCATCTAAAGAAAAAATGTGGAGAAAAATATAGTACGATACTGTATTTATCGAAAAAAAATCCCCCTGTGAGTGGACCCACTCAGTTCAAGCCCATTTTGTTCAAGGGTTAACTGTAGATAGAAAGCTTCCTATGAACTCGGGCACTTCAGACGTTAGTAAAAGAAAAGAGATGAGAACCTAACGAAGAAAAAATAATTACTGTAAACAGAGAAGTGGGAGAAACTGGCTCAGAGAAGGGACTGGCACCAGAACAGCTCCAGCAAGTTCAGGAGGAACCACAAAAGCAATCAGGAGGCTGCTACTAGAAGAACACAGGACTGACAGCCCTATGGGCCTCCGCTCAGGCACACTCTTGTCCCGGGCCAGAGAAGGGCGGGGAACCTGGATTTACTCCCCCTACGACAGCAAGCTGTGGTGAGGGGTCATTCCAAAAAAAAAAAAAAAAAAAAAAAAATCTGAAGGCACAGAAGGGAAGAAGGCACAGAAATATCTCCCATCTAGTACAGGCACTGAACTACATTCTTTATATTCAGTCCTCAACGAGACCATGCCAGCACATATCTCTGGCTGCGTTTCGCTAATGGAGAAATGGAGGCTCAAAGACTGGAGCGCCCCCCAGAACACGTGGCAGCAAGTGACAGATCTGCAGTCTGTCTGATGGGGACAGCTGTCCTCAGCAAACCACAGGCTGCGGAAGGCGGGGCTGAAGAGAGGCAGGATGCATTATGTTTTTGTTGACAGCAACTGCTGGAGGAGAATGGGAATATCTCTGCCAAAAGTCTAAACCAAAGGAATTGTACTTTAAAAAGGTAAAGAAGAATCCTAGGTCTTTCATGGGCACATCCGTTATCTTTTCTCTTCAGAACCCTTGGTGACAACAAATTCCCCTGATGTCTGCATCTTCAAGACAGATGGGAGGTTTATAGCAGAAATCCCAAGCTTCAGTACTAACAGCCCGGAAGAAAAAGGGGGGAACGGATTCTAGAAGCTCCTGTAAAGGGCCTGAGCTCTGCAGAACAGCAAAGACATGGCTCTAGGAGCCCACGAGGCCTCACTGGACATCTGCACTTCAGCCCTGCTGCGTGACCATCCTCAGCCAGCCTGTCTCACCCCCTGGGCTGGGGTGTCCCCAAGATGCACACTGCATCTTACCCAGAGTTGTGACCTACGCCCAGCCTGGGGGCAATGAAGAGCTAATGCTACCCACCGATGAAACACCAAGGACTTTGCCATCAAAGGCGATTCACAGACATGTACCCCTGGGGATAAAAATACATTATATGTTTATAAAAAATAAAAATTTTTTAAAAAAGAAGAAAAGCCAATCTAGGCAGGTAAATGCCCTTTCAGGACCATCTCTGCTTCGACTCCCATCTTGCATGACTCACCTCGTGGAAGCATCAACTCTGCTGCTCCTGCGAGTGGGCGAACCGTGAAAAGAGGAGGAGGGAAGACAAAGCCCAGCTAACTTAGAAGGTCCTCCGTAAACACATGCTCAAGTTGTTGGAACTGTCCATCTGTCCCTCGAGGTGCTCTCCAGACTCTCCAGGCTTAAACTCCTCCTGAAACTGAATGTTAGAAGAGCCTGCCTCCTCTGAAGAACCCAGTGAACTCCCACCAGCCCTCTACCCTGAGCTACAGTGCCCTGTACTACACATGCTCCGTCCGGGACTTCCCAAGTCCCATCGCCACTCGCTGTAAACATGACACTGAAGAGCCGAACCTCTCAGCAGACGGTCATTCTGTTCAATATTTATTGAGCGCCTAATGGATGCCGGAACCGTGTTAGGCTATTAATACACAATTAAAAAGTTATCATCTACTTCCCTCGAGGAGTTCCCAGCCTGGCATTCTACAACGTTTCCTTCAGAAGCGGGTCATTCTGGCCTCTGGGCGCGGGCTCCCTTCTGCTGTAACTCAGAGGGTGGGGTGTGCCCCTCCCGGCGCTGCTGCCCACTGCCGGGGCCGCAGCCTCCCTCTTCTCTGCTGGGTTTCCTCTTTGCATCTATTCCCTCCACCATGACCAGTGCCGGTCCCTTCTCTGCCAGGTCCACCTTTGATTTCTCCTTCCAGAGAAGGAGTGGCCTTCAGAGCTGGCAGAGAGAATACAGGTTCGTGCTATGCTGCTGGAGAGCCTGAGCGAGTCAAATCCAGCCCTGCCTACTTCCCACCCAAGCCAAGAAATCTTGGGCACTTTACTCAGTTTCTCAAAGCTCCATCTGGCAACGGAACCCTCCTTGAGAAAGTCTGCTGAGCACCACGTGAGCTGATCTACGGGAAAGCCCGAGGGCAGGGCCTGGAAACAGGTGTGCGCTTGACGGCTGGCTGCCCCGACACAGTGGCTATTCCCAGATGAACCTCCGCCTACCAGCATTTTGCTTTCCTTCTCATTTTCAAAAGCGAACCATCATAGGGCATCAAGAACAATCTCTCCACCTCCAGTCCTTGGTCCCCGAGGCTCTCCAGCCACCACAGGGTGGCTCACAGTGTTGACTCTGGGCACTGAGCTGCTGGGGGTCTAGGAGTCAGGTCACTGAACACTCGTGGCGTGTGCAGCCTATGTGGGTGCAGGTACATGAGCTGATTTTAGGGCTCTGAGAGGCATCTAGAGAAAGAATGTTCAGGAGCTCCGTCTTCATTGGGATGAATCACAAAAGAGTAATTTGACTGTTGGGGTTCTTTGAATAGTCCTAGGACATAAAATGCAATACCTCTTCTGCCCTTCTGCTACGGAAGGAAGTGCGCCAATGCTTCCCCCCACAGGCTTTCATTACTCCAGCCAACATGTGTTTAGAAGCCCGTGGTAAAAACCAGTCATTGACTAAATGACAGATGAGCCTCACAAAGAACGTTGGAAAGCGCCTGATTATTGCCAACCTGAAGGGTTCCAAAGGCCTCGGGATAATGAGATGCTAATAACAGTCACAGAGGAAAGATCACTGGCCACTTACTCTGCCATCAGGAAGCAATGAAAAATCAGCCTGGGGCAGTAACGCCAAAGGAGAACACCCCTGCTTCAGGCTCCCATCGCTCTCAGCTCCTGGACGACAGCCACCCACTCTACTACTGGGAAAGGGGGTCCCGGAGGACCAGACAGGAAGGCTAGCAGGAGAGATCCTTACACCCCAACCACCCTTCCCTCTGGTGTGACAGCTAACAAGAACACCAATGCACGGGGATAGGACAGTCACTTCGCATCGGGCCGTCATCCTCCCTGCATCACTCAAGTCTGTAGGGAGATGGTGACTCTGTCACCATTACAGCGGGCGGTGGCACAGGCACGACACGGCCTCCAAGGCACCGTCGTCTGGCCCACCAGCGTCAGCAGCCACAGAGCCACACTCTCCCCACCTGCTCTGTTCCAGACCTAGCGGGTCTCCTTTCCGGTCCTCGAATGTGCCGACGCTCCCTGTGCAGGACCCCTGTCCCTGCCATTCCCTGTGCAGGAAGCAGGAACTCAAAAAACACCCGACCATCCGACGCACCTGCCACCCAACCCATGAACTACGGTGCTTTGCTCAGTGGGTCAAGGAGTGAGTCACGGTCTTCTCCAGCCCTCCAGAGCCGGAGATGCTGATGAGCCCAACAGCATCCTAGCTGGGGGAACCTACACGTGGATCGCTGCCCCTCCCACCCTGCACCCAGTGCTCAGCATGCTCACGGGAGCCCCAGGACATGAGCACCAGCCTCCAAACTACTTGCAGGCCTGACCAGGTCCTTATAACCAAAACCTGGCCACGGGAGCTCGTCAGCTCTTCGTTCATTCAACAAACCCGAGACACCCGTGTCCGAGGGGAGCGTAACAATACTTGCACTCGAGGGTTATTTAGCATTTACCATTCGCCAAGAAATGGCAGCTGAGTATACCCGGCTGAAAAAGACATGGTCTCTGCCTTCCAGGGACTAGAGGTCCCAGGGGAGACACACAGGCTGACAGAACCCTGAGGGGACACGGCCCATCCCCCTCTCTATGCAGGCTTTCTGAGAACAGAATGTTGATCCAGCACCTGGCACCACCACAAGCCAACTGCGGTCAATGACCCCACTGGGTAAGCCTGTGAGGTAAGGCATGGGGGTGAGGACAGGCCATGAGAGGACAGTCCCCCACCCCAGTCCCCGGGTCCTTCCATCCTGGTTTGTCACTCTTCCCCTATCTGCCTATTATGCTAAGACCCGGCCCCAGCTCATCCCCTCTGAGCTCCCTTGAGTTAGAATTCAAATCGTTTCTCACCTCCCTTCTTTAGAGGCCACTAGGAACCCAGTGAAACAGGCGGCAAGCTTGTGAGGCTGAGCCAGGAACAAGCGCTGGGGGCTCCTCCGCAAAGGGCCCGGCCTCTAAAACCTACGCTGAGGTCAGCTATGTCTCCAGGGTAATGGCAGGGATGTTTCTGATTCCACACATCAAGTGTACTGGAGGATATTCACAAAGCACTCAAGCGTAGACACTTACATGCACGTACGTGTACAAACATACACGACTCGTGAATGCCACACCTGTGACCACAACACACACACACACACCGGTGTACACATATATATTCTAGCGATTAGTTGCCTATCTGAAAACGTGGCCTTCTAGCTTTACCACGGAGTATGGCAGCAATTAATGATTTCTGATTAAAAAACCACGTCATCCTATCAAAGAAGAGCCCTTCTCCTTCATCAAGAATATTTTTATCAGGGAGCTATCAAATGACTATGTTGTGTGCTTAAAAGTAATGCCACGCTGTGTGTCAATTCTACTTCAATAAAAAGTATTTTGTTAGGTATGAATGATGAATGTCATCGAATGACTCTTTGGTACCAAGCAAGATCTCTATCTGGTGTTTAGCCCTTAATCTATCACGGAGCTGACTTGATGAATTTCCTAACGTTAAGTCATCCTTGAAATCCTAATCCTAAATTAATCCCTATTTCATGGGGATCGGTCCTTTCATATATAGCTGGTTTTGACTGGGCAATGCCTTGCTAGAATTTTTATGCCCTGATGCACGAGTGAGACTGGTCCAGCTTCTTGTCTAGGCTCTTTGGCAGGTTTTGGTCTTCTGAAGCAGTGCACACTGGACCCAAGCGACAGAGACACAGATACACATAAAGATGCAGAGAAGGCTTTAAGGGAGGTACAAAGAGCAACGGGCTGTTCGTACATACCCTGGAAGACTTTCTAGAAACGGCTATGAAACCACTCAGGTTTGCTACCTCCCAGGGCACCACCTTTATTTTCATAACTTCCTTCCCATTTCTGGATGCTCTCCAGGTAAGTCGGCTACACCGTCAATTAATTTTTATAATAAACACTGTCCTGGGAAATAGCCCCTGTCACCCGTATTTGCACTTTTTCCAGCATCCAAGTTGTTTGTGGCAGTCTCTCCCGCTTTTCATCTCCTGCAAATCCAAGAGTGCATCTGTTTTCCTCTGTTTACCATGACATATTTGTGTTTTCTCTATTTCCCTGCCATAGGCACCGAAAGTGTCTAATTTAATATTTTTCTGAAGAACCAGCTCTTAGTTTTCTTCATCAAGTTTAATGTTTTTACCTCGTTGTGTTTTGTCTCGTCGGTAGCGCGAGGGGACTAGCGACTGATTCTGCTGCTGACGTCTGCGTGCCAGGCCGGACCTGCTCCCGCAGCGCCCCCAGGGCAGCCGACCCTGGCAGCAAACGCACACGAGCCACCGCCGGCCTTACCTCGATGAGCTTTCTCTCGTAGGAGCTCGCCAGCTCCTCGGCCGCTTCGCCCGGCTTCTGCTCCGTGACTGCAACTTCTCCATCAACGCTCCAAAGATTTGGCACAACTTGAGGGAAAGAAAGAAACCCCGTAAATGTTTTAGCAGTAATTGGAAGTTATTCTCCCAGTAAAAAAAAAATTTTTTTTTTCTTCTTGCCAAATGGCTTCTCCAATGAGAAAGCTCTTTTTCGGGCGGGGGAGAGAGGGGGTGTTGGCCCAGAGATCACGGCGACTAATGACTTCAATTCTGTGACATTTCCACCCGAGTACAATGAAGTGAATAATAAGCTGGATTTACAAATGGAAGAACAGTCACAGAGACAGATGCACGTGAGTCTGGGGAATAATCTTGTTACTACTTCCCGTTCCAGGGCAAAACAGACAACACATTAACAGGAGAGCCTACGCTTCCATCTTGCAGTGGTTCAATTTTTTCCTAATGAGAAAGTTTCCCAGTGCAGCATCGTCTGTCCACAGCGGACGTCAATGGCAGAGGGGGTCAGAGTACGGGTAGAGCCGCTAGGAACTGCCATTTATAAACCATATTTTGAGCAGAAGCTAGGCAGCTTCGGGAGAAACTCTAAAATCAATGCATAATGACAACACAAGGACATCCTAACAAGAGACTGGCTCCCAGATCAATGCGAGAATTATTAGCACAGTAGACACCGGTGGGTGGTTGTTCCTCCTTTCAGGGACACATCCGTAAATGCTCACTTCGTGGGGAAGAGCAGAAAGTTAGGACCGGGAATGAGCAGGCAAATTCCAAGAAAATTAGGGGAACATAGGCAGGAAGGAAGTCCCCCAATGGCACGTATCAGGAAGAGGGAGTAGCCCTCAGTCCAAAAACAAGCATCAACTAAGCAGATTCCATTCCCCGTGTGTTCCGGGAGAGCAAAGTCCTGGATGCCCCCCAGAGTGTAAACAGATGGTCATGAAGGCCAGCCCTCCCGCAACAGGGACTTGAGAGCCTGGGGAGAACCGGCAAGTGGGCCAAGGCTGAGCAGAAATGGGGGTCCTGTGCCTGTGCTGCCTGCAGCTCTGCCGTCAGCCCCCTCCCCTAAGCCTCCGTCAGGCCACAGCGAGCTCGAGCCCCAGAGGCAGCACGGCCCTGAATGACAACATCCAACACGCTGGAACCAACCCGAAGACACTCCCACCCCAGCAGTCCCAACGGCTGCAGGCACTGCTGCGGACTGTGATCCGGGAACCCTCCGCAACCCGAAATAGGTATGAAGAGAAAACTTCAAGGGCTTCCCATTAGAGCTGACAGATTGGATACATTAATTTACCTTCACATCCTCTCAGAGTCCCATTAAAACACCCATTTTTAAAATTCTCGTAGTATCACCCTTGAGAAAAGAATGAGAGAGGAAACGAGACAACAAAATTCTAGAAGCCGAGAAGCAGGCGGGTCACTGGTGAGGCGCGTGACAGGCCTGGGAAAGCTTCCTTCTCGGCTGCAGTGGGGCCGCAGCAACACTCAGCCTGATTAACGTGCGACAACTTGCAAACGGCAGATAAACGGCTAATACGAGACACTCCCAGATGTGGGGGTACACACGGAGCTCAAGGTGAAGAGATACAAAGTCTGTTTAAGAAGCAATCTGCAGGAGACGAGGGGTTTATTCTCCGGAGGAAGTAAACCTGTAGCACCGGACCGAGCTGAAGGTCTGGGTACCCGACAGGAAACAGAGGAAACAAGACTGCTGAACTTGGATGCTTCGCCAATGCCCAGAGCAGCCGTCCGTCAGCATACACCTACCTCGAAGCAGGGAGTTAAAAACACTGTCCTGGGAATCTAAGAGGCTGAAGAAAAAGGCCCAAAGGGACCCATGGGGGCTCTCCAGTGAAATGGCAGAGCCGGCTCGCCCCACCAGGAGCTGAACACAGCCTGCCATCAGCTTCTTAGTGTCCCAAGCCTACCTCTGGGTGGCCGGCCGGAAAGCCCCTCACGGCTGCGATGAGCTCTTAATATGGAAAACGGGGACCCGAATCAACAGAGGAAAACAAGTTCTAAGAAAAAGACCCAAGTAGGGAAAAAGAACACTCGAAAAGCAAACTATCGGTAATAATCCCAGAGCGAGAAGATGGTATAGCTGAAAAAGGTACAGGGAGGTATTTAAAAAGAAGAAAAAGAAGGACACACAGAGAGGGTAAAGAAAGAAAAAAAACAACTCTTCTGCAAAGCAAAGCTGTGACAGAGAAAATGGAACACTGGATACAAAGGAGAGAAGGTAAGAAATTTTCCAGAAAAGAGAGCCAACGGATAACAAGACGGAAAACAAAAAAGGTAAATGGAGAGTTATCATTTCAGAAGAACCCAAGAAATGGGGGAAGCAGGGAGTTAACAGACAAGGAAACCAGAAACTTAATTCAAGAAAATGCCCCAGAAGGAGGCAGGCATGTGGAGACAGAGGAGCTCGCTGAGCGCACGGTGCAGGGGGGGCCACGCTCAGGCCTCGCAGGGGAGGTTCTGAGCACGAGAGACAAAGGGAACATGGAGGCGCACTTTCACAAAGGACACGGGGTCTCTGAACACCACCACCACAAGCTAGAAAGCAATGAAGTGATCCTGTCAACATCTGGAGGGGAAGTATCTCCGACCTCAAATTCTGTACCAAGCCAAGCCCGGTGCTAAGAAGGTGAAAACATCCTCAGACATGCAAACTTTCCAAAATCTTCACCTGCCCCCCAAACAAAACAGAAGAAATCTAAGAAAAAAAACAGATGTTCTAGGAAATAGAGGATACAACACAAAAGTGAGAAGATTGCTAACAACCACCAAAAAGTGGACACAACCCACATGGCCATCACAGAGGACGGGCAGATCACCACGCTGCGGTCTGTCCCTACAATGGACTAGAACTCGGCCATAAAAGGACCGAAGCACGCCGCACTGCCACAGCGGCTGCGCCCTGAAAGCATCCTGCGAAGGGGAAGGCACCACAACAGCCACAGGAGGCCACAGACAGCGGGACCCCCTTCGTATGCAATGTCAACAACATTGCATATTGGTTTCCAGGAACTGGGAAGGGGGAGGGATTGGACGCTCATTGGGATAGGGCTGCTCTTTGGGGTGACAGAACACACTGGATTTGGAGAGAGGTGAGGGCAGCACAACCTTGTGCAGATGGTGCACTCCAGAAGAAGGGACTGCAGGGCCCATGAACTTTCTCTACACAAAAGAGCAGCAGTGGGAGCTGCGAACTGGAGGTACCGGCCCGGGGAGCAGCCAGGCCTCCTCCGGCCACAGTGGTCCTAGGACCGCAGGAGAGATGGTCTCAGGATCGAACGGACGGACGGGTGCCACGTTTTTAACAGACAGAGATTTCCGTGAGAGAACACCTGCATTTGGGTTACTAATGAGTTCATACAACATGAACCAAATATTTTTTTTAAATATTAACTCAAAAGAAATTTAAAAGTTGTGTGAAAATAGTGATCACACCCCTCCCAGCTCAGCTGGAGGGCGTTTTCCGAGTCCTAGCAATGTATTCATGGCCCAGGAATCAAACCAAAAAGATGGTGTGTCTGTGCTGGGGGTTGGAGGGACGGAAAAGCCATCCTTCACGTTCCACGGCGAGAAATCAATGGCAAACACGTCCAGCTGAGCAATGAATAGCAGCAGTAGACAATACTATCCAGAGGCATCAAGAGAGCTCCCAGAACAACCGGTTCCAAGGCTGGAAGCAGCTGCTTGGTGGGGAGGGGGACACGGCAGAGGTATGGCAGCTAGAAGCGTCAGGTCTTCCACGGCAAGGCTACGTGCCAGCACTGGATTTCAACAACAGAACAACACATTGGACTCTAAGTAGGAAAACAGAATCTGACAGGGGGCTGCACTTAGAAAAGTTTGGCCGGACAGCAGCAGTGCCCGCCAAGGCAGGGCGGACACCCCAGCACGAAGCTGTGTGAGGCTGACTCCCGAAGCCCGGCGCTAGGACACATCTAAGGCGCGACAGATGTGTGCACAGCAGGGCCTGCCGGCCGGTGTGCTCCCAATGACCTAATCTGTGCCTGAGCGAGGCTGCCTCCCTCCACCAGGAGATCCTGCTGATCGGCAAGACCTGGCCATCTAACCTGCTTCATGGTTGCACCGCTCGCGGTCTGAAACCCAGCGGCAGGCCCTCGGCCCTCAGACAGCAGGCCCCCTGGAGGCGCATCTGAGAGCAGGCCACAGTGTCCAGCACAGAAGGAGGCAGATGCGTGAGGAAGCTTTTTAACCTTCAAGACAAGGGAACAGACCCTGGACAGTCAGAATTTATGAAAAAGGTCTCTTAGAAACTAACCGGCCGACCTTCGCCTCCAACTATGTGACCTCCTGTTGCCCGGATTCTGTTCGCACAGCTTTAACAAGCAGGCCAGAAACTTCCATCCCGTGTATAAAATGCTAAGTAACGAACCCCAGCTATACAGGCTCTCCCCTCTGGAGGGCAGCCTCTCAGACGGCTCCCAGTGATCCCTCCCTCCCGCTCTCCACCCACGGGCTGGACTCACCGCGAATGAGTAGTCACTTCTAAGATCAAGTTTCCAAGCCTGCGGCCTCTGTCTTGGTGCTCGCACCCACTCTGTGAGTAAAGCCAGTTGCCATCTGGGGAGCAGCCTTATGGAGAGACCCACGATGTATCCACCTGCAGCCTGGGGTCTGCCAGCAGCCCCCCAAGTGGTCACGGACCCTCCCCGTCAAGCCTTGAGAGCATAACCATAGCTCTGGCGGGGACCCAGAGTCAGAGCACGCAGCCAAGCCCCCCCGGGGTTCCTCCCCTTCACAGATGGAAGTCAGTACGTGTTTGTGGTTTCAAGCAGCTGAATTTGGGGGTCATTTGTTACACGGCAGAAGATTAACAACACAGTACCTTTAATCATTTAATGGGTACTTCCCCAGAGAGCACTGTGGGCGGGACCCTGAGTTAGGCCCTGGAGTTGCAAGGATGACGAACGGTTCCGCATGGATGACATTTATGAAAAGGACAACACAGAGGTGCACTTGGCCGAACTATCTCTATGGCGTAAGGGTGATTAGGAAGCTGAAAGGACCATTTAATCGGTCAGACACCTTCCGCCTCTCCACTGGCAAGGCGAGCACGTGGTGAGGCAGGAGAGGCCAGTCACCTCATTAGTTGAAATTTTGCAAGCACCACGTCTCAACTGTTCATTTTTCAGCCAGAAAGACTTCACCTGCCCTGGGAACAGTGGAACATCTGAGTGTTCAAGGAAGGCAACCCAGTCAAAGTCCAAGTGACATCAAGTTGTTTGAGAGCCAAAAACAGCACGTTACACCCCCATCCCACACGTTGTACACATCCCCCAACCAACCCCTTCGCGGGGTGAGGGTCAGCTGTGGTTGAATTCGCAAAGTCCAGTCTCCACAGCCAACACAAACACTTGTGATGGATCCCACTGAAGGTGGTGATGGGGGTTTAATTTTTTTTTTAATTTTTTTTAAGATTTTATTTATTTAACAGACAGAGATCACAAGTAGGCAGAGAGGCAGGCGGGGGGGGGGGTGGCGGGAGCAGGCTCCCTGCTGAGCAGAGAGCCCGATGCGGGGCTCAATCCCAGGACCCTGGGATCATGACCTGAGCTGAAGGCAGAGGCTTTAACCCACTGAGCCACCCGGGTGCCCCGGTGATGGGGGTTTTAAAGACGCACGTCTCCTGTGAGTGATCTACTAGTCTGAAATGCAGAGAACGCCGACGTACTCGCCCAAGAGGAAAACACGGTTCTGCATTCCTATCAGCTACAGCCGCTCCTGAGTTCAAGAAAACAAGGCTTGAAAACCGGTCCGCAGGGCAGTGTTCGGCCTACAGTCCTATCGCTGACATTTCCAGCCCATGATCGGCGTTCCCAGACGGCATCCGCACCTCCACAGCCTGCCCTGGTTAAGGCCCACGAGCCAAGGGCAGCAGGCAGGACCCAACAAGACAGAAGCTTTCATCTATGGGGCTGGGTATTTCCATTTCGGATAAGAACTGAAACCGTACTGAAAAAGCCCAAGTGCAGAGACAGGCCCAAACGTGAAAGGAAGAGCCACGTTTAACGTGCTGGACAAAACCTGAGAGCGGCGTCCACGGACAGCGGGAGCTCACGGAGACTCAACGGCGACAGCCCTTCAGGGGACCCAGCACCGGAGAATTCACTGTGCATCTTCAAAGGCACCATCTCACTGCAGCCTCCGTCCACGACTCCGTCCGGCTGTCTCAAGCCTGGGCCGGTGGGGAAGAGGTCTATGGCCTTTGTGTAGCTTAGGCTCCAAATGGAAAAATTTGGCCCGACCAGGAGGCCTTCTCTTTTTAAATCCCAACAGACTCTGAAACGGTGCTTGGTGGGAGCACAGAAACACGTACTTTCAGTCAGAACGATTTTTCGTGTTCCGGAAAAGCTGTGGGTTTTTCAGCTGCGTTCGCAGGTCATTTAAACTTAGCGAGCATGACACAGTTTCTCACCTCCTTGCAGCCTGCCATGGCTGTTGGGGGGTGTCTGTGATAAGTCATCTGAAAGCAGCAGACGCTGTGCTGGTCTCACAAGCAGGCACCAGAGAACACATGGGGTTTTCTGCCTAAATTAGTTTAAGCAAAACTTCAAAGACCACGGAGAGCAGCACGGCAAACAGTAGGATAAGGTGACTGTTTTGCTTTCAATTTCAACAAGCTTAGCACGACCCCAGATGCAAACAGTGTGAGAGAGACGCCAGTGGCTAAAGATGATAAAGAACCACTCTGAGTTCCGAGATGGCTCCCGTGAACGTCCTGATGGACACAAGGCAGCATGCCAGGTCCTGGAATGGCAGCCCCGGTCTGGCGGGAAGGGAAATCTGGGACACCCAAAGGTTCTAAAGAAGAAAGGTCCCTCCCGGGTGCAGTGACAATGATCCCTACCAGACAGCAGGGTCCACAGTTGTTCCAGCCAAGGAAACACTCTTCATAATAACAGCATCCAGAACGTTCCATGTGCTGGCCGTGGCAAGGGGAGAGCATGCGCGAGAAGGCAGCGTGGGCTCTGCAATCAGACCCAGTGCCAAGTCTGGCTGCATCGCTCCCCTGTGAATGACCTTGAAGGGGTCTTATATTTATTTACGCAACAACTAGCAACTGAAGATTCGTTCTATACCAGGCACCAGGCACCAGAGAGGGGCGTACTAAGCGGGGAAACCATGAATGCCAGCATGAAGCTCACCCTTAAGTGGAGCCTCAGAAAACAAAGAAGTAACTATCTAATCGAGCAGGCTGTGAGAAGTGCTAACAGGGGCGGTGAAAGCATGAGCACTGAGGGTGCGTGAGTGCTAATGAATGCAAGGAAAGGTTCACAAAGGAGATGTCATGTGAGCCAAGACCAGAATAAAGTGGCGGTGAGAGCCATGCAAGCCCTGAAGGGCTGCATTCCTGGGAAGAGCAAGTACAAAGGCCCTGGGGTTTCTGGAAACAGCAAGGAAGCAGCAAGGCTGAAGGCCAATGGATACAAGAGAGAAGAGGGAGTGAGGCCCACCAAGAAGGTGGCAGGGGGTGGAAGGCTAAGATATTTTATTCTGAGCAAAACAGGAAGCCCCTGAAAGGTTCAGAACAAAAGGCAGGATGACCAGACCTTTTCTGAAAAATCATTCTACCAACCATACGAAGGCGTAAGCAGGGAAGCGGAGAGGGCAGGTGTAGTGGCTGGGGGCAGGGGTCACGGCTCAGGTCTCCCTTCGCCGAAGAACTTCCCTTTCTTTGCAAGGAGTGCAGTTAGCCGACAACCTCCAGCGAGAGCACCCCCCAGATGTGTAGAAGATGCTAATGTATCTGATGTGGGATTAGGGTGAAGACAGGAGTCACATTAATGCCAACAATTTTGGTCTTGGGAACCTCAGTACCATTGTACTGAGCTGGGGAGGGGGCGGTGTGACAGGGAGGAGGGAGTGAGTCTGGTTTTCAGACAAGTGAGGTTGAACACAACAGTCTCAGAAAAAGCAGCCAGAACACAGTAGCACGGGAGCCCGGAGTTCCAGGGAGAGGGGAGTTGGGGATATCAAGTCAGCAGTCACTGGGGCAGAGATGATGAAACCGCAGGACTGGGTGAGATCACCCATCCTTTGGAAGCAGAGTCTCCTCCTGTTGTAAAATAGTAACAGGCCAACCCCCACGAGCCATGGGATGAGCCACCCGATGCAGGCGAACACGCGGCCCGGTGCGGCCGGGAGTAGGATGCTGGACGGGGGGCACTCACCAGCTAAGCGCGGTGCTTACCAGCCCGGGCACGCGACTCAAGCTCCACTACAGTACTTCCTGTCCTCACAATACACATGGGAGGGACAGAGTGACAGCGCCCAAAACTGACTTCCCAGGGGGGTTCGTGAGTTGCTCAAGGGCAGACAGCTATCAAGTGACAGAATCAGAACAACACCCCCGTCAGCGGCTGAGTAATGGAGAATCCCTCACTTCCTTGCTCAGATCTCGGTCTGGTAGGAATTCAGGGGGTCCAAAAGCTAAGGAGAACTCGGTCCAGATGGTGGCGGGGGGCGGGGTGGGGGGGGACAGGGCTCCTCTCCCTGCCCCAGGGCTGCGACACAAACAGGAGACAGGGGCACTGCCACCAGCCCCCACCCCACTCCAGCGTCACCACCCTGGTGCCGCCTGGGCAGCAAGCTTCTGGAATCTCTCAGGGAGCTTCCATGGAGGGCTGGCTCCCTTCGGCACTCAACATGTTATGGTTTTCCAACCGATGACCACAGCTACTGTTCAGCTACTTTCACTCTTGAGGGGAGAAAGTTCCCAAAAGCTAAAAAAAAAAACAAAAAACAAAAAAAGCAACAAAAACCCCTTTATCTAACATAGAGTCTCTCACAAGATTCCGGGACACAGTCCTTGGGGAAGAAGGTGGCATCAGACAGACGGGCGATGGTGCGCTGAGAAGGAATGGCTGCTCTGTACGGGAGCAGGGGCCGCTCTACGGTGCGGTCACAGTCACAGGCCACACCACGGAACACCTGTGGGGCAGCCATCAGGAGCCGAACAGGCCCCTGAGAACTGAGCCCTAATGACACCCGCCTCCCAGAGGAGGGAGAGCCATTTAAGCCTCAAAACACCACTGCACCAAATTCCATTTCAGAGATGAGAAAAGAGAGGTTTGGGTGGGTTTCTGTCTTGCCTTTTTTTTTTTTTTTTTTAAACACTGTAAATGATGGACCCGGTTATACAGACCAAAGTCTCCTTGGTGTCAAGCTCCCACACCGTTCCCCACTCACCACCTGCCTCCCTGCCCCCTGGGGTCGCCTCACCGACGCGGCACCAATTCCCACGGATGTCAGAATTCCAAGACCCTGTGCCAAAACGCGCAAGGAGACCTACTATCTTACATGCAAACACACCCCCACCCGACACTGTTGGTTGCCTCATGGTGTAAGAATACTATAAATTTCCAGCTCTCCAGAAACTCAAAACCAAATTCTTCAAACACTTGATAAAAACCCACTCACCTCACAGAAAGGATTCACTGGTTTAAAAAAAAAAAAAAAAAAAAAAAAAGATTAAAAAAAAGGAGGCAAGGGGCTTGTGTGGTGATACTCAAGCCAAGAGAATGTTACTCAAAGAACGGCCTCGTATGGGATGGCCATGCCAACAAGATCTATCAAAAGAGGACAGAGTCCTCTGTACCTTCAACATAAGGGCCAGGAGCCAAGAGACTGAGAGGGATATTGTTTCTAGTATCAGACGAGGAATTATGTGTGATCAGAAGAGTGGGCAGACACACAGGGCAGCCCTAGGCTCAAATCTTGGCTCTGCCACCAAGGAGAATGAGACCTTAGACTTAGGACTTCATTTCTATGAGTCTCTGTCTCTTCCCCTGTAAAATGGGAAGGGTAACTCCTGCAAAGATTCAACAAGAGAAAAGGTTCAAGTGTTTTATATTCTCACTCCAAGCATTAAAAATAGGGTCCCTTTTCTTTCAAAGCAGAAAGGTCTTCATCAGAAGCTCCTCTCTTGCATAGGTCTTTCCAGAGAAAGACACTCTCTTTTCCGAGAGATCATCTAAATATATAACACATGCACGGGGACAGCTGGGGACGACGGCGGTGGGAACCAGAACTGTCTTCACATCCTTCGCCAAGCACATTTTCACCTGCTCACGTGGTGGAGTCCAGCAGAGGCTCGGACAGAAATGTGAGAGTTGTGTTTCCTCCCCTTAAGTGAAAAGCAGTTCGACAGTGGAAACCACTTCTGCTGGAGTGAAACACGCAGCTAGGCAGGCCAGACACAATGAGTTCTCACCCTGATCTAAGTGGCGTGAGCGCTGGCTCAACAGAGCTTTGGGCCAGACCGTCCTCTGTGGAGGTTCATCGAGAGTCAGCTTGTCAGCAATGAGACAAGGGGACATGGAAGGCTCCAGAGCTTTTAAGATTGCTCATTTAAAAATGCAAATGTGCTGAGGTTCAAGCATCAACTGAGTCACAGAAATACGTGTGGTTCTGTTTTGGTAGAAGGGAGGGCAAAAGGAACAGCTCTGAAGGACCCCACCGAGGTGCATCCCTGGTTGTCTGAGCAAGGACAAAGGGCACACCCACGCTGTCGACCTTGGAAACCTGGGCTGTAGGCACAGTAGAGAGCAATCAGTACTTTCATTGTAAGACTTTAAATCATCTTATTCCAAACAATCACGTGTGACTTCTGCAATTTGTTCTTCAAACAGCATGGCTACGTACTTCAGAGGCAGAAATGGGTTACCTATAAACCCCGGATTCATGGGGATTGAAACATCCTTGGGTTCCTGGGGATTGAAACATCCTTGGGTAATCACTGCACAACCCGGTCTTTAGCAGGGACTCCTGGAATGTCAAAAGCCCATGTGGACAATTTCTTTGAACTGCCTCAATCCTAGGACTTAGTGTCATATCCTAAGCCATTCCATCTTGTACACTTAGGAAAGGAAACACACCAGTACAGTTAAGAGAGACATAACAGAGCAAATGGTCCAGAAGCTGTGGTCAGATACAGCTGGTTTCTGACCCCAACCTGGCCACTTCCTGCAAGGAACTTAGCTGACCGAAGCCCAGCCTTCTGGTCGGTAAACGGGATCATCACATCCATCCTGCAGGGTACCATGGGAGGATCCAAGGAAGCCGGTGAAGCAGCCAGCAGGGGCCTGCTGTCGAGAACAAGCTCTGGATGTGGCAAGGATGTGTGTCTTGTCTGTCCACCTAGACTAGAAGCTCCTTCAAGTTTCCATCTTGTTTCTCTCAACTCACGAAATGCTCAAAATCAGATGGGGCACAAGTCAGATTCTCAATACTTCCTGCCTGGCTGGCCAACACGTCTTTGAGTCTGAATGTACCAACTTACCAAGACTTTCGGTCAGCCAACATTGGCCACTCTTACTGGAGAGGCCGTCTAACTGACAAGGCACGTTTAGCATGGCTCCTAGGTCTTGTTCCGTGTTTTCTCTCCGTTTCTTCAATAACTTTGTTTTCTCAGATTGTAAAAGTAACACATGTCCATTGCAGGGGAAAAAATTCCACTTTTGCAGTTTCACACCCCTGTGGCAGATGCACTAGACCTCAGCCAATTCAGAAACAGGAACACGGACAGAATAAATCCCAACCTAGCCAGCAGGTCATAGGCTAAGCCACTGTATTTCTAGACAGTTTATATTCTCTCAAAGGAGTGCAGACACCCACTGCCACTCTCTACTCGTGGACGGCCAACTATGCAGGAAGGGAAGACACACCAGTACCCTCACAGCAGGTGTAACAGTCAGGGATGCCTACGGAGGGCCCCGCGCTATCGTAAGCGCGTTGCAAGCACTAACATATTTCATCCTCCTTCCCCATCTGCAAACAGGGGAAGCACAGTCTTAACCCCACATCACACCACCCCACAGGAACTCCAACCCCTCCCCCTGCGACCCCATCACTCTAGCCTGGCAGAGACTGACAGGATTCCTGATTCCAGAGGGAAGGCCTGAGGAAGCTTCAAACAAATTAAGGATGTTATTCCCTAAGAAGGTTTTTTCCCCTCATGCCAGTGCCCCATACCAGGAGAGACACTCAGAATCCAGAACATTTATTTATTTATTTTTTAAACATTTAAATTCTAGATGTGACCACGGATTTTCTATTTCCCATTTCCTTATAAATTCAAGATACATGAACACGTCTGTTGTTTAAAAAAATGCAACCCAAGAGGATTCATATGATTGTCGCAGCCTTATTCACAAGAGCCCAAACATGGAAGCAACCCAAGTGTCCGCTGATGGATGAATGGATGAGCAAAATACGGTCTATACATCCAATGTAAGAAGGAAGTTAAGCCTAACACTCTACAGCACGGATGACCCTAGGGGACACTGAACTCGGGGCAAGAGGCCAGCCGCAGTCCAAAAAGACAAATGCTATGGGGGTGTACTTACATGAGATGCCTGCAGCAGTCAGACTCATTGAGCCAGAAAGAGGAAAGGTGGTCTCCAGGGACTGGAGGAGGAAGAGTGGGGCATTACAGAGTTCCACTCTGGGAGGATACAGTCTGGAGAGGCACCGTGGTGGAGGTGACACAATTCAAAGCATTTAATACCACCCATTTGTACATTTCAAGATGCTTTAAGGTCAATTTGTTATATTTTACCACAATTAAAAATTTTTTTAAAAAATTTTAAAGGAATTAAAGTACTGATACATGTCACCACAAGGGTAAACCTTGGGAACATTGCACTAAGCGAAAACACCAGAGGCCAGAGGCCACATACAGGACGTTTCTGTTCACGGGTACCCCCGCTTTCCCCAAGTTTCCATTATGCCACTTCGCTTCCACAAGAGACTTAAATTACTACCTGTTTTTGCTAAGTAGAAGAAATCCATAGGTCTTCCCTTAAAAAAAAAAAAAAAAGCTGTTGCTGTACAAACGCAGATCTGCTGTGAATGCCAACAGGCATGACACAAACTTCTAGAAGGCAGGGCGAGCTCTCCACCGGACAACACTTCCGCTTATAGAAGGCTCCCCGGAGCATCCTGTTTTCCAATACTGGCGGGGGGCGGGGGGGGGGGTTACAGTCAATGTACAGAATTGGCAAATCCACAGACCAGAAAGTAGTTCCATAGCTGCCATGGGTGGGACGTGGCCATTAATGGGTTCAGGGTTTCTTTTCGGGGTAAAGAATACATTCCGGAGTTTCAGAGTAGTGATGGTCACACGTCTTGGTGAATATACTGCAAGTATGCCATGCCCGTGAGACAGGCGAACTGTATGTGACAACAATTCTAGGTCAATAAAAAAAATTCCAGTGCCCAAGCATAGGGCACCGCGAGGGTCCTGCACCCTCACCACCCCACCCCTGATGCCCGTTCCCTCGCTGTTGTCCCCACACTACACGCCTAGGTACACACATACCTATGCACCCCTGCACCCTAAATGGCAGTCGCTGCAGAGCCATCTGTTACCCCACAGCCAGCCTGGGCGACCACACCCGCCAGCACAGGTGGACCGGCTTCCTTCCTCCTCACCTCGACACCAGAGGGCACTAAAATCCTCAATTCCACCAGTCTCTGGAACAGACCTCACGTCCAGTAAGGGCACAATCCACAGCCTGGTGCCCGTCTTTGGGCCTGTGTAAAGATTTTTCTTCAAACTCCTGGGACCAGAGCTGCTGGGTGGAAGGGTAAGCATGGCTTATGCTGTCATACCTAAAAAAGGGTTCTGCACCCCCTTCCCCCTGATTGCCAGTGTTCTGTGACCTAGAACAGCCACCTCACTGCCATGGGCCTCGGTGTCTGGGTAGGTGAAACTGAGCAGGAGACTCCGTGTCAGTTTCAGCTCTACCGTTCCTTCTGTAGCCCACAGAATCCAGAGGACACATGACGGAAACGGAGGCGGGGGCTGGAGCAGATGGCAAACCTGAGCTCACCCCACAGCCACTGCGGCCGGACACCTGGCCGAGAAAGGCCAAGGTAGGCAAGCCGGAGGACCGAGACGCCAGAGAACGGAAGCGTACATGAGCAGTGAGCCAGGTCCTCGAGCCGCCAGGCTGGCAAGCTGCAGGACAGACCCAAATCCCCAAGGTGAGGCACCTAAGGCTGGACTCTTAGCAGCGACTTCTCCAGCCCACAGGTAACACCAGCAGGCACCTCAAGCAGGGTCCAAGAAGCCGAAGTCCAAAGCCGGTCAACAGAAGCCAGTAACAACAGAAGATTTAAGGAAGAGAATTTTGTCAAGGGGAGATTCTTTTAAAGCTCACACAATTTATGTCAAGCTCAAAATCTGTCTCTGTTCCAAGCACCCACAACAGAACAATGTCAAGGCTGAAACAGGGACGCCCAGAATACAAGCATGAAAGAAAAATCCTTATCCCTAAGACTCAAGGTCATAGCTGATGTTTTGAGAATGGAGCTGAAGGCGGGGGGAGCAGGGGACATGACTGGTTGGTTGAGAAGAGAAATGCTGCTGAAAGCTCACGTCCCTTAGGAATTCTAAAGGATGCCATGAGGTCAAGTCACTATGAAAAGAACACAGAAAGCCCAGGAAAGGTCTCAACATGGTGGCTGCCTCTGAAGGGGACAGAAGAACAAGGAAAATGGATGCTTGTGGGGAAGAGCAAAGGTCCACGTGGGACAGAGGCAAGTGCAGCAGGGGCAGGAGAGGCTGCTAACCCCCAGAGGGAGGAGGGAGGGGTGCTTGCTCACAGACATTGTCATGACCCCACAGGCAGGTCCATTATACCAGCCCCACTCTAAGGGTAGACCATGGGCCACCCTCCTCTGAATCACCTGGATGGGAGGGGAGTAGAAAGCATTAAAATGCAGGGTCCAAGGCCCCATTCCCAGAATTAATTCAACAGGTCTGAGGGGAAGGTTTGAAAGCTGCATTTTAATACATACTCGGGGGATTTCAGAGCACACACTGACAACCAATGCCTTAAGCCATGAGAGAATGACCTATAGGCACTAACTAGGAAACAGGAGAACAAGCACATCCAAGTGCTTACCCTGCAGGGCCACACATGACCTTCCAGGGCTTGCCCACATAACCCGGCTCCCCAGGGCTCCATGAAGCTCACCGGGTAGGGGGCCTTCAGTCACAGCTCTCAGCACGGCTGCTGGGGGAGGGAAGCCGGAGCACCACGGCACTCCCCACAGGAAGCTTAATTCAGGCCTGTTCTAGCTGAAGGCATGCATAAGGAGAGAGTGCGCCATGCCCTCCAGTGACCCCACCAACCCGACCCATGCTGGGAGGGAGTCCACACGGCCTCCGCTCAGATGGGACAGAAGGACCCAGTGGCCCAGCTGTGATCACTCTGCGCTCTGAACAAGTCCTTGGACACCTGGAAGCTGAGTGTGGTTCCTTCCCACGTGAGAAACAGACTTTGACACATTTAGAACAACATGATAATATATGACAAACCAGGAGGCTATTTCTAAAGGCCCACAGAGATGTTTTGCAACCCTGACAACTTCCCAGAAAATCTTTATTATATCTAAGAAGCCAAAGCAAGGAAGATTTGGGGGAAGCAGAGGACAGAAGGGAGAGGAGGAGGAACCTGGGAAAGGAACTGGAACATTCCAAGCCGGAGGGCTGAATCCACCTCTCTGTACTGACGGGATGTTTCTGGTCTGCTTACGATTGTCTCTTTGTACTTGACTATTACAGTCACAGAACGACGTAAGAATAAAGTCCTTCCCCTTCCCAAGAGTCAAGGAAATTTCCCAAGGCAGATTAGAAGTCCCCTAGGGTATCTGAGTGTATATTAGATTAAAAAGAAAAAATTGCCACTCTCTCCACACTTGGCACCTCTGAGGAGATGCCGGATGCATGAACTAACTCCCCAACTATTACAAGCCCCACGAGACATGGGCAGATAAAGAGTAGTTCTTCCTCTTAGCTAGTAAGGTGGAAAGACAGATAAATTGTGTAATAAGAAATATTAAATACACACACACACACACACACACACACACACACACCCTGGTCCTAGACCCTAGTTCCTGACATAGAGCTCCCTTGGAATTTCCTGACAGAAATATCTTTTGTTTTCCTGAGGTAACACTTGGTGGGCTGCAGGATGGGGGCAGGCCACGAAAAGACCCAAGCTATGCTTAGAAGCTTGAAACCTTCCAGTCCCACCCACTATCCATGGTAGAGGGGAGAGAGGATGGAGACAGAGTTCATGCTCCAACAAGCCTATGCGATCAACTATCCACAAAAATCCCTACCCTACAGGGTTCGGAGAGCTTCAGGGTTGGTGAACAGGTCCACATACTGGTCAGAAGCACAGGCAGAGACCTAGGGCCGGAGACTGGTGCCTGAAATGGAGGCCATCTGCTGGGACTGTGCCCTTAGGTGTGCTGCCAGCACAACTCCAGTCTATCAGAACTGAACTGCACTGTAGGACACTGTAGGACCCTATATTTGGGGATCGCCGGGAACAGAGAAAAGTCCGTACACGTTCGGCATTAGAAGTGTTGTTGAATAGAAGTGTTGCGTGTCAAGCCGAAGAAAGAATTTTTTCTTTTAGAGACACAACTCACTCTCCAAAAGCGTTCTAGAATTCTAGTGCTGCAACCACATGTTTTCACACAGTACATGCATACCGAGTGGTGGTTGTGGGTCAGAGCTCTCGACCCACGCAGGCTACTGGCTTCCGGGAACATCTGGTTTGTGGCCAATGAGCAATTAAAGGAGATATTTTTCCAACGGTAACAACTGTGAGGCACAATCAAATAACTAGAAGGCAGTGTCTTGGGGGAAGGGCTCTTTAGACAAGGGGAGATTAGGCCCTCGGGGGAGACAAGATCAGTTGGGAACTACTACAGGGGAGAATATTCCGGCAAAGGAATGGTGAATGCTGTGGCACAGGATGTAGGGGGCCTCTCCAAGGACAGAAAGAAGGCCAGTGTGGTTGAAGCATGATCAACAAGGAGCCCAGTGACAGAAGCACAGAAGGCGGGTGTCGGCTGGATCCCACAGGGCCCTCTGGGGCCATAAGAAGAATTTTCCATCATCTTCTCATGAGCAGTCAAAGCCAGTGGAGGATTCCAAGCAGGGAGGTCATATAACACGATCTGTTTGCTTGTTTTTAAGTCACTCTGATTGCCATGTGAATTCCAGATGGTAAAAGAAGACAACTAGAAGAGAGGAGACCCTCTCTTTGGGAGCTATTACAACATTCCAGCAAGGGCTGGTGGTGGCCTGAGCCAGGCTCATGGCAGCGAGATCAGAAACCACTGATTATCTTTGGCATGTACTGTGGAACACACAAGACCTCCTTGTGGAAATGGGAGGTGAAGTACGCAGAGGAGCTAAAGTCGACTCCCGAGGTCTCTGATCTGATCAAGCAGAGGCAAGCGTGGGAGGCAGAATGGCTCCCCACAGCGACCACACGCGAATCCCCAGCCCCAGTGAACGCATTACCCAGCACAGCACCTTACAGACCTTCAAGTGAGGAGACCATCTTGGATGACCTGAGTGGGCCCCTCTCATCACAGACACCCTCAGAAGAGGAGAACTTTCTCTGGCTGGAAGACAGCGGAGGTGCAGTAGAAGGAAGTCAGACTGCAAGCGTGACAGCAGTCAGTGGGCCACTGCCGGTCTGGAGATGCAGGACCGCGTGCAGGACCTGGAATATGGCCCCAGAGCTAGGGGTGCCCCCACTCACGGCGAGCAAAGCAACATGG
Source organism: Mellivora capensis (assembly GCA_004024625.1). Lineage (NCBI taxonomy): Eukaryota > Metazoa > Chordata > Mammalia > Carnivora > Mustelidae > Mellivora > Mellivora capensis. The sequence goes on along the minus strand of PISX010000493.1, from coordinate 44,521 downwards.
ACCTCAGTCCTACAACCACTCAGAAGTGATTGTTGCAACATCTCAATGAGCAAGGAAATGGGTTCTCCCTAGAGAACCTAGAGTTCAAGAAAAGAACACAATCCTGCCAAAATGTCAACTTCACTCCAGAAAGACGGTGTCAAATTTCTGACCTCCAGAAGTGTGAACTAATACATCTGCATGGTTTTAAACCACCAAGGTCCTGACCTTTTGTTACTGCGGCAAGAGGAAACTAAGACAACTGGGAAGACAGAGGAGGAATTCAAGGCCGGGCGGGGAGAGCAAGTGCTCTGGCTCAGCGAGCTGAACCCCAGCCCGGCGGACCAGAGGGCGGGTGGTCACCCACACATGCAGAAGTCAAGGGTCACAACTGCCTCCTCCACCATCAGCTCCAGTGGATGTCAAGCCCACGTACTCAGGAAGTTGGTTTTGCTCCCCACTCTAAGTCAGACAGGGGCACAGCAGGTGGAGTGAATACACAACAGTGGGGTGTCTTTTAAAGAAAAAAAAAAAAGAAAAACAATTCTCAGGATGCCTGGGTGACTCCGACCCTTGAACGCCGACTCCTGATCTCAGCTGACGTCCTGATATCAGGGTCGTGAGATCGAGCCCCGCACTGGGCCCCACGCTGGCTGTGGTGACTAATAAAAGAAAGTTCTCTTTCCACATCGCTGCCCTCACTGCCCCCACTCCTTGCTCTCGTCTGTGGCCAGCCTCCTCTGGAGAGGTGCCTGCACTAGCTTTTCCTAATTCCTCTCTTCAACGCTCTCCCACCAGGCTTTCCCCCATCTGCTCTACTGGCGTGCTCTTGTCAATGTCATCACTGGCTGCCACTAGACTACTCCAAAGGCCACGGCATTTCTGCAGTCCGCCCGATTATTCCCATCTCGTCGGACCTGTCAGCAGCACCTGACGTTGCTGCTCAGTCTCCAGCTTCGAGCGCGTTCTTCCCTTGGCTTCCACGACCCCCCACTCTCTCAGTGTCCCTCTTCCTCCCCAGGCACTCCCCTCTCCATCACCTGTGCCGGTCCCTCCTCCTCCTTCCTGTAAGCTCCCAATATGGGAGGCCCCAGGGCGGGACTGGGAGGCCCCAGGGTTGGTCCAGCCCATCTGCCTTCAGTCTCCCGGGCATCTCCTCCACTCTTGGGGCTTCCAGCACACCTTCCATGTCTGTATTTGCAGCCCAGATAGACAGGTCTCCCTCCTGTCTCCTCTAGCCTGTCCTGCTATCTCCAACTCAGCACCTCTGCCCCAGAACTCCTCTTTGGCCCCCACAGAGCCTGCCCTGCCCACAGCCATCCCCGGGCTGGTGAACGGCAATAGCATCCATCCTTCTTCTGGCTGCTCAGGCCCAAATCCTTGCAGCCATCCTCTGCTGTTCTCACTCACACGTCACAGCCCAAGTTCCAAGAAATCCTTTTAGGGGCCACCTGGGGGGCTCAGTCATTAAGCGTCTGCCTTCGGCTCGGGCCATAATCAGGGTCCTGGGATCGAGTCCTGCGCTGGGCTCCCTGCTCAGCAGAGAACCTGCTTCTCCCTTTCTCACTCCCCCTGCATGTGTTTCCTCCCTGGCTGTGACCCTCTCTGTCAAATAAATAAATAAAATCTTAAAAAAAGAAAGAAGGAAAGAAAGAAAGAAAGAAAGGAAGGAAGGAAGGAAGGAAGGAAGGAAGGAAGAAAGAAAGAAAGAAAGAAAGAGAGAGAGAGAGAGAAAGAAAGAGAGGAAGGAAGAAAGAGAAAGAGATCTTTTTAGGTTTGCTGTCAATGCCCAGCCACTTCTTACCACTTTGACCGCCCACCGAGATCTCGGCCATCACCTCCCACCTGGACTCCTCCTTGCTCCCCTGCACTCTAGTCTCCTCAGCAGCCAAAGTGACCCTCAAAATCAAAAACTTAACTCAGATGACAATCCTCTCTCGAAATTCTCCAGGTGGCTCCTCATTTCACAGAGAAAAACTATAACCTCCTCACAGCAGCACATAAGGCCCTGCAGGATCTGACCCCCTGGAAGCTTCTGTGCCTTCACCTCCTCCTAGTCACCTCTCACTGCCCCTGGGCATGCCGGGCACACTCACGCCCTAGGCTGTTACCAGGCCACCCCTTCTGCCTCAAACATTCTCCCACCTGATGGCCACTGCTCTTTCCTTCAAGGTGGGCTCAAACACCACCTTCCCAATGAAGCTCATCCTCCCCTGTTTAACGTCAGACTCTCCCATACTCCCGGGCCCCCTTAGTGTGCTCTACTGTTACTTTTCTTCCATAGCAACGATCACGTTCTGACATACCTTTTTTACCCTATTTCTTGATAACTGGGTGTTTGCCCCCAACTAGAATGTAACTCCATAAGGGCAGGGTCTGGAAATCTGCCCTACTCACTATCAGCTCAACTTCCAAGAGGAGTATAGCCTATGATAACCAGCTAATGAATATTTATTTTTAAAAAAGGAATAAATGAATGAAAGACGAATAAAATAATCAACGAGTACTTCTAGGCAAGTGCTCGGTCACCAAGGGCTTAGGGCCTAAACGACTGTCTCCCGCCATCTCTCTATCGCTCATCCCACAACATGCCCGGCACGTGGCAGGGTTAGAGGGCCCCAGCTGAATGAACACATGGCCATTTCTTTGGCATTGCCAGACCCAGAGACAGGACTCAGAGACCCCGATACCACGAGCTTTCCATCTGGGTCTGGAAATTCCTCAAACCCCACACACAAACCCTCCTCTACCTGTCCTTCCCAGCTGGCAGTCCAGGTCCTGAGAAAGATGGCTGGGGTGAAGGAGTAAGATTTGTTTGCTGGCGCTCAAGTGCATCTGGTGAGCAATTAAAACAGCTGGAAAGGCAGCTGCTCCCCGATGCGGGCACCACACCGCTCGGAGAAGCAGCTGGTGGTGCACAGGCTCTGCGTGGCTGGGCGCCCAGAGCCCCTCGAGTGGCTGCTGCCTCTTAGAGGTGTGAGCCAGGGAAGCAGAGAGCTTTCCCAGAGATGCCGAAGGACCAAGGCACAGCGACCAGCACCCGAAGGCAGCTCTGAGGCAGGTGTGGCAGGTCGCCCTCCATGGACAGGCGTGACAGACAAATAGCACTGGCGGAACCAGAGGGGAGCCCCTGTTCGCAGACAGCCGGTAAGCACAAATCGTTCTGTAATTACATTACCTAATTTAACCTTCTCATCACTCCTCTCAAGGACGCACATTCCCCCATCTTGGAGACTGGAAGACGCATTTCCCAAGAAGTCAAGAAGCCAGCAGGTGGGAAGGGGGCCAGGTATGGCTGAGGCTTCCAGGAGACCCTAGATAAGGTTGCTAAATGGGAGCCCCCATTCCAGTCTTTCTTGGAAGCTCCCAGGTTGCCAGCTGACAGCCAGGAAGGTCAAACACCTTGGGACCTGGTGGGAGTAGGTTCCTTGACATCTGTCATTTCCAGGTTTGAGGGCAGGGGGCTTGTGGACGCTTTTCTGTGTCACTGAACTGTTTCTGGAAATCCTTACGAATCATTTGTAACAAGTGGGAACTGGGGGAGGGCTGCAATTTTCCTTGGAAATATTTACCTAATAGCTGCATCATCGAGTTTAAGCATGAAAAGCCCTACAAAGCAGTCTGCTGAGGATGTGTAGTATCAACAGCCAAGATAACAACTACATTAAGTTCTTACTGCTGTTGGACGTCCTTGCCATACGCTATCCCATTTAAACCTGAGCAAAGCTCCACGAGGCAGGAACTATTACTGCTCCCACTTTACAGATGGGCAAGGGCCTAGAGGTCAGGCCAGGGACGCGGTGGCCCTCAGGAGGCGGCAGCGGGCAACTCCCCACGGCACCATTTTCCCCAGCACCCCGTCGTCTCTGTGAGTACCACAGTTCCCCAGTTCTGCTATCCAGGCACCTCGCCAAGCCAAGAGTGACCCTGAGTGCTCGTGGTAGAGAACCTCCCACCGTGTCAATGGATACAGGCTGGACTCCCAGATGTCACCTCTTCCAGGAAGCCTGCCCTGACCTACCCAGGAAGCAGCCCATCTCTCTGCCCTCTCCACCTCCCATGTGCTACAACTGGCTCAGTTGCAACCCAATAATCCAACCATCTGTACGCAGATCTGCTTTTATCACAAGTCCGGATGTACAGAATGGCAACAAACAATAATATGTTCCCCAAACACAGCCCTTTGCTGTTCCCTTAAGGGCCTGCACCCAGCAGACCAACCAAGCAGGCAGTGCATTATAGGCCTAGACCAGTAGGCACAACAAGACACACAACAACCCCCCAGCCACCTAATCCATCTGTACGTCAGGCTAGCTCTTGGCCAGCTGACATCTACTTCCACTCCTTCTAGAAACCTCTTCTCCTTGCAAGGCCTTCTAGCTTGAGAGCCAATTGGCTACCACAGCTTCTCTCCCGGGGCTCTCACCAACATCTCTTCTTCCGCCCCCTACCCTCCGAGGACTGAGACCAAGTAACGAACCACAGGTGTGTATTGGGGGCAGGACCAATGGCCCTTCCTGCCCTGATTCTTTCAGGTCCTCTGTCTACCCTCTTCCCCCTCCTGTCTCTGGGCCTTCGCACACACCCTTCCACCTACCTGAACCTTCTGCCCATGTCTACCTTATCCTGCAAAAACTGTTTTATGTGATTCCCCACAAGAAGCCGTCCCTGCCCATCCCTACTACCGCCCAGGTGAGGGTCTCCCACTCTGGGCTCCCTGAGCTCTAGAGCTCGCCAACCCGGCTCACCACACACTTTGAAGTGGCTTCATGGTCTCCTCATCAGCCCTCCCTGCCCTCCTGCAAGCTCCACGAGGACCTCCTGCATCCCAGAGCTCCGGCACTGGGTTGGTACCCACAGGTGCTTAATAAACTTTTGAGAAATAAAATGAAGAGCGAGCCAAAAACAGAACAGGGACATGGGAGCACAGAATAGTCCAGCACCCAGATGGGAGCAGGGCACCCGGTGGCTTACCTGGTGTCGACTACGGCTCAGGAGGCATGTTCAGAACAGTAACAACCCAGTGAAGCAGCCTCTGCCCCATTTTACAGATGAGAAAAACAAGCACAGAAAAATCAGGTGACTTACCTAAAGTCCTGCCACTGGAGAGTAGATAAGTACAGATGCAAGGCCAGCAGGTCGGTTCTAACTCTGTCCCTGCAGCCGCACATGACACGGCCAGTGGCACACCGTGTGCAGAGACCCCCCACGAACCACCCCTCCCAATATCCCTGCGTTTGTGCGGGCACTCTCCACGCAAACTTGGACTTGACCACGAGACTTGTTCCAGCCAACAGGGCATAAGCAGGCATGAGACAAGGAAAGGCCCGACAGCCTGTCCCGGACCCAGCCCCCACCAACCCTGAACCCTGCCCTCTGAGATACACAAGCTGAGGCCCAGGGCAGCAGAGATGAGCCATCTAGGCCGCAGCCTGCTTAAATCTGTCTCGCACAATGGGAGCAAATAACAGGGTGATTGTTTCAGGCCACTAACTTTTGGGGTGATTTGTGAAGCAAAAACCAGTACAGAAACACTGCCTTGCTCTCCCAGACAGGATTGTGCAGTAACCACACAGTCCCAGCGGGAATGTTCACAGAACACACTGTGCGCCAGGCATGGTCTGGGCCCAGGAGCCGGCAGAGAAGGAGAGACAGAAAGCCCCCGGTCCCGGAGAGCTCACATTCCAGCAGGGGAGCCAGACAAGCCACCAGATAAATCCGTGTTTACAACGAGCGGGGCCAAGAGCTGCGCAGGAAAATGAAGCCGTGTCAGGGGCACTACGACAGACAGAAGAGCCTCTGGGTAAAGTGATACCTAAAGGAAGTCCTGAAGGAAAAGGGGAGAAGGGCACACAAAGGTAGAACATTCCAGGCCAAAGGGCCAGCCAGAACAAGTGTCTTGAGAGTGAAACATGGCGGAGGGGAAGGTGGGGAGGTGTCTGGGGCAGGACGGTGGAAGGAAAGACAGGAAGAGGAGGGATGGGCCAGGCCATGTGGGGCTGTGAGGGCCATGTTCAGGGCCTAATTGTGTCCTAAGTAGGAAGGGAAGCCCAAGAGGCCTGGGGGACCGGACCCAACCGCTACTGGCGGCAGCAAAGATGCAACCGTGGGGACAGGGTGACCAGGGCGGACGCAGGGCCCCAGCAGAAGCTGCTGTGAGGAGCCAAGCAGGCCCAGAGCTGGCGGTCTCGCCCTCGTCTGCCTTCCTTGGAGATGAAAATTCGATTGTCACTCTTCCACAGCCGCGAGGTTGGAACAGGAAACGCGTGTGGCCATCCCAGGTGGCGTTCTCTTTTAAGGCGCCGCCTGAGCACACCACCTCAGGAACCCTATCTAGTCTGGAGACCGCTTGCAAGGGGGACTTTTTCAGCCTTAACTGAGCCTGGAACAAAACTGAACAATACTGTGGAGCTCAGCTGGGTAAGGCCGCTACAGAACGCGGGCCCTGCTGCGCGTTTGGTAAAGGGGACGCGGACCTGATGGCCCCCTGGGAGGAAAGGCTGCCCCTGCGTCAACCACGGGCCACGGGTTTCTTCCTCGTTACAAATCACTGTGCGTTTCAGTCACTCATTGATTCGCTTCATCGGGAAGAGGAGCTGCTCGAAGTTGGAAAGTTATTTTTACCCACAGAATCATTTCCAGGGCAAAGCAGAGGGAAATGGACTGTGCAGGCCACAGGGAAATGAAGCATAGGCAGAGAGACTAAAGGAAGAATACAGTCTGGTCAGAGAGAGCTCTGTCTAAACGTGCAAGCCAGGGACTTCTGGTCCTGTCCACTCCGGCTCCCAAACCCTTTCATGTTCCCTTCATTCCCCTCGTCCCCACCCCAAGTGCCGACCACGGTAGCCGGCGTGGCTGACAACTGCCGCGGCCAGTGGCTCACCCCACGCAGGCCTCTGCCCTGCTCGATTCTCTCTCCGCAGTGGGGAGGGGGTGACAAACCTAAAATGCAGATCGGAGCCCTATTTAGGACTCTCAAAGACATTCCCTTTTTTGTAAAGCTCAAACCCCTTCCTGGGACCTAGGAGGGAGGCCCTGAGTGCTCTGGGCCCCCCCCCAGTACCCCCACTTTTGGCTCTGACAACACCAGCCTCTCCTCAGTTCTTCTGACACCTGATGCCCCCTCCTGCCTCGGGCTTTCTCCACCTAGGAGGCAACTAGATAAGGTGGGAAGGGGAACGCCTTCCTCCCTTCAGGCCTGAGCTCCAACATCTCTTCCTCACAAGAGCCAGGCCTGACCCACACCCCAACCCCCAGACCCGAACAGATGCTTTACAGCTGTGGTCTTTGACAGTGACCCCGGTGGGCTGGGGTCATCCTCTCAGAAACCACAAATTGGCCCTTCCGTGCTGGTGACACCGAAAGGCTACCCTTAGGCTTCGAGACTCAGTCATTAAAGACCAAGCTTACAACCACTTTTGAGGCAGGCTCCTCCCAGCTGTGACCCTCCCCAAAAGGAGGAGGGATTAGCTATAACCAATCATGATTAGTTCTGTCCCCACCAGCAATTTTTATTGGAGGGGGAATAAAATCACTGTTCTGTATCACTGGAAGAAAAACATGCCCTTTCAGACTTAGTTTTAAAGCGGTGCTGTTACCACTTAGGTGGGTCGATACCTGAGGCCGCTCGGAATAAAACATTATAATTAGATCCGCTAATAAATTGCCACAACAGATCTGGAGGGAGAAACGTGACTGTTCTTTGGAGAACACAAAACTGTCATTTCAAATTAAGTAACAGCAACAAATGGTGAGACACGGGGCTCCGGGAGCTAGGCACACCTGCGCTGGAACGTGAACCGGCATCCTCCGCGTTAACCCGTGGGCCACAGCCAGTTCCCAGAGCCGTGGAATGGTTTCTCAAAAATGTAAACCATTTTCCACTTACGTAACACTGCCCATCAGTAAAGAGAAGAGGACCTGCTTTTAAGAAGCGCAAGAAATTCTGTTTAGCGTGTGTGACTTATGTGAAGATACGAAGGGAAAAAACAGAAACTTCTTACATTCTCAGAATTCGAGACCCACTTTATCACCCTGAGGGAACAAATCAGAACACCAGAATCACAGTTCCATTACCCAATGATCCCGTAAGACACTTAGCCCGATGTCCCCTCCTTTACCCTTCAATAAACTTAGCACAGGGCATCAGAGGGTATCACCAACTGCAAAAGGAGATGCCAGGCACATAAGACCAAGAGCCAGGCGGCAGAGGAGGAGAAGCCGGGGCTGCGAGGTCAGCCGGGCCCAGACAGGAAACCTGTCCTGGGAACTCACTTCACAAGCTGCGTGACCACCTGGGTGCAGGGACCCAGGCTTTGGTTCCGTGCAGCACGTGCCGCTAGAGGGGCAGCAAATGCACACTCAGTTCATCCACGCTCAGCTCGGTGCATGGACCAGCGTGGATGTGCGACAGTTGGCCCGCACTGAAAGATAAAGGAGAAAACCAGCCCAACACCAGTGCCACCCCCACAATGCCACCCATCGAGCCCTCGCGCCAGGACACCCGCAAAGCCTACATGCAGACTGCCGCTCCCCGGGAGTGTCGCCAGCCACATGCCTCTCAGGGTTCAGGGCTCCTACTCAACCGACAGGCCGGAGGGTTTAACAAAGAGAGTGGCTGTTTATCAGCAACCTCGCTCTTCCCGTGCCCACCAGCCTCTGGGTGTGAGATTTGACCTCACAAGCAACAGTCTGTTCCACTGCTGGAAGCAGGAACATCCATGAAATGCTACCTGCCCCAAGGCATTTTCCAGAGTAATTCTAATTAGTGGGGACTCTCACCATCCCTGCTGGTGAGAGCCCAGCCTCTACAAGAGCCACAACAAACTTTGTGACACGAGGTCACAGACGTGGACTTGCTGGACTTACACAGATCCAAAGCCTTCATAGATGGTAGCCTGCCTCCAGCGGCCCTTCTCCTTGAGCAGCCGAACAGTACTACCTATGGATGCTGGAGATCCTGCCCAGATCCCATGAGGACAGAACCAAGGCCTTTGGTGTATTCTAAATGGATGGACCCGAAACCCAACCACACAATTATTTAACTCAATTAAATGCCCAGTAGATGTCCTGGCCAGCATGAAGGTCCCAACAGGGTATCATCATTCTTGAACATACAAGAGGCGTCCCTTGAGCCCACCAATGACTCAATTACAGAGCCCCTTACTGGGAAGCTTGGCAAGACCTGTCACAGGAACACAAAGGCCATGGAACTATGTGTTGGAGAAACACAAAGGACAAGAAAAAAAGCCCAACAATTAGCTTTGCTTTTTGACAATGTGACAAATTTCCGTGAAACCTCTTGCTTTAGTTTATGCTGACTGCCTTCTTCAAAGCGCCTGTTCCTCCTCCTGAGTACGTGGGTAACCTAATAGGGCCTGGTGGGGTTTCGCGCTGACCATCCACGGGCAGCCTGCTCTGCGGCAACACCATCATTCATGTCTGCTCCGCTTCCCTCCTCTGTGAAATCAGCTGCTGGAGAGTTCCAAAAATGCCATGAGTGTCTGCAGTTTCTGGCGGGCTACCTATGATGTGGATTCTCAGGAGCTGACGGAAGGCAGCCAAAGCAGACCTAAGTGAATTCCTGGGATCGATGCTGTTCTACGTGAAACTTAGCAGCCTCGTGCTCCTCTAGCCAGGACTGCAAAGAGACAGCAGCTTTCCAGAGAGAAGACAAGGGGGCTGCAAATATCCGTGCTCGCAGGATTTGGGGTCAGGACTGAAAGTAATCCCCTCTCCTGAAAAACTCAGGGCGCTGCTAGCTCCCTCCAATGGGCCCTTGCCTACCCTCTGCACTCTCAAGATACCCTCGTGGTGAATGCCCCACCACTCACGGAATTACTGTAGACATGCGCTACAAAGTAGAAGCCTAGACTCCATTTCCTCGGCCTGGGAAAGGGCACCCAACTTTGGTTTGGGAAGCCAGTTCTCCTCCAACCTTCACTCACCGCTGACTCCACCCAAGGGCTGACCCTAGCCCCGGCTCCAGAGCTGGGCCAACAAGAGCCTTGCAGTTTTCCTCGCCAGCTAGTGGTTCTCAAATAGGCATGCTGGAGTCAGCACAACCCCAGGAAACAGGGACACGGAACAGGGACAGTGACATGGAAGCAGGGGCTCTCCCCTATCTTCCACACTGGACCCAGACTAAAAAGGATCCAAGTCCCAGAGCTCCTGCTATCATCCTACTGCCATGTGGGGAGCCTGACCTGTCTGAAGATTGAAGAGAGAAAGAGAAATAAAGACAAACAAAGAGAGAAACAGAGCAATACAAACAGATATACAAGCAAAGACAGACAGATTACGCCCTAATAATAACCAAGACCTTGATCACGCATTGCCTGAAGCCAGAGAAATTTTTTACCTAAATCAATAAACTCCCTCTTATTATAAAAGAATATTAGTTTTCAGGATTCCTTGCCTCAATTACTAAATCAACTATCCTCTCCTTTCTCCTCCCCCTACTTTTTTTTTTTTTTTTAAACAAAAGTGGCTTCTACAGGACCACCAGGCCAGGTCCATATGAGAATTTTAGTCAATAATCATTAATCTTCTTAAAAGTCACCTAAGGCATAAGTGTTACTAAACAAAGCGGAACTAAGTAATTGCTTAATTAGCAAGTGGGTGGGGGAGACTGGGACAAAGTAGGAACCTCTCTCTACATCTTACACTAACATAAACTCCAAATGTACTAAAAAGACTTAAAAACTTAAAACACATCAGGGGCACCTGGGTGGCTCAGTTGGTTGGGCGGCTGCCTTCGGCTCAGGTCATGATCCTGGAGTCCCCGGATGGAGTCCCACATCGGGCTCCCAGCTCCATGGGGAGTCTACTTCTCCCCCTGACCTTCTCCCCCTATCATTCTCTCTCTCTCTCTCTCTCTCTCTCTCTCAAATAAATAAATAAAATCTTGAAAAAAAGAGAAAAAAAGTAAAAAAAAAAAAAAAAAAAAAAAAAAAAAAAAAAAAAAAAAAAAAAAAAAAAAAAAAAAAAAAAAAAACCTTAAAGCACGTCAAAGAAGAAAACATCCGTTCTTAAGAGCTCTAAGAACTTTCCACATCAATGGACAAAATAATGAAGTCAACCAATTTTATTAGGTGAAAATTTAAAAATGCTATAGGTCAAAAAATATTACATGGAAAAATGAAGGGAAAATAAATATTTGCCACAAATACGGCCAAGTGTTACAATTCTTATAAACAAGAAGCACAACCAAAACAAAAATAGGAAAGCCTGAAAATCTGATGAGAAAAAAAAAAAATAGCAAGATTGACAACAAATGGACTCTTCATAGCAACAAGCCAAGCACAAATGGTTAAAACCTGGGGAAAATCCCACCATTACAGAAACATAGCTCTTGTCATGCAATTAGCAGAGAGAGCAAAGATGCTACCACTCTGTACCAGCGGGGGTGAAGCTCCTCGGGGGCACCCACAAAGCCACGAGGGTCGTGTGATGGCCATCATTGCCAAGAGCCTGAAATGGCCTAGTGATTTTCTTTGTAGGAGCGGACTCTAGAGAAATCATGAGAATCAAAACATACGTGCACATAAAGATGGTCACCACAGCCGTGTAACAAGGAAACACGACCAATGCCTGGACGTAGCAAGGAGGGGACGTTATGTGGTCACAAAGACTGAGAAGGCAAAGTGTTTAATGACCTTCAAAAAAGCTCATGATGTAATCCCAAATGAAATGGAAGAACACAAAATGATATTCACAGAATGATCCAAATTTGTTTTACACAGACACACAAAGATTAAAGACTGAAAACCAGTACTTTGAAAATCTTAACAGTGGCTACATCGGAGTGATGAGATTGTTTTTCTCCTCCTTTCTCCATCCCAGTACCTGCTTTTAAAAGTCATCTCTGATAAACATACAGCTCTTTATAGTCAGAAAATCCACACAAGGGCCCCTGGGCGGCTCAGTTGGTTAGGCAACTGCCTTCAGCTCAGGTCATGATCCTGGAGTCCCAGGATCGAGTCCCACAGTCCTGCTTCTCCCACTGAGCTCTTTCTCCTCATGCTCTCTTCTTTCTCTCTCTCTGAAATAAAATCTTAAAAAAAAAAAAAAAAGAAGAAGAAGAAAGAAAGAAAATCCACACAAACTTCAGTAGAAATAGCCTTAGTTTAGCGTGTCAACATTCGGTGGACACTTCCTAGACACACAGCACTGAGCTTGCTGTGCTCTGCGGGAACAAATGTGAGGACTCCTGTCCTCAGGGGGTTTCCAGTTCAGCGAGCTAGAGACAACCCAGGAGACGGTGCTAACAATGAACAAGGCCAAGAGCCAACCAAACCCTAAACGCAGAGGCAGGTGTCGGCTCCATCTCGTGACCGAGAGGCCACACATCTCCCGTGCCTGGTAGACTTCTGGGCGTCCAGAACCGCTCAATGAACATGACCTACCACCAGCACGAGCTCTACAGCCCGGGCAGGGCACCCTGCCTAGCATCCACTGCCTCCTCCTTCCCTTGTGGCGGAAGCCCAGGCATACTCAGGAAGGCCACACTCCAGGCCAAAAGACCATGTCGCTCCTCCCTCATCTAAGACCAGACAGGAAGCTGTAAACCCAAGCTGTTAGATGGGGCCTCGAAGAAAGCTATCCTTTACCAAAGGACAGACACCAGCCGTCAGCCCTGTTCATGCAGACTTGTATTCAAGGGAAGATTTTTTCTAAGTAAATACTCGCAGACTGAAACTGACTGCCTTTTCTTCTCCCATCCAGTCTTTCGGTTAAACCAACAGCATGCAGTAATTGCTGGAACACAGCTGATGGACATTTATTTAATGAGATTTGTGTCAGACTGATGTGAAGAAACTAGACACATAAAATCAAAACCCGCAGCACTGGGAAATATTTATGCAAAGCAGTTCTGGGTTATCTACGCAACCAGAGGCAGCATATATTAAAAAGAAAGATCAGGTTTTAAGTCACACGTGTCCCCCTCCCATACTCCCCCAGAGCAGAAACAAGTCCTACAGAAATAACAAACTGTACTTTTCCAATAACCCCTAATTGTTATTTATTTCCAAATCCTTGCCTGCTTCTCCTTAGTTCCCTAAGGCTCCTATATCCTGCCGAAAGAACTGTGATTATAAATCAAAATCTATACTCCAAACATATACATACACACCCAGATCAAATTTACAACCTGGGTTTTCATCCACTTTTATTGTGTTTAAGGTTTCCTATTCCAAACACTGACTAATTTTCCTTTCAATAAGAGAAGCATGGAGTGCAAATCTGTGTTACCCAGAGGTTTTTTCCATTTCTTTCCCCTGTGTTATTTTGAGGCTTGCCACTCAATCAGAAAGCAAGAGCCCTGAAGAATATCCCAACGTCGCGCAGGTGAAAATGCACCAATGCAGGAGAGTAACTCGGGAAAATGGAAAGGCAGAACTAGCGATTTCCATCATAGAGCTCCCCACGCCAGCAGTGGCGCACAGGGGAAACTTTGCCTGCACTGCTCCCGTCCGACACGCCAAAGATGGACCTCACAGTGTGCCAGCGCTTCAATGCAGCTTCCTAACCAAGCTTCAAATTAAGCAACGCAGGCCTAGGGGACCGGCTCGCCCATGGCGCGCTGCCGACCTGAGCACTGTGCCAGCTGGTTCCGAGCAACGCCCACCAACCCGGGGGTGGAGCCAGGATGAGGAGTTCAACAGTTTGCGTCTACGTTCCCTGAACTTATTTCAATAATAGACACGATCCAAGCCAGAAAGGAAAAAAAAGGGAGAGACATCTGCTTCCCATCACCTGCCAAGACCATGGGATAGTGTATACCGGAAAAAAAAGCAGAAGAAAAATGAAGAGAGGACAGAGAGATTTGAGGTAAATAAAGAGACCAAGCCAGAGGGACCTAAAGAGAGGGAGACACAGAGGAAGAAGGAGAAGGGGAGTGGGGCTGTAAAAAGCACCTGAGAAACAGAGAAGGGAGCCGCAAGGGCTGGGTGGGGAACTGAGGAGCCGAGTAAGCAGCTCAGCTTCCCACCACACGTTCAGCAGCTGTCTTGGGCACACCCACAACGGTGCTCCGTGGGGACCCGGCCATGCCCAAAGCAGGCCAGACCGCGAGAGGTGTGTCCAAGGAGCACGATGGTGAGTTTAGGCAGGAAACGAGCAATTCTCCATCCAGAATAACCCCAAACCAGTGGGCCAGAGCCAGAGAGTACTTAAGCCTAAATAAGTAAATAAATTTCAGGCATGAAATGGACAGCAGCACCAATTATCAAACTAAGCTCAATGAGGCCGGACACCCAGAATGCCTGTGCTCCAACCACAAAGTAAGTGAACTTCACCAAAATTAACAACTGTGCTCCAAGGGCATCAGCAAGAAAGTGAAACGGCAACCTAGAGAGTGGGAGAAAATATCTGCACATAACATACCTGGTAAGGGTCTTTGTCCAGAACACACAAATAACAGGCAATATAAAGAACAAACAATTCGACCCAAGGGAAAAGGTCTGAAGGGAGGGCTCTCTAAATAAGTTATGCGGGGGCACCTGGGTGGCTCATTGGGTTAAGCCTCTGCCTTCCACTCAGGTCATGATCCCAGGGTCCTGGGATCAAGCCCCGCATTGTCGGGCTCTCTGCTCAGCGGGGAGCCTGCTTCCCTCTCTCTCTCTGCCTGCCTCTCTGCCTGCTTGTGATCTCTGTCAAATAAACAAATAAAGTCTTAAAAAAAAAAAAAAGAAGAAGTTGTTGTTACGCGAATGAGGAGAGAGAAATCATCATCATCACCAGTGGTCAGGAAAACGCAAAGCCAAACTACAACGAGGTAGCCTTTTGCCTCCACTAGGACGGCTATGGTAAGAGGGACAGATGGGACCACTAACTGGCAGGGATGCGGACTGACTGGGATCCTCACTCGCTGCTGGTGGGGGGCACCCTTAGGGAAATAGTGGGGCAGCCCCTCAGGAAGTCAGTTACCATGTGACCCAGCAAGGCCAGTCCTACGCACAGACCCGAGAGAAAGGACGTGTCCCCACGACAGCTGGTGCACGAATGTGTAAAGCAGCCGTACCCATGATAGTCAGGGACAGCACCAGCGCCCCGCAGCAGAAGACCGGATGAATAGGATGTGGTCCCTGCGTACAACCGTTTACTATCAGTACGGAGAAGGGACGAAGCGCAGCTATGCGCTACAGTTTCGATGAATCCTGAAAACACACACTAAATGGAAAGAAGCCAGACACGTATCATACCACTCACTTCCTAGGACATGGGCAGAACAGGCAAATCCAGAGAGATGATGCACGGTTGCCGGGGCCGGGGGGAGGGGAAGGAGCGGCTGCTTCCCATGAGGAAAACAGAACTAGAGCCCGGAATTACGTAAAAGGCTTAACCATAATCCAGCTAAGGATAAGAGAAATCATATGTCCCCGCACCTTCTCACTGCCCCGTCCCCATGCCCCTTGGGCCTTGTACCCTTGGCTGGGGCCTAAAGGTGAATCAGAAAGGGGAAGGAGTTGGCGGTTTCTTATTTCGGGGTCAGGGGATGGGCGGCTTTCAAGCGAAGAACCTGGTCAATGCAAAGGCCCTAAAAGGAAAAGGACATGCTCCTGCCAACTGGAGGAACGGACAAGCCCGGGTGGCTGGAGCAGAGAGAGAAGGGGAAGAGGGGCCGGACGTGGGGAGGGCACTGCAGAGACCACGGGCCGGCCTCTGCGGAGGAGAGGGGTCGTCAAGAGCAATGAGGGGCCATGAAGGCTTTGACACAGCGACAGGATGGTCTGCTTCGACCTGCAGGTTCAAAAGACCAGAACCATGAGGTTATCTGCACAACGCTAGCGGGTGGTAGATACGAAGGACTCCATAAGCTCGGGGCGTGTGGTATGAGATGGACTAAGGAAGGCAACGGAAGAGCAGAGTCCCTCCCAGCAGTGGGGCTGACAGTGGTTCCCCTCACTGGATCCTGGCAAGGACAGTCCTCAGGGAACCATTACCGTGCCCACCCCGAAGACGAGGAGTATAAAGCTGAGAACAGCGGCTTGCCTGAGGTAGATAGCTCCAAAAAGGGTATGCGGGAGCACCGGGGTAGTTCAATCAGTCAGACATCCGACTTTTTTTTTTTTAAGATTTTATTTACTCACTTTTTTTTTTTTTAAAGATTTCACTCATTTATCCATTCGACAGATAGCGATCACAAGTAGGCACAGAGGCAGGCAGAGAGAGAGGAGGAAGCAG
Organism: Mellivora capensis; assembly: GCA_004024625.1. Classification (NCBI taxonomy): domain Eukaryota; kingdom Metazoa; phylum Chordata; class Mammalia; order Carnivora; family Mustelidae; genus Mellivora; species Mellivora capensis. The sequence goes on along the minus strand of PISX010000493.1, from coordinate 28,354 downwards.
GCTCCCCACTGAGCAGAGACCCCGACGAGGGGCTCGATCCCAGGACCCCGGGATCACGACCTGAGCCGAAGGCAGAGGCTTTAACCTCTGAGCTACCCAGGCACCCTTATTTACTCACTTTTGAGAGATAGAGTACTCATGGCGGGGGGCGGGGGGAGGCAGAGGGAGAGAGAGAGAAGCAGACGCCCCCAAGCGCTGAGAGCCTGGTGTGGGGCTCGATCCCAGGACCCGGAGACTGTAATCGAGCCAAAGGTAGACACTTAACCATCCGAGCCACCCAGGTGCCCCAAGCATCCAACCCTTGATTTCAGCCCAGGTCGTGATCTCAGGGTCTTGAGCTCGAGCCCCATGTTGGACTCTGTGCTGAGCATGGACCCTGCTGCTTGGGATTCTCTCTCTCTCTCTCCTCCCTGCCCCCACCACTTCACACACTCACTGTCTTGCTCTCTTACAAAAAAAGGGGAAGGGGGTGTGGCCAGGACCCACTGGGCAGCCAGCCTGATCTCTTCCTCTAGCACCTCCAGAGCTCACAGCAAGGGCTCACCAAAGAGCGTCAGCCATCCACACTCCTGCAGAGGCTGCTCAAAGCCCTGCTTCGTTCCCAGGGTAAAGGGTTCCACATGGTAACTGAGTATCGCCTCCTCATAGCTTAGCTCGGAGAAGCTTAGGGAGGTTTCCTGAACTTTCAGCTACCCACTGTGAGGCTTTTTGGGAGATTAAGAACCAGAGCTGTTCTTTCCTTTACCAAAGGAAAAGCCCAGGACTCAAGTTTTTAAACCACATCCACTACCAAAGCAATTATGCCGTAGAGAAGATGGTAGGGGAATTTCAACATGGTTTTACAGATGCTTTTCCCCCTTAATGACCCTGAGCTCTTCTAAGTACCTTCCAACCAAGGCTTGAAGGTTCCATTCTCAAAGCATGGACTGTAGGAGTACCTATACTGGGCCAGCTGCTCAACACTCAAACCCAGGACGCTCGAGAAGGGGAGGAGAATTCAGAACTACGCCAAGACGGCTGAACTGGGAATGCACTAAAACAAAGCCAGCTACTGTTGTGCTAAAGGGTTAATGAACAGAGGAGGCACAGCTGGTGACGAAACAGAGCCAGCATCTTTACTGATGCCAAGCCCTCATATAACCCATAGGAGAAATTCTCACACATGCCAAAGAAAGGAGCTGATAATTCACCGAAAGGAAATTCAATTTATAAATAGAGAAAAAAAGTATTCCATCTCCATAGCAACTCTGGAAATACAAATCAAATACAACCAGTTAGATTTTTGCCTAGTGGTGTTTAAATGGCAGCTGTTCGTCAATGCTGGACAAAGTGGCCGACAAGTCCTGCTGGCTGGGGACGCTTTCAAATGGACACGACCCTGAGAAGCAACATGGTAATCTATCACGGAAGTCCGAAAAAACACAGCACTTCACGCCACAAGTATATTCACGGCACCACATTTTCCTAAGTAACTAGAAACATGGGAAAATTCTGTACACAAAAGACATTCCCTGCATTTTTCAGTAAAATAACATTTGAGGGGCGCCTGGGTGGCTCAGTGGGTTAAGCCTCTGCCTTCGGCTCAGGTCATGATCTCAGGGTCCTGGGATGGAGCCCTGCATGGAGCTCTCTGTTCAGCAGGGAGCCTGCTTCCTCCTCTCTCTCTGCCTCCCTCTCTGCTTGTGATCTCTCTGTCAAATAAATTAATAAAATCTTTAAAAAAAAATTTTTTTTAAAGGCTAACAACCGGAAATGGACTAGATCGTGTCATGCAGTTGTTACAAACTGGAGTTAGGACGTCTTGAAAGGATTGTTAAGTCTTAGATGGACGATTACCGAGAAAAGCAAGGTACAAAAATGCATACACGGCCTGAGTTCAACATTTTTTAAAATGTTAGCAGGTGGAAAAATCTGAAGGAAATCCTGTTTTATTTTCTCTAATGAACTGGCATAGTGCGGTGGAAAGAGACCAAGCTTTGGAGCCCAAGGGAGTCAACTCTGGACCCTATTTAAGTAACGTAGTTAAACAGTGTCCTCCTCGGCCAGTTTAACTTCTCAATGACTTGCTACAAGGCAAAATAAACCCTTATTCTAAAACAAAACAAAAAAGAAACAAACAAACAAAAAACACGGTTACTTACAGCCCCAATCTTTTCTAGGGGAATGAGTAACTACCTCACTTTGGGTTTGATACGCTATTTTTCCCCCACCCTAACTCAAAGGCATTTGGGGCACCCAAGGATTGCCAACTGCTCTTGAGTCAAAAACACAATTGCTGACATTTGTCTATTCGTGCACCCTTTTTTGTTTTTGTTGTTCTATCTCAAAGGAGACTGACGCTTCCGCTAATTGATGAATGGGCCCTCCCAGCACTTGGGCAAGGATGATGGACCCAGCTGCAGAGCAGTCCAGTTTCCAAAACTAGGCTGTTGCTCAGTGATGAGTGTTCGTGGGATCATGGGATCCTGCTCTCTACCACACTCATGAAGGAATCTTTCCTCAACACTGCTGAGGGCCCGACAGATGGGTTACTAATGAGGAGAATGAGATTGTTTATTTGAAAAATAAAACTATTTTTGCACCTGATAAATCACTGCTTGACTCTTTGCCCAAACAGAAAGCCAAAAACAACAATGTTTCTCAAGTTTTAGAACCTGGTCCTGATCCAAAGAACAGCAGCCTCAAAGCCATCTCAAAGTACTTCACAGATTTGAACAAACAAAAGCTAACTGGGTTGCCCGGGGGGCTCAGTCGTTAAGGCATGAGCCAAAGACTGAGTCTGCCTCTGGCTAATGACATGATCCCCAGGGTCCCGGGATCGAGTCCCGCATTGGACTCCCTGCTCAGCGGGAAGCCTGCTTCTCCCTCTCCCACTCTTCCTGCTTGTGTTCCCTCTCTCGCTGGGTGTCTCTCTGTCAAAAAAAATAAATTAAAAAAAAAAGCTAACTTTGGAAGTTCTTTAGTTTGATTTTTATTTTGGACATCCTAGAACAGGCATCTGCAAACTATGGCCCTCAGACCAAATCTGGGCTGACACTGTTTTTGTAAATAAAGTTTTATTGATGTACAACGACGACCACACATTTATAGAACATCTAGGGCTGTTTTGGTGCTACGACAGCAGGGGTAAGTAGTTTTCACAGAGGTTCATGTAGCCAACAAAGCTGAAAGTATGTACTAACTGGCCCTTCATAGATAAAGTTTGCTGAACCGTGTCCTACCAAGAATGAAGGTAACTCATGTGACTCACCTTATGGGTCCAAAGAGACTTCGTATGAGACACGTCTGAGCTACCTATCAAGATCTCAGCATGAGACAGAGACGGCTGCAGAAGTCAGAGGCAGCACAGTTCACCCCTTCCGATTTGGCTCAGGGCACCACCCCACGGAGACTATCTGTTCATCCGAGAAAAGCAATCCCCCCACTCCAACTGCTACATAATTCACTGATGGAACATCTCTGCACAACACAGAAAGTATCCTACTTGACCGAGGAAAAGGTCATGTGAGAGTCTAAAAAGACACCATTCTTCAAAGGAAATAAGATGAGAAGGGCCTGGGGGAGCCTCAGTGGCTCAGTGGGCTGAGCATCCAACTCTTGGTTTCAACTCAGATCATGACCTCAGGGTCATGGGATGGAGCCCTGCACTGGGCTCTGTGCTCAGCTTGGAGTCTGCTTGAGGATTCTCTCTCCCTTGCCCCTCCTGCTCGTGCTCACTCACATGCTCTCTCTAATAAATCTTTTGGGGAAAAAAAAAAAAAAGAAAGGTATGAAGCAATTTCACAGCAGATCTATTTAATAATGAAATATACCCGAAAGCTTTCAACTAATTCTTACCTTTGGATGAGTGTTCTTTTGGGGCTCTCGGTAAGGTCTGAGACGTCCCTGTCTAGGGAACCTCCACTGAGCTTTCAGATACCATGCCACCAGATAATATTTACATAAATGCTTTGTTTTGTTGCTTCTGTGGCAATATTTACATAAATAAACTGCACATATGTGGTAATTAAAATGTTATGCAAGCTTTTTATAAAGATAAATAATTCAAAAGGGCATGAAGAATAGGGCATTTGCGGCTGGTATGGTCCACTGGGGGTAGATAACTTTCAAAAGCGTCCTTGTGTTTAAGTAAAATCACTCTGGATCTGATGAGCTCAGATCCATTTGGCCTCAGGAAGATCAGACCTCTGTTTCTCAGCTTTCCCATCTGCATAATGCAGAGACAGGGTTAGACGTACTCTTGGGTCCAGACCAAGGCTAAAATTTTAGGGCTCTCCTCCCACTTCCCTAATTCATTCAAGCCTAAGCCCAAATTCTATTTACTGAATACTGACTGTGTGCCAGACACTGCTTTGGGTGTTGGGCCAATAACACTAACAGAATTCCTACCACCACAGAGAGATTGAAAATAAGCCAAACAACAGATAAATAAAACTCATCATGAATTATGACAAGTGCTCTGGAGAACACAACTGGGATGCTGAGATAGGACAGTGGTGGCTCCTTGACGGGAATAGCCAGAGAGGGCATCTGTAGGAAGGTGATGGGCCCCAGGCCAGTCCTGCCAGAGGAGGAGCGAGCCACACAAGGGGGGATGGAGAGTAGCATTCGCAACGCTGCAGACCCAGGAAGCACAGGAGACTCAGAGAGCTTGCTGATAGCTCCCTGGTGTGGTCAGCTGAGGGGGCTAACTTCCACAAGCAGCTCGCTCAGGCTTTGAAATGAGCCTCCTGGGGCTCTGGTGGGCTCAGCGGCCCCAGGCAGACCAGAATGCTGGGCTCCTCGGCTTTCTCACATGAACAACAGGGAGACAAAGGGAGACAGAACCTTCCGTACATCCCAGCCCTGCTGTGCAGAGAGTGGGGCATGCTCCAGAAAACAGAGACAAGGCCAGAAAGCAGTACAGAGCGGGCAAGAGGGGAGAGGGGACACAAGACTGGACCAGAAGGCCCAATCAGGCAGGGTCTGATTGTAACTGCAGTGGGAAGGCACTAAAGGGCTGTAAGCAGGGCCGTTTTGTATTTTGAGAAGAGGACTGTGTTGCGGAGAGGAGGGAAAGTGGGGGCAAGAGCAGAAGCAGGGGGAACAGGATACTGATGCTGGCCAGTGAGAGGTAACTGCAGACTGGGGTTGGTGGGGGCTAAAGCGGCCGAGCTGGATCCCCCAGACTTGATCTGAGCAGCTCCAAGGGGAGCCCGGGCCACTGTGTGAGAAGGAACGTCAAGTGCAGACAGGGTTCACGGGGAAGCAGCATCCAGCCTGACGAGTGATGCCTGCACGAGGCAGGGGAGGAGGACTGAGAGCAACACAGGTCAGTATCTGTCCTCCAATTACGGAAACTTCAGGCAGTGCTTCTCCCGCTGTAACCTGTGGGCAAGTCGCCTAGAGAGCGTCAGTGGATGGGGACGGGGGAAGGTCTGAGCACCTGCACTCCAGATCCCCCTGCCCCGTGATGCCAGTACCGCTGCTCCAGAGGCCGCACCGCGAACACCAAAGATCCACGCGACTTACTCATTTCTGTCCCAAGGATTTGTACGGACTGAGCACCAGCAACAAGGCCCGACACAGGACCCTCGAGAAATGCTGACTGAATTGAGTTGGGGTGTGTGTGTGTGTGTGTGTGTGAGAGAGAGAAAGAGACTCTCAAGGCCCCAACTGCTACAAAAAGAACGCCCCTAGATCCCTGCGATAGCTGACCCAAAAAACACCCCCCTTGGGTATGACCATCACTGCATGTACGTAGTGTCCATATTCTGTGGGGCTGCTGCTCCCTTACCGAGGGGACGATCGTTTGCTTGGGGTTGGGGGAGAGGGCTCCGAAAAACGCAAGGCTAGAAATCTGCCTAACACGAATGATTCTAACCGCAGGGTTATTCTTGAACTCTAAGCTCGGCGAATGCCGGGACATACAGTAAGCCAAGAAAGAGGAGCAGCACCGCGCCCCCTGCTGGACAGCCAGCCGCACTGCACGGTGAGAGCATTGCAGCTCCTACAGAAGCCCCAAATGGTAGCATGCATCCCTGGTTAGGACCCAGCCACACTCCTGGTCCATAATCCTATGGGAACATCAGCTAAAGTCCAAATTTCCCTCCTGAAGGCAGCTCCAAATCAGCTCGGAATCAGGGGTCATAGCCAGACCCAGCTGTGTGCAGAAGGAATAAGCTGGCCAGTTGACTTGGTGTTATATAAATATTCCCCAAACCTAGAGGCTCAGTCCAAGACATTCAGCTTCCCTGGAAACCAAAGCCCCTTTCTAAAATAAACAGAGCCCCTACGGCTCTGTGCAGTCCCAGGGAGCCCCAAGGGCTGCCTCTCATGCTTCGTACAGTCTACAGACTCCTCTCTCTCTCCTTTTCTCTTTTAAACTCACAGAATTTAAAAAGCCTTAATTTTTAAAGAGTTTACCTTAATAGCGCACATTCATTTTCAGAGGGCCATTAAAAAATCATGAGAACATCCTCCTGTTGCTGCGAGGTGATTCATGCTTCCCACCAGCACACCCCTCACTTTGGGCCTCCGCCGGTTCCGGCATCCCAAACTCTCTGACAATATTAATCCTGTTTGTTTGGCACCTCTCTGAGAGGCTGCATATTAACATTAAACCCACAGAGCACTCTTCAGCTCTCCCAAACATGGAATAAGACTGCCTGTTGGATAATGGAAGACTGAAAAGATTAATCATGACCAGAATTAATTGTTAGTAAGGGGTGGGACGACAACGAAGTCATCTGTACGCGAGGGATTTCGCTCTGTGGATGAAGTTGCCTCGTGCTGGGCTGAGGGAGGAGGGAGGCTAGGTGCTGGCCAGCTTCCAAGAGCAAAATGCAGGGCTCGAGTGCTTCATCTGTCTAACGAATGTTAGTTAAAAGGCAGGAGGCCCTCTTCATTAGCTCCAGTGTATTACTATCGGCTTAACTAAAATCAAGATGGCAAGGTAGATGAGGGGCTAGATGCTGGAGAGTCAACACTTGTCATAGATCAAAGAAAGCTTGCAGAGTTCAGACCTAAGAACAAGACTTGTGACATTTTGGCTGAGATCTGGGCAGAACCTACGTCAGCTCCTCCAATGCTCCGACAACTCAGGGGAAGGAGCCTCAACGTCCCATGCTGTCTCTATCCTGCATCCCCAGCCAGGCCGGGGTGGCCCCTGATACCTACTGCAAGTTTCCAACACCTCCATGAACATGGACAAAAGAAGCCTTTTCAGATAGGTGTACTAAGCGTTAGGCCATCTTCACCTCTCACCACCACCTAAAGCTGTGTGAGTTAGAATAATGGGTTTTCGTAAAGCTTCTTCACTGAAGAAAGTGGGGGTCAAGTTGACGAATTAGCTAGAAACTCGGTGCTCATGAGAGCAGAACATCTCGGAGACCCGACAGCGCTCACCCTTCCGGAGGCGCCCAGGCTGCCCTCTGAACTGGCCTCGTGGACAGCCCCCGATCGGAATCCCTAATGTTAACAGATCCTCCCCCCGAGGATACAGTCCCTGGGCTCTTCTTCACGAAATACCGTGGAGCATCTAGGAGGACACAGAGCTGGGACACCATTAAGCCGGTCTGGTTCCGTGCCTGTTGGCTACATTACAAATACATACACATTCATCTTTTGGCGAGAAACCGATCAACGGGAAAGTTGCGATAATCCTCCCACTTTTGCACATTTTGCAGTTTCTCCAAAATTCCTCGTCCACCTCATCTCTCCGTTTTCCATCTGCAGAACTTCTTTCAAGCTTCAACACTCAAAACATACGGCACTTTCTGGGGCGCCTGGGTGGCTCAGTGGGTTAAAGCCTCTGCCTTCGGCTCAGGTCATGATCCCAGGGTCCTGGAATCAAGCCCCGCGTCGGGCTCTCTGCTCGGCAGGGAGCCTGCTTTCCTCTCTCTCTGTGCCTGCCTCTCTGCTTACTTGTGATCTCTGTCAAATAAATAAATAAAATCTTTAAAAATAAAACAAAACAAAAAACATACGGCACTTTCTCCAGGAACCCTTCTTGTCACACCTGGCCTTTTCTCGGGGTCATCTCAGGAGACATGGCCTGCCGTACCGGGACCTCTCTACTTCTTGTCTGTGAGCTCCGAGGACAGGGACCATGTCTCATGTCCGCAGCCCAACACCCGCACTAGGCCTGGTGTGTGGCAGTCATCGCCCCCACCTTCCAGTCCCAGGTACACACGTCAGAGAGCTCAGTGACGCGAGGACAGGGGCTCAGAGGAACACGAAGGACGGGGAAGGAGGGAACAGGGAGCAGGAGCAGCAGGGAGGGAGACCCACTCCTCGCCACACCTCCTCATCTACTCCAGTCTTCGAGTCTGACACACATGCCCCCATCACCTACTACTCCAGAGGACTGGTATTCACAGGCTGAGGGAAGAAATGAGCACCAAACTCACCACAGCTCTCCGACAACAACAGACTAGGTGGGGATGAGAAGCCGGCAAAAGCAAAGCCATTCCCCAGGTGAGGGTGAAGAGCTCTGGCTCCTCCCCTCGGTCCCTCTGCCCCTGTCACCCCAGGACGGGAAGTAAGCTGCTCAGTCCCTGCGGGAGGCCGTTTCTTCAGAGGTCAAGCAGGGCAACTGGGCGGCCATGCTGGAAAGTCCTGTGTGAGGGCTTGTGCCAAGGCAGCCCACGAGGGGCTCAGCCCACAGCCTGGGGAAGGGCAAGCCCTCGCCAGGGCAGCTGGGGAGGGAGAGGCCCCTCTCGGCCACTGCCTCACCCCACAGAGCTGTTTTCAATTCCACCGAGGGCACCCTGCTCTCGCCTGGGGTGTGTGTGTGTGTGTGTGTGTGTGTGTGTAGCACAACAAGAAAAATAAAATAAAAAGCACAGCAAGGATGGTGGGGGGAGGGGAGGGAACAGGGAGTTGGTTAATGGGTTCAGAGTTTTGGTTTTGCAAGACAAAGAGAATTCTGGAGATTGGCTGCGAAACAGCGAAACAGCGTGACTGTGTTTGACGCGACCCGAGCACCCACCTAACAAATGGTTGAGATGGTAAATTTTGTTACACGTATTTTACACAATTAAAAATTTCTATGAAAGGAAATAGCAGTGACAGTACTGTTAGAGGGCACGGTCTCGCTGATTTCTATCTCGTGGTCCTAACAAGCCTCTAAGGGTAGTACTATTATCATCTCGAACCTTAGGTGTAGCGAGCAGAGGTCCTGAGCTGAAGGGCCGGGCTCACCTTCACATGGGGGGGGGACTCCAGAAACCCTCCTCTCAGCCCTGAGCCACACTGAGAAAGAGCATTCCAGAACTACTAGGGGTTCGAGGACACAACAGCAGGAACACCAGATGTGGAATCCCAAAACCTCCCCTCGATTTCCAGCTGTGCCCCTGGCTACCTGGGAGAACTGTGAGCTGTGCCTCTGTCTTCCTGGGAACACACAGGTTCAGAGAAAGGACACCTAGGCTGGCGACGTCACAAGGCTACCGAAGGATCGATGACAGCACAACACTCTGCAACCCGTAAAGCTTCATTCCCCAGGGAACTGGCTGGCCCAACTCTGCTCCCCGTGTCTACCCTGGAAGCTTAGGGAGAAGCTGTCCCAAATGAATATCCCTTTGATGCCAATACAGAAGCTTGGCAGGGGGCGGGGGTGTCTCTTTCATCAAGCAGACTTTTTTCTGATACCAGCAATGCATGTCTACCATGGAAACTACAGAAAGAAAAGAACGAGAAAGCAAATCACTATCACCCTTCATTCCACCAGCTCTGTATCTCTGAGAATTTTCCAGAGCACCAGTGTGGCTGGAGCAAAACAAGGACAGGCCAGAGTGGCAGGAGATCAGTGGGGGGAGGGGGAAACCATAAAAGTGGGTCCACAGCCCTTCAGGGAAAAGAGGCGACATGATAAGGGTGAGAAGAAAAACCTGAGGCAAAAATCAGACCCGCAAGGACAAGGACAGCTCAGTTTTTTTAAAAAGAGGCAGTTTAACACCAATGTCTGTCACAAAGGTTGACACATACACCCTGTGGGTGAGATCCAGCCTGAAGTCTGTCGTGCCGTAAGCACCGCACATTTTAGGAGGAAGAGGGAAGAAAGTCGGAGAGGACAAGGAGACCGACCAAGGCCCTAAAATATCTGCTTCTGGGCCTTTAGCTCTGGTCTAAGATACAGCAGGAAGGGAGCATGCACCTCTTGTCATCTGAAAGCAGGAGGTTTTGTGCACATTTTGGAAGAAACCCAAACAGCAAGGAGGGGCACGCGGGTACAAAGTGTGGAGGCACGGCGCCATGTGCCTCCTACGGCGACATGCACAGTGGGTGCTCACCGCCCAGATGGGAGACGGGATGCGAACGAAAGAGAGGTAACAGAGAAAGGAGAACCCAAACTTGGCCGCAAAATTCTTAGGTGGGCAAATCAGGCCTTTCTCCCCTTGCTTCTACCCCCGTCAATGGAAATTCCCCAACGCTACTTAGCCTTCCTAATTTGCTGTGTGATCCAGAGCAAGTGACTTGCGCTCTCTGTTTATTTCCCTTATTTGCCGAACAAAGATGGCAACACCATCTGCCACCAAAGATAAGGTGGAGTAAGCGGCCAGTTCTTCAAACAGTGCCTGACACAGAGCAAACACCACTTCAGTGTTTGCTTTTTTTCTTTCTTTTTTAATCACTCTCTCTACCCAACACTTTGTTGAATGATCCAGCTCAAAGATGCGGACTTAAGGGTTTACTCCATCAGCTTTCCTTGCGAGTTGGCTGGAGATCCGCGACGACACCCTGCGAACCACCCCCTCTCTCGGGGATTCTGCCACACAGCCCCCCACAAAGGTGGGGCCACCCGAGGAAGAGGCAGAAAGGTGGCCTTTCCAACAGAGTCCTCAGAGAGGCAGGCAGGACCAGGTCACACGGCGCACCGCGGTTTTCGAACAAATTCAACGTGGCTTGGTGCTTTTCCCGCCCAGTGTTTCCCCACAGAGTCACCACAGTTAGTTCCAAGAAGCAGGCAGACCCCCATAAAAGGCGTGAACATCCCATGTGGCCGTCCTCGGGGCCTGAATGAGAGGAGGTTCTGATTTCTCAGGCCCCATCAGCCCAGGGGCCACCCTGGGGCCCGAGACCAAGACTTGCTGCCCCCCTCCCCATTCAGCTCTCTGTTACAGCGACAAGCCTTTCCTCACAGCCATCAGACTACTACAGCGTGCCCTGCAGAAAATGCTGAGTGGAAAGAAGGAGGAAGGGGAGGAAAAAAAAAAATTCTCCTTCGTGCGATTCATATATGGGCAGGAGCTACAAACAATTCAAGGCGCTAAAATTAATTCGCTCCCTTGCCGATGAGGAAAGGGTAAGCATAGAGGCAGATTGTAATAGAAACGTACTTAATGTGTACAGCACATATTTATTCCTTTTTAGAAAATTTGCAAAAGCTGCCACCTCCCCCCCTCCAGCTCCCATAAAATCTGACCCTCCTACTCAGCTTCTATTCTTATCCCCTGCTCATTTGCGTAATTTTAACACTGCAGAATATAGCTAGCCTAAGAATATTTTTTTATAATTACACCCATCACAGGACCTGTCAGTATCTAATGAAGGATAATTTCAGCTATTATAAGAAGCTTAAAAGATCATTTTCATGAATAATTCGTAATATGAATCATTAAATTCAAACAATGTCAGAAAATTTAAAAAAAAAAAAGGGGAAAAGAAAAATATTTTAGGTGTCTAAAAGTAACCAGCCCTCTAAAGGCAGAATCATTTCTGTCATGCACAGAAACAACACAACACGTGGGGCAGATCTTCGTCTGAGAGGAGGAAACAGGGAAACTGGCTGATGTCACTTCCCGCTTTTAATTTTTCATCAGGCCCCCCAAGCCTGAGGATAAAATCCTCACCTCTCAACAAGTCAAATGAGTGCTCCTGACTCAGACCCGCATTTATCTCTTACCTCTTCCTGCCTCCAGGAGAAAACACCTGTCCAAAATAACACAGACCTACAACTGCAAGCAGAACCAAGGGGCCGAGAGAGACACACTCCCGGTCAACTCTTTGCATATCTGGATCCAGCCGGACCTGCACCGTAGACCTATTTTGACTCGATAATATACTTCCTTAGTGGCTTCGGTTGGTTTCTATTGTCTGCCAAAGGGGGGGCGTTTTCTATTACTAAAATCAGGCTGGAGGCCTCCGCAGACCCTGTAAGACAAGAGAAAATCACAGCGCTCACGGCGATCCAGGTGAAAACTCAGGGTACTCAACAGGGGGCACACGGGAAGTTGAGGCGGGGACGGCGGGTGGGGCTATGTGTGTGTGAGTGCTGGGGTCAGACAGTGGTCAGGATCCTTGCAGGAGGCACTAGGCAGACCCAGCGAAGGACAGTTGCCTGTGACACGGCCTGGCTAACAGGAACCGACAATGCATTACAGCAAAGCCCCGAAGTCATTCTCCTCAGGGCACCATGGAGACCAAAGGACAATTCCACTTCCATGGGAAACTGGTCTGTGCTCCCCTTAACTAAGGATAAAGACATCATGAGCTAAAACACAGGAAAGGTTAAGTATTGCTCTAGGAATGTACTGCTTCAATTCCTTAATACGTGAATGTGTGCACTCACACGCACCATTCTTATGAGCCATAGTCGAAAAGGACTGAAAAACCTCTTCTGTTATTGGTTTTAAACTGAAAGGCGACTGGCTGGCTTAGAACTCAGGCTTACACCTAGTGACTGGACCTCTGTAAACCATTCCCGTCAACATGAAGCCCCCTGGACATAAGGACACGTAGACGGGGTTGCCATTTGTGGTAGCAAAAACCTGGAAATTACCTAAATTCCATCTGAAGGAAAATGAGCTTTAAAATTCTATCACAGCTGGGGAGCCCGGGGGCACAAAGAAATAAGTGCGTTATTGCCTAACCACCAAGTGAAGGAGGATTCCTGTTGCTCCCGTTTCGCTCCTAGGGTGACAGTTCCAAAGTGTTCAGCAGAAATCTTCTGTCACGTTTTTTACTTCTCCCGTTTCTCCACTGGCACTGCCCCCATTATGGCCGCAGCTGGCAAAGCCAGCACCTCCAGTCCCCTCGTGCCCAAGCACAGTGGCTGCTAGTCCAGAAGCAGGGCAGAAATGGCTTGTGTCCCCTAACAGCCGTTCTTCCTTCCTCAGCAAGAAGAACACCAATGTTTTGTGCTGGGTGCCCAGCCACTGGGATGGAAAACCAAAACTACTTCCCAGTATCTCCTGCGGCTCGGTGTGGCCCCATGAACGTGTCGCAGGAAAGTGCAGAAGAGAATGTTTGTGAACCTGACGACTTCATAACAGAGACTACCCAAAATGAAACACAAGGACAGGAAATTCAAGGCCAAGTCACATTGCTGGCAAATGTGGTCACATTGCTGGCGAAGGGCAAAGCTAGGACTTTCCAGGCCAAACCCATGGTCTCACTCTCACGTTCTGATAGTTCCCAGGAGAGGCTGCCTTCATGAACGCTGTCCCACTCTACTCTGGAGAAGAATGAGAAAGGAGGAAAGACCAAGAGCCAGCCCGCTCCCCGGCACTGGGCACTCACGTGACTGGTCGCTGACGGAGACCTGCTGTAACTCACAGCGGTACTGTACCACCGCCTGGCTTTACTATTAAATTACTTACCGTGCATGGTTCTTTTAATGCCATCAGTTTGTCTCTTAGCCCATGCGGCCCACGTGTCAAGTGAGGTCAGAGATCACTGAGCCCTTCAGGTGGGGGAGGGTCTCTCCCCATGGAGGGTCACACAGCACCTGTCTACAAGGAAAGGTTCCAGATTCTTGGTGACACCTGACGGTTTGCGATTTCTTTGTTCCCTTTCCGCTTATCTTTTCTTCTTACCTTCTTCACGATGAATATAGTTTCTTTTTTAACAAGGAAACACAAACTGCTGCTCAAGCATAAAGTTGCTGAAAAACAATTTTTAGGCAAGCTACCAGGTCAGCAGACTGCTCTTAGCCCATGGGTATAGGTTTGCTTACTGTCAATTCCAAATCCTTCATTTTACTCCTCAGGAGGAAGCCAAGAGCACAGAAGCAAGGCCTCCAACTGTGCAGGCACCGTTCCCAGCTGCCCAGCAGCGGGACCCCCGCACTCGGCTAATGGCAGGATAATGAGACAAACCAGATGCACGAGAAGGCACAAGTAATTAAAGAGAGCACAGAGCTCGGCCTAATGGGCTCCACCTAGGGGAAGGAGGGTGCACTCTGGAGAGACTGGGTCCCAGGGAAGGGGAGCTTGTGAGTGAGAGAGAAATGGAAGGGTAATGGGAAGAGCGGCAAGGTGAGAAGTCTCAGGTAGAGACCATGCACAGAACGCCTCCCAGTTACTCCGGTCGAGGGCGCCCAGGAAGCCCCGCGCATGGCTCCATGTCCGTACCCCGGCCTGTTCTGCCCCCTGGCTTGGCTGGCTGGGAGAAATCTAGGCGCTCCCTCTCCTGCAGCACCCCAGTCACCCCAGGCTGTGGGCTCCAGGGGGTACACACTGTGCATTAATCAATTCTGTGTCGGGACGCACGCCTGTCCAAGCATCTGGCTGCCGCGCACTGTGAGCCAAGCCGCGGGCCGCGCTGCTGCCGGGAACAGCAAATACTTACACGGGCCCGGTGGGCACGCTCTGACGTCTCAAAGTTCTGGTTTCCTGCACCCGTGGAGTGGGGCCCGTAACAGTACCGCCACCACAAGAGGGTTGCCGGCCAAGTTAGAACAGGGCCTGCCTCTGGCCGCCCCATCCACACGCGCTATTATCCTACGGGGCTCGGCCACCTGCATTCCTTCCCTCGCCCAACAGCCAGCTGCACCCCACCCCCCAGGGGTCACAGCAGCATCAAAACTCAGTGCGTCCCTACTCTGGAGAAGCACACATCCCGATACACGTGTTTACGGAGTAGCTCGTGAAAGAAAGGAAGAAATAAACATTTTAAAATACAAAATGGGCAGCAACACTGCAGAGCTGGAGGGAATGATGGGGGCAGAGGTGCCTGGGAATGGGGGTGTGCTGGGCGGCAGGGAGGTGTGACGGAGTCAACAGAAGGCGCACAGGCGAGAAGGCATTCCACAGAGGAGGTGGGGGGAGGGAGTGTATCTCTACGGAAACGCAGAGTGAAACTGAGGCCGTACTGTAAACCAGTGAAATCGCCCCAGACCGAGAGATCAGCTTTAACTCTTCACGCCATGTCTGTCTTTCTATTCAGTCTGAGAAAAACACATTTCGACGAGTCACTCTCATCTGAGGTACAAGGCTTCGTTACCCACTCGAGCAAAGCACAGAGACCGGATGCCCGATGAAAGCTATTATTAGAAGCTTTCAGAACCGCAGCGGCTTTAATACGACAAGCCCCCCGTCGGCGTCCTGGAAGGAGAGAGCACAGACGCCAAACAAGACCCTGACTGATAAACTGCACGACAACAATCGCAACACCGGGGCCGCCCTGAAAAGGGACAGCGACAATGATAAAGAGACGTCTGGCCTGGGCTTCCGCCTCTACAGAGGGAGCGGAGGCCCCACGAGTGCTCCTGCTCTGTTCCTGGGCCTTCGTTTCCCACCAAACAATAAAAAAGAAATGAACAAAACTCACGAATCGATCCCTGGCATTTCCAGGCAATTGCGCTCGCAATGACTTCGGAGGGGAAAGTATCCAGCAGAAGATGAAATCCAGTCGAGTAAATAAAACATTATCCTTGATGGCAGTCCCCAGAGACACACAGGCACCTCTAGTAACTGGGACCAGATCTCCTGGCAGTGACGACCCCTGTACCTTTGATGAAGCTTTCCTCAATACTGACAGGACTGAGGGCTGCTTTCGGGGTGGGAGGAGCTCTGATACCCTCTCACCCCCCACCCGGGCCAACTTCTCCCAGAGTTTCCATCAGCCTCACCTTCCCCAAAGTCACCTGGGGCAGGGACTGCCTACCCAATATCCATGATCCCTCCTTTATGTGCCAGTGAAGCCATCAAGATTCCCAGCCTTCCTTGCAATGAGGGGAGGCCCAAGAGCTGTATGTAGAAGTTATGGGGGGGGAGGGGTTTCCTGAGAAGCTCTTTAAAGCAAGATTATCCTCCAAGCTTTAAATCCTTATAGACTTCAGCTGTGAAATGCCCGCTCTGCCCTTCCCCACTTCCTGCTTCTACCTGCCTGAAATACAGGTGTAATGGCTGGAACACCAGCCACCACCTGGGTTCCATGAGGCAATCAAGAAGATAAAACACTGTGTCCTGAAGATGGCTGAGCACAAAGGAAAAGCAACCTGCATTCCTGATGATCATAAAAGCATCACACTAGCCCTAGATGAGACTCCGTTTCCAGACCTGTGTTAGCTAAGAGAAAAAGCTTGTGGAAGTCACTGTTGTTTGGGTTTCCTTTGGTTTTAATGCAGCCAAACCTAGTCCACCTGATACCCGAGCCCAAACGAACATACAAATTCAATGAAAACAGAGAGCATGCTGTGCAAATTCAGGGTCGAGACAATGTCTGCCAACCCCTACCCAACAAAACCACCAAACCGCTCCTCAACAAAAATTCCAGAGGTGCTCCATTTCCCACGTCACTCTAGCTGCACAGACATTGGGGTTTTTGACCCCCAACATCAGTATCCATCCTTATCTCAGGGCTGTTGCCCCCCCTTCCCATTCTCAGTCCAGTATGTTGGGAGACACTGCTCCAACCTCACCCCCTTTCAGGAGGGGGCACGTGAGGAGCCTGGCTTGTCTCAACCAAGTTCTAACCCTCCTCTGAAATCCTAGCTTAAGCGAGGCGGGCCACCAGCAGTCATATGAAAACATACAGATGTTATCAGTAAGAATATTCTAAATGACATTTATAAACTCTTTTTATTGATCTGAAATCAATCTGGAAAAGTATTAGTTTAATCTGGGTGGTGAGCACACTAGGTGTTGGGTACGTTATTTCCCAGACTTTTTTTTTTTTTTTAAGATTTCATTTATTTAACAGAGATCACAAGTAGGCAGAGAGAGAGGGAGAAGCAGGCTCCCCGCTGAGCAGAGAGCCTGAATGCGGGGCTCGATCCCAGAACCCTGAGATCATGACCCGAGCGGAAGGCAGAGGCTTTAACCCACTGAGCCACCCAGGCGCCCCTATTTCCCAGACTTTTCCAGTAAGTTGTCATTTAAAAAAAAAAAATCCGAGTTTGGGCCACTGTCCCAGGAATGGTTCCCTGGGTCCTGCCATACTGAGCACTGCCTTGGAGATGAACACTGAGCTACCAGTTCAGTTATTTATTTAAAGGTCGGAAAACCAGCTGATCAGCCAAATTTTGTTTTACCAGCACAAGAAAGCTTTCAAGGACATTTACTCTATGATTATCACAATTATTCACCCACTTTGAGAAATTAATGTACAGGTGTTCTGCTAATGTGCCTTGACCTTCTACAGCTTGGATGCCCTTCAAAATGCATCTCTAATCCAAAATAACGTCAGCAGTTGCCTGGCACTTGACATATGTCATCCCTTTGAAACTTCAAACACTTGTATCAAGCCAACAGTATCATTTCTGCTCCTCAAATGAACATACTTAAACTCTGAGATAAAAACTTATTCCCAGGGATGTCTGGGTGGCTCAGTCGGTTAAGCGTCCGCCTTCAGCTCGCATCATGATCCCAGGGTCCCGGATCGAGTCCTGCATCGGGCTCCTTGCTCAGCGGGGAGCCTGCTTCTCCCTCTGCCTGCAGCTCCCCCTGCTTGTGTTGACAAATAAAATCTTAAAACAAAACAAAAAAACACCACCACACTTACTCCAAGAATTTGGAACTAGTCAAAAGCACAGAGGTTCAAGCCAGATCCCACCAGCTGGAAAACCAAAGTCTGCCTTCCCCTCAATGCTCTAGGGTGGCCTCCCTCCACGCACCTCCTCTCCTTTCAATGTGGAAGAAGGAACCTTCACGGAGGAAAAAAAAGAAATGCTCCCAGCACACGTGGTCTCCACTGCTACTAAGAAGTGGTTTCTCCCCAAGTATGACGGCCAGTTCCGAGGCCCCCCTGCTCTGAGCCGGCTCCCCCTATGGCTGGCATCACACCATCGGTTTCAGTCTTCCAGGGAGAAGAGGCAAGGGGGAGCAGAGCTTTCCCTGGGTAAAGTGAAGGGGTAGATGCCGCCGCCCCCCCCCACCCCCCGCACTGGCTGCCCCACACAGGCAGGCAGCACCTGGCCGGCTGCTGCACACCATCACCTTTGAGGCCCAAGATGATGCAAGAGACCTTACCACGAATGACAGTACCAGGAGAACAGAGCTGGAGGGCTGGCGGGAAAAGCACGCTCTCAGCCTAGACCTGGCTAGAAACTTGGCCTGGCCTCTTCCGAGGCAGAGGACTGGCACGTTCATCTCACATGTCCATGTGCCCGGGCCACAGCACCCAGGGACTTGGCCAAACCCTAGTCTGAATGCCAATATGAAGGTATTTTATTTTTTTTAGAGGAGAATAACATTTTAACAGTAGGCTTTGAGTGAGGCAATTTCTTCTCCATAATGTGGGTGCGCCTCAATCGATGGAAGGGGAGCAGGCCGTAAGCTGAAGACCTTAAGAGTAAAGACTGAGCTGCCCAGGACTCCTGCCTCCAGATGGTCTCAGACTTAGGACTGCACCACCAACTCCTCCCCGGGTCTCCAGCCTGCCAGCCTCCCCTGCAAGTTCCCAGACTCTACAACAGCAGGAGCCAATTCCTTAAATCCGTCCCATCTAGACAGAGGTGTACGCAGGCCCGTGGACACAGGTGTGTATACACGGACGCACATCTCTACCTATGCTTGTTTGTACATACACGTGTGGTTGCAGAGTATGTGTGTGCGCAGTGTTTCTCTGGGGCACCCCAATACAGTGGCCTTGCCCACATCCATCTCTCAGAGCCCTGGTTTCTCCACGTGTCCAGCAGGGATGACGAGAGCACCAGTCCTGCAGAGATGCTGTAGCTAAGAACCTGGCATGGGATCTAGCACCTTCCAGGTACCCAATGAATGGGACCTTTTCTTTCACTGTCAACCAAAGATTTCTCCAGGTGATTCCTAGAGAACCATTTGTAATGATCTGTTTGTCTACCTTCTTACTGTCTCCCCCACTTAGTGGTCAGCTCAGGGCTGGAGCTCGTATCTCTCATTCACTCAAGTTCTCCCAGAACAGTGCCTGGTACATGGTTGGTGATCAGTTCCTATCTGTTAGTGAACCCATGGGCATCCTTTCTTACCATCAATAAGCCAAGATGTGCAGGGGACACCAGAAACATCTTTCAACAATGGGTAGGTACTACGTGGTCTCTTCATCCCAATTAATGACTGACAATGGAATCAGTGTTTCCTATAGAATCAGTATTTCCTACAGACACTTCTTTGTCACATTTTTGGACCCTCTTTTTAAGATTTTATTCATTTGACAGAAGGCATGAGGAAGGGGAGGGACAGAGGGAGAGGGAGAAGCAGGATCCCCAGTGAGCAGGGAGCTCAATGTGGGGCTCGATCCCAGGACCCTGAGATCATGACCTGAGCTGAAGGCAGACGCTTAACCCACTGAGCCACCCAGGTGCCCTTGGATAGTCTTTCTACCACAGACCTTTACAAGGTACCAAGCATTCCTTCCCAGACTCTAAAGGGTGTAAGTCCCAAAATAAGCACATAGAGTCTGAGATCTCTTTCTAAGGAACCACACAACTGGCTTTGCAGACAGATGCCACTTGCAAATGAGCACCAGCATGAGTGACACGAGCACCTGCTCCCCTGCCCTCGTAGGGAAGCAGCCGCCCAGCCAGAGACGACAGTCCCCAGACCCCTCTGCATGTGGGTGGGACCAGCCATGGGCCGCGGGCACAGTGGTGTAGGTCACTCCTGGGAAGAGGGAGAACAACACTTCTTCTCTTTCTCTTTAAGGAAAATCACTTCCCCCAACTTTTCTTCTTTCTCAGATAACGCTGTTCCCATCTATACCAACTTGCCTATTCCTCTGAAATCACTCCTAGGACTACTTGGATGGACTCTGGCAACAAGTTTCATCACACATCTACCGTGCACCTGGTCAACACACACAAAAACAAAACTAAGTCTACAAGGACCACTCAGATGCTCTGTGCGGTCAGATGGACCACATACCCAAAAGACAGGATGATGAGCCCCCAAGAGTGAGCCATCTAATGCCAGACCTCGGTTGTTGCTCTCTAAGTGCAACAGGAGTGTGGCAAACTCAAGGATCAGTGCAATTAAATTTCTCCGGTGACAGGAGAAGAGTGGGCTCTCACAATAAACGCAACGTCTGGCCTGACCAGGAGGAAGGGAAAGGGCACTCCCAGAAGAGGGAGACTGGCTGGGCGAAGAGCCGGGACCAGGAAGTGGTCAGGATGGGGACACATGGCCAGATGGCACTGAAGCGTCACGAGCAGCACCCAGAAGGAGGGCACGCTGGGCATGAAGAGAAAGAGCCAAGATTGCAGGGGACGGGAAAGACTAGAGAAAGGAAGGAGATGTGCTTGACGCCCACTGTGGATTCTTGAGGGGGACCAGGGGCAAGTACGGTCCGAGTACCATGTTAACTCAACAGTGGCGAGAACCTTCCATTGCGCCCCTCCCCACCTCCACCCACGGTCTCCTTAATTGGTGGAACCTCTGTGAAGACCGGTTCTGCGGCCAGACCTGGATCGGAGATGAAAGGCAGAGCCTCAGTTGATCTGAGACATCTCCCGCTGGCCAGGAATCAGACGACTGGCACATGTGTAGCACCCTGGCAGACCTTGAAGTTCATTAATTTGAAAGCCGTGTCCTCCAAGGCAGTGGTTCCTAGTGGCCGAGCACAGGAGTTTTTACACCTCCCCAGGGGATTCAGTGTGGAGCCCAGACGGAGAACCACTGCTGTGCTCTAAGTGGGGGAAGATGGCGGAGACATTTATAGGAAATGGGTGGGTCAGAGAAGCACACTGGCTGGTTTGCTGAGATGATTAAACCCAGAGCTTCAGGCAGCCCCTTGCCAGCATGAGAACACCTGCCTGAGAGGGGGCACCTGGTGGGGTGCAGAGGCTGGGGCACAGCAGCTCACAGGAGCCCAGCGTGCGTACTCCTCCCAACGCGGGCCTCAGTGACGCGGTGCGGGCAGCCGGGAGCCAGCCACAGTGGGGGCATTTACAGCACGAGCATCAGCAAGCTCCCTAAATCGCGCCCTTCTCCCCAGCGGGCGGGTGCTTCCACACACACCCGTATACACTGCCAACACTAGGGAGAGAAAAAAACAGACTTGAGAAATGGGGGCGCGGGGGAACCTCCTGCTTTTGCTGGAACCCCCAGATCAAGACATCTCTGAAGACAGGCACTGTGACATGTTTTTTAGGCCAGATAAAATTGGATTTTACGACTCTTATAGTCAAGAATTCTGACTGACGAAGCCATAGGGAAGGTGAAGTCAGATGCGAACCAGAGGAAACCAAACTATGCGTGATGAGAACCGGATTCAAGGTGCAAGCGTAAGGAGGGTTACATGGGGTCGGGCACACGGCTGGCGTGGCGCTGGCATGAAGACCTTCCACTTGCCCCTGGCCGCGCTCTCTGGAGCTGCCACGGGTCTTCCCTCGCGTACATGCCGTGAGGCCGGGTCCTCTAACAGCTCCTCTGACGCTTCTCGTCGTCCACATCGTGAACATTCGTGGCGCACACACCACGGGTCGAGGACTGCCCGAGGCGCTCTGAACACAGCAGGGCGATGAGCAGGCCAGGTCCCCGCTCCTGTGGCTTACACAGGGCAGTGTGGGGCACAGACAGCCCCTATCGCAGGCGATGAGCCGAGACACTCTGAGGTACGGATAAGCTTTGTGAGGAAGACGAAGTAACAGAATAAAAAAGGAGCAGAAAAGAAAGAGAAAAAGAAAAAGACACGGTGTGACACAAGGTGGTCAGAGCACGTGACTGTGGAGCAGAGACCTGCCCAACAGGCTGGCATGAGCCGTCTAGACACTGGGAAAGAGCACTGCAGCAGAGGGACAACTCACTGCAGAGGCGCTGAGGTCGGAACTAGTCTGGTGCGTCCGAGGAAGTGCCTGACAGCCAGGGTGGCACCACGGGGTCGGGGGGAGGGTTGGGGCCAGAGGAGGTGGGGTTGGAACACGGCAAGAGCCAGACCACAGCCAGCACTGGAAGCCATCATCAAAAGGTTTGCAGTGGGTTTTTAAGGCAGAGTGATGGAATCTGATGTATGTTTCCATGAAGTTCCATGTTTATTCTACTCCAACAAGACAGGAGCACATACACAGTCGTAAGCCAGTTTTCCCTGCAACCCAAGAAGCCTGCCTCAAACCAAGACAGCTCTGCCTCCCTCACCAGGGCAGGAATTCGAGGCCACCCAAGTGGAGACAGCCCAAACCTGCAACGGTTCAGACTGCAAGATACAAAGTTATGCCCCATGTGCCCGAGGCACATGCAGGCTCTAGAAGTCCCCTTCGCCCGTGGCCGTCCATCTCCATAGAATCAGGGGGTCTCAACTGTCCTGCGTTCTGGAAGCCCCGGGAAACAGAGACCCGTGAGAACAGGAAGCACACTGTGTTGAACAGGGGATCAGTGAGTGGGTCACTGGCTTTTTGTTTTTGAACTTCTTCTGTTGCTTAGAGTCAGCTTTTTTAAATTGCTCCCAAGCTTCCCTCATCTGTCAAGTTCCTCCCACTATACCCCCTGCCTTGCCGCTGATGACCCTGATGGCCACAAGCAACGGGCCATTTTCTTCTCCCTCTGTCCCTGAACCCGCGATAGATTACTTAAATGGAGCCCCCTGACAAGGGCAAGCCACCTTCGATCCATCACTAGGGAGTAAGATACAAGGGCCAAGGCAGAGGAGGACAGCGAGTAGAAGGTATGTAACGAGGGGGAGAGTGGGAACAAGAGCCTCACGACACACTGGACACTGTATCATCTGGAAAGGCTGACTCCACCAAAGAAGAGCCCCTCACAAGGACAGGATGGCCTCCGTAGCCAGGAAAGAACTACCAGTTTGCCATGCGCACAGGAGCTACGGAAACCCCTGCAAACAGGCAGGGGAGATCGGCGGAATTAGCACTCTTAGTGACAGAAAGCTCAGGGCTAGACCATCAGGGCCAGCACGGCTGCATTCAGGCACTCCAACAGCTCAGCTCCTGTCCGCCACCGGGCTCGGCTCCTCCCTCTATGCGTCGGCCTCACTCAGACACAAGAGAACGACAGCGGTCCCAGCCTTCCTGGGTGCCGCTGGCAGGACCAGCTCTCTAACTCTGTCCCGAGAGCCAGCTCTGATTCCCGGGGAAATGCTCCTCAGACGAGGCCAAGAGAAGCCAGCACCAAGCAAGGTTCTGCTGAGCCTGTGCTGGGCAGCAGGCACGCTAAGAACTCCTCCTGTGGGACACTGAGAAACCGGCCTCCGGGGCTACACACACAACCAGTGACCACACGGAAAGACGAACACCGAGTGTCCAACAGACAGCAAGGCCCCAACCACAGAGCCCGTTGGCGTCACCTCCCGAGTCCGGAGCAGAGGGTGATGGCAACCACCCACACTGGGCCAGACAAGCACACCGTGCATGTGCATGCACGAGGGACAGTGGGCTCTCCTGTCCCGCATGTGCAGCCTCTCAAAGGCCACAGATCTCCCCTGAGGTCCTGTTTTGTCCACCCAGGACCTCTGACTAAAAACCCTACCTTCAAAACCTCAACCGCCTACGCAGGGGAGAAAGGCGTTCATGACAATGGTCCCCATGCCCATCAGGGGTGAAATTAGTAGCTCGGTTCAACTACGATATGTGTTCGTTTCTCACGGCTGCTCTAACAACCACGAGCTTGGTGGCTTAGAACATCACAAATTTCTTCTTAGAGCTCAGGAGGCCAGGAGTTGAGGATCTCACAGGCTATAGTCAGCAGGGCTGTGCTTCCTCCAGAGGCTCGAGAGGAGAACCTAGTTCCTGGTCTTTCTACTTTCTGGAAGACGCCCACACTCCTTAGCTTGGGGCCCTGCCTCGCTCCACACTCTACTGCTGCATCTCTCCCTCCCCAGCCCTCCTCCCTCTTGTAACGACCCTCGTGGTTACACTGAGGCCCATCTGGGTGGAGCAGGATCATCTCCCCTTACCAAAATCCTTAACTCCCCCACATTCGTAAAGTCTCTCCTGCCACTTAAGGAAGCGTGTCCCCAGGTCCTGGGTACCAGGACATGAACGTCGCTGGGGGGACCATCCTCTGTCCACCACAGCATCTTCTAGATCCCAGACTCAGACATGGACATGTCCTCCCAACTACCTCCCTTAATTAATATTTATCCTTGCAACAGCCTGTGAAGTACATACGGTTTTCCTCCTCACTTTAGGACCATACAGAAGGGCTGAGAGAGACAGAGCTAGCGACCAGTAGCCCCAGTGGCCAGTATGTACTGAGTGCCCGGTGTCAGACAGGACGCTAAGTGCTTCACGTGTATAACCTACCTCCATCTTCCCCAAAATCCCGTGAGCAAGTCACGATTGCAATTCCCATTTTACAGAGGAAGAAATGGAGTCACAGAAAGGTCACGTAGCCCCTAAATCGGTTGTGCAAGGACGACTTCCGTCGTCCGCGGGAGTCATTCATGCACCCACATCCATTGTCAGCTGCTAGGATCACGCGGCATGCTGGGTCTCCCCAGTGCTGTGGCCATGACCCTCTTGTTCATGGGCCACGCATAGGAGAAAGTGGCCCCTTGGACAAAGACACCCGGCCCTGACAGCAGGCGGCTTCCTTCTCTCTCCAGATGGTCAGTGCAATGCAGGGGGTGCCCGTTTGCCACACCACGTCCCCGACACAGCCCTGCCAGGACCTCGCTCAGGAGGCCTCCATGGCCGTCCTCACAGCTCTAGGCAGACAGCCTCCCTCCAGGGGCTGCGTTTCCTCTCAGAGACGTTCACTGGCCAAATGCACTCAGCCTCACTCCCCCCATACCTCAACTGGGTGAGACTCTCAACTGGGTGGAGTTGATTAAAAAGTCAACTACCTAC
The DNA here is from genome assembly GCA_004024625.1 of Mellivora capensis. Lineage (NCBI taxonomy): Eukaryota > Metazoa > Chordata > Mammalia > Carnivora > Mustelidae > Mellivora > Mellivora capensis. Next base: position 3,432 of record PISX010000493.1, on the reverse strand, counting down.
ACCCACAGACCCTCTTCCCTCTCTGGCCGCACTGCGTGAGATTTCTACAGACCCGACAGCGTCTCCCAAGGGGCGTCCCTGGGTCTACACCTGGGCAGCAGTGTGTTAGGGAAGGGAGGCTACAGCTACAGATCAAGCTGGGGTGTCCTGGAGAGTCCTGTGCCTACGTCCTACAGGGAACTAGAGGGGAAAGGAGAAGAGCCATGATTAATGATCATCTCTAAACTGAAACAAAGTTATCTGATGACCACTGGTATGAGGCAAGCAGAAGCTAAGTATCTCACAGAAGAGCCGCACCTGCACCTTCTCTCTCTCACCATCAACTACCATCTGACGGAACCAGCACAGAACCCCACTAAACCACAGGCCAAAGAAAGAGGAAAAAGGCCATGTAAAGAGCCCGAGGGTAACAGCGTCTCTGTGGGCTTGTAAGGCCAAGACCTTCCCCTCACTCAGTGTGGGAGCCGTCGGGACGCTCGAATGATGAAGCAACTAGGTCCCCCTTCTCGGACTCCACAGGCCATCATGAGGAGGACCTCAGCTCCCCAGCTTGGTAAGCCCAGAGGACTGATGGGCCTGAGCATCAGACCTGGGCTCCTGGTTCACTCGCCATCTGCTTTCCCACTACCACTGAATGAAGTGCCCTTAGGATGACCCATCATTCCCTGCATGCTCGACTGACCTGAGTCCACTCTGGCGAGAATGACCCAGTCGTGCCCACACAACCTAACGGGTATCTGAGTGGGTTTGCCGGCGCCTCAGGCCCCTCGGGGAGCTGCCAGAAGGCCTTCTCCGGGCAAGACGCCAACTTCATGTAGTAGGTTTCAAACTTCAGGGAAGCCATCGACGGAAACGTGAGTCTGGAGAGTGCTCTTCTGCTCTCCCCCAGTAAGGGAGAGTGCCCCGTGCTGGAGAGCAGAAGTGCCGAAGCTCCTTAACAGAACCCAGGAGACACCCAGGAAGAGCCTCGCCGCGAGCTCAACTGTCAGACCAGTTCACTGAGGACCCAGCGGCCCACGTGCCATGGCGCTGAGGCCGGAGAGGAGCAGACGGCACTCACCGGGATAAAAGAGATCCAAACATTGGAGGGAAGGCATGAGCTTCCAGGCTGAGTCTCAGGATAGGCAACTTCAGCTGCTGCAGGAAACTCTTCTGTACGTTGCGGGTTCCATGTACCCACAGGGTAAGGACTCCCATAATGCTCATACTCCAAAAGGTATTTTATTGTGTTGAGGTTTTTCAAACTCAAGCCCAAGAGTGCTTCTTTCTTCCTAGGTTTAATTTCCTTATTGCGCCAAACCCTAGTTCTGGAAGGCAGAGTATGGATTTCTCAGGAGGCAGTGGGGTGCCATCCATGGATCACAGGCATTAGAGTCATGTATCTTAGAAGTGCAACTGTGGGGCCCATTCTAGATCCACAAAACCACTGTTGGCAAGAGCAGCGCTCTTCCTACCTGAGAACAGTCGTATTAAGTGTGTTCCCCAGGTGATGGCCTCGGCAGACTCTAATTTAAGAACTCTGTAAGGCAAAGAACCAGGGATTCGGAGGAAAATGACCTGAGTTCACTTCTACCCTAGATACACGTATGAGCCCCTTAAGCTCTCCTAAGTGAACTTTCTAAAATAAAAAGAAATCAAAAAATTAAAATACAGGAAAAATACCTACTCTTCACAGGGTGACAAAGCTCCAAGGAAACAGACTAGAAGCTGCCTGGGAAGGGTAAAGGGCACACAAATACTGCTCATTCAACACACATCACGGGCAGAATGAGCACCTACAAAAGTGAGGTGTTGGGGAAACAAAGATGGGGAGTGAAAGTTGAAAGACCAACACCCACAGAACACACGTGACACAGATTCAGGACTATAACAGCAATGTCTGTTTGAAAAAGGGACGAGCCCACAGAGGAAGATGTGATTAATTCTGCAATGATAACCCCTAGACCGGTAATAGTTATAGACCAATTACGAACGAAGCAAAGCATGTAATAAAAAAATAATAATAATCACCAACACGTTGAAGCCAATCAAACAGAGACCGTAATCAACACAAAAGCTTTAAACAAAATTCAAGCCTTTCTGTTATTAGTATGCAACCCACATCCAGATTTCAATGCTGTCTCCTTCTACTCCACAGAAACCTAACTACCACTTACTGAACGCCAATGACAGGCCAGGTGCCACACTGCAAACTTCATGATCATTATCTCAGTCAATCCACGCCACTACCATTGGTGGGAGGTTTCCACTTCCAGATGGCAAAACAACTCCAACACCTCAAATTATCCTGGGTGCGCCTGGATTCAGATGCAGGTCTGGCGGACTCCCAAGACCTGTAGATATGGAGGGTCCACCCCTTTGTTACAGTGTCTACACCCCAAGAGTTCATTTGTGTTTAAGTAGATCTCTTAATGGCAAATTGGCTGAAGGCTGTAAGATGTTTTAGGCAAAGGGAAATACCCTTTCTTGCAGCTAAACCGAGAATGTTTTAGTTGATTACACTGTAGCCAAAATGGGGAGAGGGGAAGCATATGGTATCGCCTCCTTTAGTGCAATCTTTTTTCTATCATTTTTCTATCAAGTGATAGAAAATCATCAAGTGGTCAAATGGTCATTTTTCTATCTACTTATATTTCTGACTAAGAGTATCAACAGTTAAAATGTATTCAGTACTTACCCGATACTAGGCATCAAGCTAAGATGTCTAGAAGGATTACTTCATGGGGTAGGGACTATCAACTAAGCCCATTTTACTGACGAGGAAACTAAGGTACAGAGAGACGAAGGAGCTTACTCAGAACTGGGGCTTGAACCAGGTCAGCCTAACTCCACAGCTCTGGTTCTCCACCACTTTGGGGTTCTGTTGCTTTCACCCCTGGCCTGATGGGACTTAACCATGATGCAAGGTTCTCTCCCTGGCAAGTACCTCAAGACCCAAGATATAAAACTCCCTGAGTACACAAATTAACACAATCATTGCTAGTGACCCAGCAAGTAAGTCTTACGACATAAGTCCTGCACGCAGCAATAACACACAACAGGATGTTCCATCTAATTTGTTTTCCAGAATCGTGACCAGCACGGTTTCTCGACCTCATCTGCATGGGTACTCATCCCGCGCCGAGCGGCTGGCTCCTGTGCACCAGGCACTCGGGCTAATAAGAATTAAAAAGCTCAGCCCCCTCCCCAGCCCAGCCCCACCTCCCCCTCACCTTCAGCTGATTGACCTTCTCTTTTCAGCATCTGGACAGCTCCTACGTATTTCTTCAGTTGGACTTTGAGCACCTCGTTTTCTCTGCAGGTACAAGAATGTTAAAAAAAAATACATTTTTAAAAACTGGCAATTTAGACTGAAGGGGGGGCAATCTTTGTAAAGAAAAGCACACGGGGCTCGCCTTATTAGTACATTTTTTGTTTTAGAGATCCTCACTG
>PISX010000492.1:0-276438 GCA_004024625.1 Mellivora capensis | reverse complement strand
AACATGGACGGGACTGGAAGAGATTATGCTGAGTGAAATAAGTCAAGCAGAGAGAGTCAATTATCATATGGTTTCACTTATTTGCGGAGCATAACAAATAACACGGAGGACATGGGGAGATGGAGAGAAGAAGGGTGTTGAGGGAAATTGGGGGGGAGATGAACCATGAGAGACTATGGACTCTGAAAAATAACCTGAGAGTTTTGAAGGGGCGGGGGATGGGAGGCTGGGGGAGCCTGGTGGTGGGTATTATGGAGGGCATGCATTGCATGGAGCACTGGGTGTGGTGTAAAACTATGAATTCTGTTACGCTGAAAAGAAATAAAAAAAAGACCAAAAAAACAAAACAAAACAAAAAAAACTCATAAAGAAGAGCCCAGGGCCAGATGGCTTCACTGGTGAATTCTACTGAACATTTAATGAATTAACATCAATTCTCCAACTTATCCAAAAAACTGAAGAGGAGTGAACACTCCCAAATTCATTTAAGAGGGCAGCATTATCTTGATACCAAAGACAGAACAAGAAAAGAAAACTAAGGTCAATATACTTGATCAACATAGTTACAAAAATTCTCAACAAAATATTGGCCAAACAAATTCAACAATATAAAAGGATCATATACTATGTTCAAGTGGGATTTATTGCTGGGGTGTAAGGATGGCTCAACACACACAAATTAATAAATGTGATACACCATATTAAGAGAATGAAGGATAGAAATCACATGATTATCTCAGTTGATGCAGACAATGCAGTTGATAAAATTCAACCTCCTTTTCTGGAAAAACAACAAAACAAAACAAAACAAAAAACCACAACTCTCATCAAACTGGGGAGAGAAGGAATGTATTTCAACATAATAAAGGCCATATATGACAAGTTAACAACTAATAGCATACTTAACAGTGAAATGTTGAACATTTTTTCTCTAAGATCAGGAAAAAGTCAAGAATCCTCACTCATACCTCTCCCATTTAACATGGTACTGGTAGTCCTAACCAGAGCAATTAGGCAAGTAGAAGAAATCAGAGGCAATCAATTATAAAGGAAGAAGTAAAACTCTCTTTGTTTGCTGATGATATAATCTTATGCACAGAAATCCTAAAGACTCCACCAAACAACTGTTATAACTAATAAATTCAGTAAAGCTACAGGATTTAAAATCAACATACAAAAACAATTGCATTCCTAAACACTAACAATAAAATGTCTGAAAAGGATAAAAGAAAACAATTCTACTTACGATAGCATCAAAAAGTGCTTAGAAATACATTTAACCAAGGAAATGAAGATCTGAACAGTATAAGACTTGGATGAAAAAATTGAAGAGTACAAAAATAAATGGAAATGTATCTTATGTTCATAGATTGGAAGAAGTAATATTGTTAAACTGTCTGAACTACCCAGTTATCTGTAGATTGAATTCTTATCAAAAGTTCCAATGGCATTTGTCACAGAAAAAATAATTCCAAAATTTGTATGGAACCACAAAGACTGAATAGCCAAAGCAATCAGGAAAGTAAGAAAAAGCTGAAGGCATCTCACTTTTTCATTTCAAACATTATTACAAAACTTTATGCTTTGAAACACTATGGTACTGGCATAAAAACAGGCACACAGACCACCAATGGAACAGAATGGAGAGCTCAGAAATAAACTTTCTTGCATATGGCCAACAAATACATGAAAAGAGAGCTAAGTACAAAGAATGATCTCTTCCATAAATGGCATAGGAAAAGCTGGATAATCACATGAAAAAAATGAAATTGAACTCCTACATTACACCACTCAAAATTAATTTGAAATGGATTAAAGATTTACATGTAAGACCTGAAACTGCAAAAATTATAGAATAAAAGAAGGAAAAACCTTCTTGATGTTAGCATTGGCAATGATTTTTTGATATGGCACCAAAAGCAAAGGCAACTAAAGCTAAAATAAATAAATGAGACAACCTTAACCTAAAAAGCAAAAGAAACAACAAAATTAAAAAGAAAAACCCCTATGAATGAGAGAAAATACTTGAAAATCATATACCTGGTAAAGGTTTAATATCCAAAATATATAAGGAACTCATACAACTCAAAAGCAAATCAAAGCAATTTGATTTAAAAATACCAAAGAGGGGTGACTGGTTGGCTCAGTCCGTTAGGCAGCTGCTTTTGGCTCAGGTCATGATCTCAGGAGTCCTGGAATCAACCCTGAGTTGGGCTCCCTGCTCAGAAGGGAGTCTGCTTGTCCCTCTCCCCGTGCCCCCATCACCCCTCCCCCCACTTGTGCTGTCTCTCTCTCTCACCCACTCTTTCTCAAATAAATAAAATCTTTAAAAATAAAATAGCCAGAGGAACTGAATAATCTTTTTTCCAAAGATCCCATATAAATTTCCCCCAGGTTTGTAAAGATGCTCAATATCACTCATCATCAGAGAAACTCATACAACTCAAAACCACAAGGAAATATCACCTTTCACCTGTTAGAATGGCTAGTATCAAAAAGGTAAGAGAGAATTTCCAGCAAGGATATGGTGAAAGGGGAACCCTTGTGCACCATTGATAAGAATATAAATTTTTACAACTATTATGGGAAAAAGAAGTATGAAGATTCCTCAAAAAAATTAAAAATAGAGGGGCACCAGGTTGGCTTAGTTGGTTAAGTGTCTGTCTTCACCTCAGGTCATGATCCTGGCTTCTTAGGATTGAGCCCCATATCAGGCTCCCTGTTTAGCAGGGAGTCTGCTTAATCCACTCCCTCTGCCCTTGACCCCCACTCATGTTCTCTCTCTCTCAAATAAAAAAAAATTAAAAATAGAACTATTCTATGATGCAGCTAAGAGTTCTGCACCCCAGTTCTACGAGAAGATAGCATCAGATTCCTTTCATTAAGGGCTCAGTCCTACAAGGCTGCTCTCTACTTAAGATGCCAATTGCAACCCAGCTGTTACCTGGGCTTCAAACTGACAGGCTTGGATATTCTCACATCCCTCCACCTGGGTTCAATTAATTTGCTAAAGCAGCCAACAGTACTGGCCAACAAATCCACTCTAGATCGCCAGTTTATTACCAAGTTTAGTAAAGGATACAAATCAATAGCCAGATGAAGAAATACATTGAGGTCCTGAACAACGTAGTTTCCCTCCTTCCAGAGTTTGGAGCCCAGCATGCTGGCATGTATAATTTTCTGATTCCCCAACCCAGAATTTCTTTGAATGTTCTCCTTTTGGGTTTTTATGGAGGCTTCATTATAGAAGTATGATTGATTCAACCTCCAGTCCTCTACTCTCTCAGAAATCAGAGAGTAGGCATGAAGGTTCTAACCCTCTATTCATGGTTGGTTCCCCTGGTAACAGCCCCCATCTTTAAAGCATTTCCAAAAGTCATCTCTTTAACGTAAACTCATTTGTGTTTGAAAGGTGCTTGTTATGAATAAGATGTCCATTTCACCATTATGGCTTTGAAGCATTTTCAGGAACTGATGATGAGAGATGAAATATTAAAACAAAGATCCACTGCTCATATCTGCTCAGGAAATTTCAAGGGAATTGGCAGATGTGAGCTAGGGACAATGGATGAAGACCGCATATATATGAGACATATATTATGGCCATCTGAATGGCCTCACATGGGTGTTTTATTGCAGCTCTATTCATAATTACCAAACCTGGAAGCAACCAAGATATCCTTTGCTAGGGAATTAATAAAAACCAGTGGTAAATCCAGACAAGGGGATACTATTCAGCACTAAAAACAAACAACACCCAAAACAACGATCAAGAGATATAATGTTATGGAAGAAACAAACACATATTACTAAGTGAAAGAGGTCAATCTGAAAAGGCTACAGACCATATCATTCCAACTGTATGACGTTCTGGAAAAGGCAAAACCAAGGAGACAGTAAAAAAGATAAGTCATTGCCAGGACTTATGGGGGAGAAAGGGATGAAAAGGTGAGGCATAGAGGATTTTTAGGCTCATGAAACTACCCTGTATGATGCCATTATGGTGGATACATATCGCTGTACAGTTTGTCCAAATCCTCAGAATGTACCACATCAAGAGTGAACCCTAACGTAAACGATGGACTCTGAGTGATAATGATGCTGCAATGCGGACAGATCAGTTGTAACATGTGTACACTCCGGTGGGGGGTGTTGATGATGGGGGGAGGGTACTGTGCATGTGTGTGTAGGCGGTAGCGGTTATATGGAAAATCTCTATACTTTGTGTCCTATTTACTATGAAACAAAATCCTCTAAAAAATAAATTCTGTTCATTTTTTAAAAAATTAAGTAAGGTGAAGCAATCAAGATAAACTTATTGTGATGTTTGTATTATACTGTACAAGTGGGTGGGAAGTCCCCCCGCACCTGATAGCAAAGTGTTAGAGGCAGAGATTAATGAGTCAAAGCTCATTAAAGAAGTAATTGTTTCTGGGGCTGTACCCTAGGTAGGGAGGTAACTGTTTTAGAGGCTAAAAATATCATAGCTTAATAAAATAAAATTGCACAACTGAAAGGTAAGTAGAACAATAAAATGCCAAACATATTAAAATGTACTCCGTTTATTAGAAAAATAAATTGTATTCTGGAGTTCAATAAAAACCTAATTAAGGATTTTGGCTGGGCTTCACTGTTGTTGCAACTATTGTTACTTATTAATTGTTCTCTGGGGTCCAAAGATCTCTTTACAGCTGAGGGTATCTGAAACCCTAAATTTCTTAGAGCAAGAGTAATTGGATATAGGGTTTTAAGAAATTTGGAGATGTCCAAAACACTAATGAAAATTGCACCTTTATTCAAGATCCAGCTGTACAGACTAATTAAAACATTGGGTTCCTTTGCTTTGGGGTAGAATTGTACCTTTTCACTGTGGGGAAACTGGCTATCTCAGATATTTGTTATTTGTCTTCTATTAATAAATAAACAAATTAAGTATTCCTTGAACAATGCAGTTTGGCAGTCAAGATTTTTCTAAACATGGGATCCATTCACAAGTGGGCATAACCAAGGAAGTATTAGATAGTGGGAATGTCTCCAAAATTCTCTTTAAGCTTCTTGTTTGAATTTTGTGTCACCCAGATCCTTCCAGCCACTTGCAGTCAGTCCTGTTGGTTTCTTGTATGCTGCAGGCACTGTCGTGTATTGTTTACATGAGTGAGATTTCAGTAAGGGGTGATTAAATAGGGAGTAATTTAGATTAAGCAAATATTATCAAGACAATTACTCGGTTGTTGTATAAATGAACTTTTAGTTCTAAATTATTTGGACTATTTTGTTTGATTTATTTAAGTCATCCAGCATCTTACCCTATATGGATTATCCCTTCTTGTTTTGTGAAGTTTTTATAAGTTTACCTCATCCAGTAGTGTTTGGTCACTTCCTAACAAAATATTCAGAAGTTCCCATGGATTTTATTTTAGATATAACCTGAATAGAGTAATTTTGTAATTATGCTTCCCACTTCCTCCAGAGGCTGGGTGCGCTCAGCAAACCACAGCAGCACAAACAAAAGAAAAAACCAAAGAATGAACAAAAAACCCTGTCCTTAGCAAAGATCTTTTTTTTTTTTTTTAACAATTTTTATTTTATTTCACAGACAGAGATCACAAGTAGGCAGAGAGGCAGGCAGAGAGGGGTAAGCAGGCTCCCTGCTGAGCAGAGAGCCCAATGCCGGGCTGGATCCTAGGACCCTGAGATCATGACCTGAGCTTAAGGCAGAGGCTTTAACCACTGCACCACCCAGGCACCCCCCTTAGCAAAGATATTAACACTTTGCACTCTATCAATGTCTTATGTCTTTACAAGAAGAAGGACTGAAACAAAAGAAAACAACAATTACATTATACCATGGTCAACTAATTCTTACAGAAATCATTTTAGAGAGTACAAAGCCTTTTCACAATGCTTCATCTCCCTGTTTGTTTCTCTATAGGTAGTAGAGACACTTTTATTCTGATCTGGATATTCCCACTGCTCTGAACTTGACATAATCTGTCTGCCATTACTTCATCTAGTCTGTGACTCTTAATCAGAGGTTCATTAACTGCTGATTAAGTTGATAAACATTGATTCATCCTCTGTTACTTCATTAAGCTCACCTGCCAGTCTACTGAGATTTATTTTCTACCATCCTGATATTCACCTGTAAAAGCTTTGGTCTCCAGCTTCCAAAAGTGCTTTTTAAGTGTTACACACATTTCATTGTCCTCTCTCTCTTTTGTTTTTTAAATTTTCACTCATCCAAAAAACCTGATAGGGTTGGGTTTTGGTGGGGTTTTTTTCTTTCTGCAACAGAACACTAGCAACTTCACACTGAGATCTTTCTTTTTAATTTACAGTAGCTCCTCCAAAGGGGAGATGTTTTCCCCACATCATTTCTTTTCCAGGGGAGGACAAGTTTTGTTTGCAGTCCTTTAGTATAAGTTTCCTCAGTGGTTCTGTGTCAAGGAAGAAAAATAATTCAGATCATGTATCACTTCAAAATTTACAGCTCAGTTTGGGGCTCAACATATGATCTTTTACAGCAGGTGTTAAACTGGAAAAATTCAGTTCTCCAATTGACAAACCAAAGTATTCCAGATACTCCCCAATGAGAAAGAAAATGGGACAGCAACTCTGAAGTGAAAAAATTGCTACCTGTTTTATCCCTCCTTGCAAAAATCTTTGTTGTAGAACTCTCTTATTGAAGTGAAGAGCTTATGTGGATTCCTGTGTGATTCAGTTTTCTTACCTCTTAGTTATGAGAATTTTCTTGTATTTATGTAGTATTTATGAAAAATGAATGAAATGCTATGGCTATCAGAGAAAATAAATGTAAACAAGATCTCTAATCTTGGTTAGAAGAATCACCAACAAGGAAATGGGAGATTGAAATCCCATAGCTATTTGTTTATTTGTTTGTTTTTAAAAGACTTACTTAAAGAAAATAGTCTGACTTTTTTCAGCTTTGAAATATAATTGATATAAAACACTTGTAAGTTTAAGGTGTATGATGTTATGGTTTGATAGGTGTATATATTGAAAAACTTTTACCACAATAAGGTTAGTTAACGCATTGTTTACCTGATGTTACTACCATTTTGTTGTTGTTGTTTTTAAGGATTTTATTTATTTGACAGACAGAGATCACAAGTAGGCAGAGAGGCAGGCGGGGGTGGGGGGAGAAGGCTCCCTGCTGAGCAAAGAGTCCCATGCAGGGCTCCATCCCAGGACCCTGAGATCATGACCGGAGCTGAAGGCAGAGGCTTAACCCACTGAGCTACCCAGGCATCCCTGTTGTTGTTGTTTTTAAAGATTTTATTTATTTATTTGACAGACATCACAAGTAGGCAGAGCCAGGCAGAAGGGAAGGGGAAAGCAGGCTCCCCACCCAGCAGAGAGCCTGATGAGGGACTCAATCCCATGATCCATGAGATCATGACCTGAGCCGAAGGCAGAGGCTTAACCCACTGACATACCCACGTGCCCCTTTGTTGTTGTTTTTAAGGTGAGAAGCCACTTGCCCATACCTTTTTGAACAAAAGGTAAGTGCTCACTTCAACAGCACATATACTCAAATTAGAATGATACAGAGAAAAGTAGCATGGCCCCTGTCCAGGGATGACACAGAAATCCATGAAGCATTCCATATTTTTGAATACTGGGTGATGTATGGAATTGCTGAATCACTATATTGTATAACTGAAGCCAATACAATACTATATGTTAAGTATACTGGAATTTAAAATTAAATTAAACCGAATTAAAAACAACAACAACAAGAGGGTAAAATACAAGGGCCGGGTCACTTCCAGGATCTAGGGTAAGATAAAAACCTGTCTGCAGGTGGAAAAGTAGAGAAGGATACTCAGAGCAGCAGAGAGATATGCATTCCTACAGGTGTGCAAGAAAAATGAATAAGAAGGGATGAGGGGTGATGCAAAGGACCGGAGCCACAGGAGAAAGAATGAGGAATTAAACTGATTAAATTCCAAATAAGGGATCTCACTAGCCTCTTGTATTCATTTCCCCACAAAACATCTCTAGATCAGAGCCTAGGATATTATCTTTGGAATAAATGAGACTCAGACTGTCCCAAGTTTCACTAGAAAGAATTCAGTTTCAATTGACTTTATATACTTTAGAAAAAATAGATGTGGTGGAGCTCTGCAAGTTTTAACAATTGCCTAATAAGTTCCCTAGCCTATTTCACATTCAGTATACAGTATTTCTGGAAAGTATTAAGTATGATAATTATACTGCCCATATATTTCCCTTTAATGTTTGCAATAACCAAAAGAAAATTAATGCAAGAAAAGAAATATAGATAATAATACTTTTCTTCTTAAGACATATCTCTCTTAGAGAGATATCCTGGGCACCAGCTATAAATTACTGTACCCATTTAAAGTGTTATAAAAATAAAAACTAGTAGGTAGTGAATAGAGATTTGCGCCACACAGACTGTACTGTAGAAATAACTAGCTTCTCACAATGGGAACATTCCCATTTACAGAAAATAATTTCAAGTTACTTTTTTTTTTCTTTATTTGACATAGCAATGTTGTCGTGACCTTCATCCACACTGTGAGTTTTGGTAATATTTTCATTTATATCTTCTCTCCATGGGGATAAATGGTTCTAACCTTGAAATCTCAGTTCATATGTGAAAAATAACTTTATAAATACTTCAAACACTTACATTTTCAGCAACAAATGTTCCAGTATGAATACAAAACAGCATTTCTGTCAAACACAGCAATATATTACTTGAACTCAGAAGACAGGAATCCCTATACACACATAGTTCACTGTCAATTCTCAGAAATAGTTTACATATTCTTCAGTGGCATTATGATTATATGTATTTCTTATTAGGTGGTGACTGACTTGGGGTTCCTAGAGCTGTTTATTGGCAACTCGGAGCATTTGTTCAGCTGTAACCCTTGATATCCTTATAGTCATCAACATTAATTAAATTTTAAAAGCTATCAATTTTATCCATTGTTATATTAATTTCACAAACATTCTTTGAAGATCTATTATTTACCAGGCACTTTCATAGGCCTAGGAGATAGAAAGATAAATTATACCTGTTATCTTTTGCCCTTAAAGGACTCATATTCAAATAAGAAAAACAAACATGCAAAAATACATTTTATTTCAAAACAACAACTCTGCTATGACTGTTACTAACATGTTATTAGGACTATAATGCCTGCTGTATGTTGACACAATGTAAACACATTGTTTTAATTTGGATTACCTTCAAAGCAGACACTAAGCTGGGATTTAGGTTCAAGTAATATTTTTTAAAGATTCATTTACTTATTTGAATGGGGAGAAGAGAAAGAAAGAAATGAAAAGAAAGGGGTGGGAGGGGGCAGAAGGAGAGGGAAAGAACCAAACTCCCTGCAGAGTGGGGCACCTGGGGTGGGGCTCGATCCCAGGACCACGAGATCATGACCTGAGCCCAAACCAAGAGGCAGACCCTTAGCTGATGCAGCCACCTACGTGCCCCTCAGGTAATTTTTAAGGAGGTAATCACAAGAAGTCCTTGAAGTCAGTGGCCTCTAGGTAAGAACTTGAGGCTCTCCCACCATTACCTGAAGGGGTTGGTGCAGCACAGATGGCCTGGCTCCACACCCAGAGCTTCTCATTCAGTAGGTTTGTGGTGCGACACAAGGACTTGCATTTTCAAATGCCCACTGGACGCTGAGACTGAGGGTGTCCAGACTGCACTTTAAGGACCACTGGTGAGGCAGGTATGAACAGGAAATAATAGTCATGGGCACATACATTCAGATATTTTTGATGTCCTTGTTCTTACCCAAACATCACAATTTCCTCATGCTTTTAGCCATTTATTGCATCAGAGACTGAACATGTGTGAGCTGTAGCCATGTATGAACCTGGAAGGCTTTGCCCCCACATTAACCAGTTATTAACCAGGTAGCTAAACCCAGGTGGCTAATTAAAAAATATTTGACTGGTACCATGCACTCATTTTATCTTATTTTATTTTTCTTCTGGGATACTTATGACTGTAAACTAAATGTCCATGTTGAGTTTGAGAAAAGCAGAGTGCAAAGGTTACATTTATTGCACGAAAAATGTCCTCTTGGATAATTCATGTGAAATAGCTTTCAGCTGCTTATCTAGATCAGGATGAGCGAGGACTGAAAGTGTGTATGCGCATGTATGTGTATTAATGATATGCGCATGTATAGCAGGAATAAATATTTGTGCCCATAAATATTTGATAAAATTCTTCCAAGCATGAAATCGGAATTTTCTCTGCACCAAGCAAAGTATTTCTGTGAGGTTCATAGAGCTGGGATAAAAACAGAAGTCTCGTAAAACAGTTTGGCAAAATAACCGCATATATACCTTTTTGCCTTTGAATAAAGAACATTTTGTGTAGAAAGCTTTCCACTCTGGTTCTTGCCTATGACTACACTACAGGTGAAAAAAAAATGCTATTTATGGAGGGACATTTTTAAAACAAAATGAATGTTTGTACTTATGTGTGGAGCATAGTAACAAAGAAATGTATTTAACTGCAGAATGTTATTTGTTTCCACAGAATACACAGGCAATTTCCTATTCTGAGTACACATTTAAATCCACATAAAGAGAGCACTTTATTTTCCAAGGACACTGAGTGGAATAATGTAAACTGACTAAAAAGAGATGAACTCTACCTTCTGCATGTACTCTGGGACTTTAAAGGCATCAGAATTAGGAGAGCTAACTAGATGATTTCAGCTATATGATCTGTTCATTCTAATATATAATTTTAGATGGTAAGGGGTCTGTGATAACTGCACCCACTTCTCACTGAATATTTAATTTTCCCAATAAAAACTATATAGGAACAATATATATAAAACATTTGAACAAGATATTTAGAGTCTCTTGACTTGAAACATCAGTGGGCTATATCTCTTCAAGGCCATAGGCTAAAAAGCTAAAGAATGAAATAAAATTTGTTATTATTAGCTTCACTTAAATAATGCAGCTTAAATATCTGGCCTGAAAAATAGAATTACAGTCTTCTTTGGGTCAACATATACATACTAAATAAAATTTCCCTCTCCAAGTCTTATTTTAAAATCGATTTCTTGCTTGTATGACTGAGTCTCTTTCTTTTTGCAGGAACCCTAGTCATTCCAGTGCTCTAGTTTTCAACCATTTGTTGTATACCGATTCAATCACACACTTCCAACCCTGTGTTCTTTAAAAGCCGGCTTTGTGATCTGCCATACCTTTTCTGGTTTTTACAAGCAGTTATATAGAAACTCCACTGGTCCTTCATGTACTACTGAGAGCTACATCCAGAAAAGGGGAGGAGTTTGGGGGGTGGGGAAGCGACACACGTCATTGAACACAGATTCATTCAACAGTCTCCAAGCACTGCTGTCAAGAGTATTCTGGGTATGTTAGCTTCTTCGATTGAGACAGCAGCACTTTGAGGTTGTTACCTCCTTACAGTACGGTCATTAACGTGTCCATGCCTGTTCAAACTGCTTCCTCTCTCCAAACATGCACTTTCCATGCACCCCACTTCCACATCAGGCCCTTTGAGTCTAACAAAAGGCAGCTCCAACTTCAAGACCCACACTTGTCCTTTTCTTTAGGAAACCTTGTCCATTCTACTTCCCAATATGAATCATTCACTACTGTGCTCAGTGAACATTGTTTATAGATTTGAAGTATTACAACACTTACCACTTTGCTTATAGTTCGTAATATTTGTACCTGCTACTCCACAAAGTCTATAAAGTACTGGAGGGAAATGCTAGAAAATGATGTCTCTTTCTTATTAGCTAACAAGGTATGAAGTGCTTCCACAGACGACCATCTTCATTGTAACTTTCAGTTTTGCTCGGTTCGACCAATATTTATTGAGTACCTACTGTTGTCCTAGGAATTGAAATAATCCTATAGAACTCAAAGTTGGATTAATATTGAGCATTAAGGAGTGATAGGTGTATACAGGCTATTTCATACATCAGAAATATGGTAGAATTTTCCTGAGCAAGAAGTCTTATACATCCTGACCTAAGAAAGTAGGGTAGACTCTGGACTGAAAGAGGGAGGGTCTTTATTCCAGTCTAGGTATCAGAAGGCATAGGGAAGAAAAGAAGTCACTCCTGGTCCAGTGTGGGAGTGAACCTGCACCCAGGACGCATGTATGTATACTAAAAGAGCTATGTGCAAAGGTTTCATGAAGCTCTTATAGCTAAAGGTAAACATTACCCAATGATAAACGACTGCCTCATCAGTAAAATCATAGTGGTCCTAGGCCACTGAGATGCTTTTATCTAGTAGAGAGAAATCATAGCAGGTAGCCAGTTTGGCAGGTTTCAGAAACAATGGCCAGCTGAGGCCCACTCGGTACAGCCTCCACTGGTGGTCAGATCACCTCTGTACTTGACAGTGAAGTAAAATGTCTTTCAAGACAGACCTATTCCTTGCTCCATTTTCCAGTGTTGTTTTCTTGTCATAGGAGTGATTAAGTCTAGCTACTTGGATTGGATAAGTACGCTGCACTTGGGTAGTACAAAGCCATATGATACCAAAAGGCAGATAGCAAAATTATTTTTTTTTTAATTATTGGGGTGCCTGGGTGGCTCAGTGGGTTAAGCCTCTGCCTTTGGCTCAGGTCATGATCCCAGAGTCCTGGGATAGAGCCCCGCATCGGGCTCTTTGCTCAGCAGGGAGCCTGCTTCCCCTCTCCCTCTGCCTGCCTCTCTGCCTACTTGTGATCTCTATCTCTCTTTCAAATAAATAAATAAAATCTTTTAAAAAAAATTTTAAAAAAGAAAATTATTTAATTTGGGACATTAAGGTTAACCAGCAGTGAACGGGAAAGAGGTAGATGCATAATGTTATTAGTGACTAAGCCAGACTCATAATATTTAAATGCTACCAAACATTTGTCCAGTGTTTTTCCAAAATCTTTGTTCAAATGAGGACATTTCTCAGAGTCCAAAATAAATGCATGTTTTATTATGGAACAGTAAAATTCATATGAGTGCCCCAGTCTTTCTTTCTCTTTGACCCCCAGACTGAGCTCAACTTTGCCTCCTTTGTTTCTGAGCCTTGCATCTTCCCATTCCCATTCAGAAGCTTTCTATCACTGCCATACTATGTCTTTATTTTTTTTTAAACTTGGGCTGGGGCACAACATTGACAAAATAAGGAAAGAGATTATAATTATCATAGAGTAGCAAGAAAAAAAAGAGAGCAATAGAAAGATAAGGCTATGGCTAGTCAGGGTATTTGAGGCAGGTGTGAGAGGGGAAGTCATGAAGAAAGAGGCAGCAGGGAGCTGAGCAAATGAAGGAAATACACACAAAAAAGGAAGTGATTTTTAAAGGAGGATCACATGTGCTCTTTACTGTGTTTAAGAAACATTTTTTAAGCATTTTTTTTTCAAGTTTAGGTTTTAATTGCTGGACTATTTTTTTTTTTTTCAACTTAAGCAGCACTTTGTACCTGAACTATGTGGGTCATGGTTTCAATAGAATTGTAGATTTCCTTTTGCCAGTTTGACTACGTGGCCTAACTCAGCCACTATGCTACAGTGAGTGAGAAGAACTTAAAAGTAACACTGCAGGACTTCTAGAATAGGTCTCTAAAAAGACTGTCGAACACTACACCAAAAACTAATGATGTGTATGTGTTGGCTAATTGAACACAATAAAAAATAATAAATATAAAAAGACTTAGGCAACTGGTAACATTTTGTTTGTTGAAAAAGTGAATTAATGATTGACACTTAAAAAGTAGTAGAAAGAAATGGGAAGAAATCTGTATTAGTATAATCCTTGGTAATCCAACACTGAAAACCAGTTAAAAGTATGGTATTATTGACAGCATGTTCAGTGGTCAACATATTTATGATTGATTTAACAAATTTCATAGATAGCACATATTATGTAATCCTAGAAGAGTTGAATGGAAAGAGAGCTAATAACGAGGTATATCCTATTCTACCTGTTTTTTTAAAAAAGATTTTTATTTATTTGACAGAGAAAGACACAGAGAGGGAACACAAGCAGGGGGAGTTGGAGAGGGAGAAGCAGGCTTCCCACTGAGCAGGGAGCCTGAATGCGGGGCTCGAACCCAAGACCCTGGGGTTATGACCCGAGCCAAAGGCAGACGCTTAATGACAGTCACCCAGGTGCCCCCCCATTCTATCTATTTTTAAGGCCACCATGTACACTCAACACTTAAATAGATAAATATGCAAATAAGTTAATATATATTTATGCTTACATTCTTTGATGGGGTCTATGATTTTTTTAAATAATACTCTAATTCATGCTCATTTTGACCTCTAGAGAAATTTGCAAGTTATGCATGCTAAATTTCTTATTTCATAGTGAGGGATGCTGTTTTGTCTTTGTATCTCCAATGCATATCACTATGCCTGGCACTGCAAATATTTGGGAAGATATTTGGCTTATACATGAATGAATAAGTGAACAAACACTACTTCAACTTATTTTGCAAAGGAAGTGCATGGGAATACCTGAGTAGATTCATAAGTGGCCCTTCTGCAGATCACAAGTGCTTATTCATGGACGCCCTAAAGAGCAGTGTGTGGCAGTGAAAGAAATACTTGTCTGTTTGATGGTATTGAAAAATTTTGGAAGTTGCCTTGTCCAGCGATACTAGTTCAGATGTTGCATGTCTGGTGCTCAAAATGATGTCTGTGACACAACAAACCAAGTTCTCTAAATTGCCTTTAGTGACTCACTTGAGGATCCTGGACAGTGAGGTATCAGGGACCTGAATGCCCCTGTCCATCTGGCTGGGGGGCTGGGATGGACATATGTGAACTGAACACCTCCCAGGACCAATAACTTGCCCTGACTGAAGGAGCTTCAATATTCTTCAGGCCCAAAGGTCTCCTGAATTTGTCTGGCTTTACTATACAGTTCTTGCAAAAAGCTGGCATCTAAACACAGGCTCTTGATACCCATGTAGAGGGTTTTTTCCTTCACTGACAAATTTGCCTTCACATTTGTTCCATGAGAAGAGAAAGCAACACAGGAACAGAGCTTCTCCTCTTCCTGAGATGATTTACTCTTGACATGACCAGTAAAATACTCTGGTTCTAGAGTTCCTCTCCCCAGCTTTATAGGGATATAAGGAATCATTTCCCTCCTCTTTTTGTTAATGCTGGCTTTATAAAATTCCCCCATAAAACCTGATGTCTACACCATGTCTTGTCGAACTGTGTCCCAGTGTTCGAAGTCCTATTGCAAGATGGATGGTGACTATAAACAGATCTTCCTTGCACAACAAAGTTGTTCATTAGATATAAGCACTGACATTGTATTTTCCACTGAGTAGGACAGGTGCAGGGAGGCCTCAGATAGTTACCTTTTAAAAATAAAACTCTTTCTGCGAGAAGTTGCTATACTAGTCTAAGGGAGTCTTTCAAATCATTATTTTCCTTTGGGAGAGAGCAGTTCAGCCCACATGAGACATTCAGAAAGTAATGTCTAATCACTGTTACCTAGTTGTTTTTCTACAATAACATTACACAATGGGTAGTCCCAACTCAGTTAAGTAATTTGGTCAATGCCACGAAGTTAAAACTTGGACTTGAATCCATCTGACTCTGACTTTGATTTTTCCACTTCTTGTTAACAGATAGCACCTAGGGTTCTGTATTCATTCGTTACTCAAATAATCATAAGCGGTTCCTGAAGGGTCAGGGAGATCTTCCCCATGAAAACAAGATTTTCATTTTTCTCTATTGGAAAAGGTAGTGGCACGTATGGTAGGTGTTCATGAATTTATGTAAAATCATTAAATATAAGTGTAAAACTACACGTGAAATCTCAAGTATATACTACCTAAACTCTAGTGGAAATTTTAGTGATTTAAAGATTTTATTTATTTATTTGACAGAGAGAGAGATCAGAAGTAGGCAGGCAGAGAGAGAGGGGGAAGCAGGCTCCCCGCTGAGCAGAGAGCACAATTCGGGGCTCGATCCCAGGACCCTGGGATCATGACCTGAGCCAAAGGCAGAGGCTTTAACCCACTGAGCCACCCAGGCACCCCAAAATTTCAGTGACTTAAAGATAGTTTTTGTTTTGTTTTGTTTTGTTTTGTTTTTTTAGATATTGGTCATGGAGGTGATTTGGCACAACAGATAGAATGCATTCTCTGAAGTCAGAAAGATGGCTTCAAGTTCCTCTCACAAACTGTTACCAGTTAGGTGAACCTGTTTGACCTTTCTGATGCTCATTTTCCAATAATGTTACTATCTTCTTGGGGCTTATGTTACTTATGCCAAGACATCACCGAGGGTCTTGTTAAAATGCAAAATCTGATTCAGGAATCTTGGTGGAGCTTCAGATTTCCTGTTTTTAACACACTGCCCATTGACACTGTGTGCTGCCAGATTTTCGACCACAATCTATAGCAAGGTAGAGTCTCATCATCAGAAATGTTGACATTTTGGTCCAGATAATTCTCTGTTTTACAGGGTTGTCCTATGTATTGTAGGACACTTAGTAACTAACATCCCTGCCCCAGTTCCTGACACATAATAGAAATCAGGTGAATCTTTGTTCTTTTCTTTTCCCATGTCTTCTGCTTAGACTTGGTAATTGTCAAGAAGTTTAGACTGAAGGTCACCTCTAGGATGATAATATCCTCTAAAACAAGAGTCAGCAAACTACCACTCATAGGCCAAATCTAAGGTACCAACTAATTTTGCAAATAAAATTGTGTTGGAAAGCATCCTCAACCACTAGTTTATCAGTTTTCTTTGGTTACTTTTACACTAAAACAGCAGTGTTAAGTAATCCCAGCAAAACCTGTGCAGCCTACAAAAATCTAAAATCTTCACTACATGGTCCTTAGCAGAAAAAGTTTGCCAAGAGCTGTTCTTGATACCTGAAAATCCTGGAGCTTTCGCTTTTTGAAGCTGTAGAAGCACTGTTTCATAGAAGTCTTTCGGGTATTAGTCAATAGATGCTACATCAAGAACATTTCCTTTGGGTTGGTCCCAAAGAGAGTGGTTCAATTCTTTTCCATTTTTCAATGAGCTGTTGGTTTCTATAATGCAGGCATTAGGCAGCCTCTTCAGAAACAGTGGAAATAAAAATAAATCTCAGGTGCCAGAGAGTACTGGATAGGTTTCCCTTTAAAAAAACAAAACAAAACAAAAAACAAAAAAAAAAACAAAAAGAAACAACTTTTTTTTTTTCCCCAACTGCAGACAATTTACCTTCCTAATTATAATTGACAAGAGTCAGTCACAGGAGAAAAATGTGTCTTCCATGGCTGCCAACTTTACTTAACCTAGTATGTTTGTGCTGGTGACTGGTGATTTGCATTTGTGCAAGGTCTCAGAGGAGCCAGACTGCTTTTAAAAACAAACTCAGAGGATTTGGACAGACACCACATAGGGATTTTTCTGAGTAAAATGAATAATGCTTGTTTATGAAGGAAGGTTTGGGGAAGTCATATGGGTAAGCTGCACTCGGTTGCTACCTGTAGAAGAGAATATGGTATGTGTAGCTTAAAGTACTTCTCACTGTAATGTGAGTGATCATCACAGGTGATCATTATTATAGCTGCTTCACACATTCTCATGCTTACTGTGAGGCAGTAACGTGTGTTAGAATAGGCTAGATCAGCTCTCTCAATCTCAAGCACTATTTGGACCAGATACTTCTTCTTTTTTTTTTTTTTAATATTTTATTTATTTGACAGAGATCACAAGTAGGCAGAGAGGCAGGCAGAGAGAGAGAGAGAAGAGGAAGCAGGCTCCCCACATAGCAGAGAGACCGATGCGGGACTCGATCCCAGGACCCTGAGATCACGACTTGAGCCGAAGGCAGAGGCTTAACCCACTGAGCCACCCAGGCGCCCCAAGACCAGATACTTCTTTATTGTGGAGTCTGTATGGTCAGTGTCAGATATCTGGCAGCATCCCTGGCTTTTATCTACTACATGCCAATGTAAATCCTTTCCCCAGTTGTGGCAATCAAAACTATCTCTAGACATTGTTGAATATTCTTTGGGTTTCAAAATCACTCCTGGTTGAGAATTACTGACCTATGTTATACCACATGAAGAAATAATCTCAGTGGCTTAATATACCAAATGTTTATTTCTTGCTGACATAAATTATACTGGACACCTTTCCAGGGCAACTGTACTCTATATGGTGGCTCTGTGTTCTAAGTTACTTTGATCTTATGGTATTTTCAACTAACACATGCATCATGGAGAGTAAAAGGAAGGTGTAGAATTGAATACAAGCTTTTAAATACTTGTGCTCAGAAGTGACATTTCCTGCTTCTGTTCACATTTCATTGATAAAAGCAATTCATATGGTCATACCTACCTTTAAGAGGATGAAAAGTAAGATCTTTCCTCAAGAAGATCTCCCTCCAAGTAAGATTTCCCTCCAGGAAGATCTCCCTCCGAGAACATTCTGCTGTCAAACACAATTCTTATCTGTTAATCTCCACCTTCTTCAATGAATATTTGCTGATACTGAGAACTACCATATTATCAAGGGAAGAGGAGGAGAATAGTAATGTAGTTGAGAGCATGGATGCTGGAACCACTGTAGTTGGGGCTGAATCAAGTTCTACAGATTTGCGTCTGTGATCTTAAATGAGTTAGGTAACCTCACTGTTCATGAGCTCATCTACAAAACAAGGAAAAACAGAAGTACTTAACACAAGGGGAGGTTACAAGGATGAAATGTGTTAGTATTTTAACACTTTAGAAAAATGCCTGGAATGTGATAAACACTTTGTAAATCTGTTTAAGTCAAAGTAAATAAGATTCAGAGAGAACAACTATACATTTTTTAAAAAGATTTTATTTATTTATTTGACAGAGAGAGATCACAAGTAGGCAGAGAGTCAGGCAGAGAGAGGAGGAAGCAGGCTCCCTGCTGAGCAGTGAGCCCGATGCGGGGCTCGATCCCAGGACGCTGAGATCATGACCTGAGCTGAAGCCAAAGGCTTAACCCACTGAGTCACCCAGGCACCCAGCAAGTATACATTTTTAAAAATAGAAGGTATTGACAGCCTGAAAAAAGTATGCACTGTCATGTTTCAGGTGTGTTCAGAGGATCTTATCAATGGAAGTAAGTCAATAAATGTTACAAAATGTTTGGAAGTATATTTTAAAAATTTAATGCAGGCAAAATAAGATACAAATACACTTGCTCTCTGTTCATCTAAGCCATGTTACAACTGTTAAATGTTGCCTATAGATGAAAATAGTCTTCTCTTGCTTATCAGAATTTTACTAGAACTTCCCTTAAAAAACTATTTAATACTGTTTTAAATATCAACCTATTTCAAATATCATGAAATTACTAAGTGCCTACCTGTTCTATTTGTCCAGCATTTCCTTTCCTACAAACTCATTCACATTCTATCACCATTCATAGAGCACCACCCCTCATAACCACCATATACCACCAGGGGGAGCTTACAGGACCAGCATCACAGATACAAAATAACTGAGTTCCAGCACACTTTTCTCTTGTGGCTTTTGTATTTCCTTTGAAGGCATTTAAGGAGCTGTTACATTCTGACTGCATAAAAACAGATGTTCTTCCATGTGCCCCTTATTTGTGACTCGATTTCCCGAATTTCCCAGTTTCATCTGTTTTCCAACCTCCAGACCATTCAGCATACTCAGATCTTGGCTTCTCTCTTCTCTATCATTTGAATTCACCACTTCAGCAGAATTCTAATCTGGTATTTTTTATCTTGACTCCTTTTGTCCCTTGCCTCTTTGATTGTTCTAATCACATAAAACTTCAGGTGAACAAATTTCCTGTCAAATTTCCAATTTCCAAGTATCTTATTAACGTGGGTCTGCTGGAGCTTAGAAGGGAGGATTCAGAAATAGTAAGTAATTCACCTCATTAGATCATGTTTTTCAAAGTGTGTATCAAGAAACACTTGTATCAGAGCCATGTGAAGGGCTTGTTAAAAATATATGTTCCTAAGATTCAACCCAAACCTGGTGAATCAGAATCTCTGGGGATAAAGCTGGAAATCTGTTATTATTAATAAACTCTCCAGCTGATTTTTCTACCATTGCCACATAACTATAGCTAAATTCCTATGAGAAGCTATAAGAAGCTATAATATTCTACTACATATCTAAAATTCATTCATAGAATAAGTAAAATGAGCAGAAGAAATTGCTTGAAGTATTTGTCATCGTGCATATGAAGTCAGTATCATATTCCCTTTAAAAAATTACATAAGTCTTTAAAATGATTAGTCAAAATTAGGTCATGATTTGTCCTGCTCAATTCTCCTACTAAGTTTAGAGATATTGCCAGTAGAAAAATATCACATGAATATACTTAGAGAAAAGAATATTAGTGTGTCTGTGATTGTATGCATGAAGTTTTTAGTATATTTCCCCCTTACTTGTGGCTTTATCTTCACAAAAATCTCAGAAACATTTTAAATAATAGATTATAGGCTTTTGGAGACCAAAGACAGTGCTTCCTTCCATCTCTAAAATATCCTAGTACGATGAAATGTCCTGAATTCTCTTTAAACATTAATGGTGATAAGCAGACTCTTTCAGACAGTCCTAGGCCAGACCATTTTTATGAGAATTTCCTCTTGAAATGATCGTCTATAACCTATTTGTATATTAGTATAATTGATAAGGAAAGAGATGACTCTAATGTCAAACTTTGTATTTAATATTGGGATTGAGACTCACTTCTCTTTTGATCATTAAGGTCCCTGGTTTTAGAATAGTGATCAAAATAAATACTTTAGAATAGAAATAATCAGTAGTTTCAAGATCAGCTTGACAAAGTAAATTTTTACAAAGTCATAAGTTTATGACCTTTCCCTATATTATGACATTCTTTAGACTCAAATTTCCTTTATGTCAGCGTAAAAATCCCAGCCCCGTAAGAGGCAGTGACATTATTAGAAGTAAGCAAATGAGACTCTAAATAAAACCTTTCCTCACAATTTGAAGACATTTGTCCTTGGACATCTCACTTGGATTTTATCTTCTTAACAGTTCTGTCCCCTTGTGGTGTACAATATCAATACATTTATCTCTCTGAAAACCACCTGAGAGATTTAGGTGGCATTAACATCTTAACACCAAAGATTTTACTTAGATCATCATGGTTCTTTCACCAATACCCAGTGTCAACAGATGAGATGTAGCCTAAAAACACATTAATCATAGATATCAAATAGGAAAAGGTGAAGGAGAAGACTGTTTTACAAAAGAAAACATGCAAATGTTCCAAGACAAAAAAAAAAAAAAAATGTAGTTACAACAGAATTTTCTATTATCTGTGCAGCACACTTTTATCCTTTCTAGACATGAGAAAAGTATAGGGAGTCAGATTTCTTTTTTGGACAGAAAATCACAATCTGAGTATTTCCTTAATATTTAAGGGCTGGATTATTCCTACCCCTCCCAATCTTCATACTTAGTAGAAGCTACTAAAACGTGCAAGCATGATTTATAATAGTGACCTGCTAAACAATAAAATATATAATAGTGACCTGCTAAACAAAAAATAGTGACTGCTAAACAATAAAAACCTAATCAATGTTAGTTTCCTAGCGCATTGTTAGTGTTGTCAAAGACTCTACCTTTCAAGAATAAAAAAAGCCATGGCAGTTTTGAAATGAAATTAACATCAGACGTATCCTTTTAATATAACCACGTAATAAAATTTACCTGATGTCTAATTGCCTGCTATTTAAATACACACACACACACATACACACACACAAATTTGGGTCAGGTGTCTGAAAAGTAAAACTAATAATTATGTATGGAATGTGTTTGGTACAACAATATAATACTTGTTTTGTGTCTAAATATAGCTAAGTGTAAGCTTAACATTTCCACCATTATTTTTATTAAAATGTTATATCCCAATATCCCTTTTCAAAATCTAAGTACACTGGTAGAATGCACTATGCTTTCTCACAGATGGCCTATTAGAGGAAGCTGAAAAGTTAGGTAACTTAATTTACTATTATGTCTACATCAGTGTATCTGTGTATCTATCTATCTATCTAGATATCCATCTATCTTACTATCTTGGTTGGGTTCCTCATCTCTTCTTACCAAGATTTCTGCAATGACCTCCAGTCTTTAATTTCTTTCTTTTTTTTTTTTTTTAAGATTTTATTTATTTTTTTGACAGAGAGTGAGAGAGACAGACACAGAGAGAGCACAAGCAGGGGCCCAGCAGAGGGAGGAGAAGCAGGCTCTCTGCTAAGTCGTAAGCCTGAGGTGGGGCTCGATCCCAGGATCCTGAGATCATGACCTAAGCAGAAGGCAGATGCTTAAGGACTGAGCTACCCAGGTGCCCCACCAGTCTTTCATTTCTTCTGTATTGCTACTGTATGATCTCTACTGCTTAACACCTTTTGCAGTTGCCTGAGGTCTTTAGTAAGAATTCCCAGTTTCTTAATGTCCTATAGAAGATGTTGGATAGGGGCAAGTAGGGGGCTCAGATGGTTAAACCTCTGCCTTTGGCTTAGGTCATGATCTCCGGGTCCTGGGATTGACCCAATATCAGGCTCCTGGCTCAGTGGGGAGTTTTTTTCTCCTTCTCTCTCTTCCTCTCCCCCTGCTCATTACTCTCTATCTCAGATGAATTTTTAAAAAAACTTAAAAGAAAAAAAAAAGATGTTGGATAATCTGATCCATGCCCACTTCAGTAGCCACATTGCTCAATCCCACACAGCCCATGTGCACACAAACACACATTCCATATCCTGGTCAGTCATACCAAGCTTTTTCTTTTTTATGCTAAATGCACTGTGGGTTTTGTGTGTGTGTGTGTGTGTCTGTATACTGTTTCCTATGAATTCATCTATGCCTGGAAACTACTAATTCCTCTCATCTGTTTGCTGCGTGTAACTCATCATTGGCCACTGAACAAGCAAACTTGAAAATTTGTCCTGATGTAAACAGGATGAATTAGATGGCCTTTATCAATAATCGTCCCAGACTGTACTTAACCCCTACCCAGCATTTGTCACATTATATTGAAAGCTTGGGCAGCCTTGTCTCTCTTCTACTAGATTGTGGGGTTCAGGAAGGTGGGGAAATAATGATGTTGTGTTGGTGTCTGCAGTGGTTAGAGTAATGGCATCTAACTAGTAGAAACTCAATGAATGCATACGGAATGTGTGAGCATGAAAGTGTTCGATTCTTAGAGGAAGGGAAATGGGGGGAGGGAGGAATACTATGATAATACTGCTGTATTTGCAAAGGCCGTGTCCTTTATTTCTCCCCAGAACAATGTAGGTAGCTTGATAAATGTCTCTTAGTGCTTGTGGGAGTAACCAGCCTCACATTTATAGGGACTGTCAGATCAAGGCTCTTGAGTCACACATAAATTTGCAGTCTATTCTCTTTCAAACCCTTCTTTTCTGTTTAAGTGGTACCATAGATCCTACAGCACTTACAGTTGCCATGTGTCCCTTTGCCTAATGACAGTTATGAATATGTCATAATAATGGGTATCATGTGATTAGTTCATTAACCTTGCATTTCTGAAATTGTTTCTGTGGAATACTGGCTGTGATGTTTATAATTATTATAGTCAAAATGGAAAAGAGGGATTCTATAATCAAATATACTTGAATAGTATTGAGTTAAACAGAATTAAACATGTTACATTAGTGTGGAATTTTGCACTTATTGCTATGCTCCTGTGCATTGTGAATCTACAAAAATAAGATGATAAATAGTGATTCTCAAACTTATCTGACCATGAACTTTTTTGTTTTTTGCCCCCTCCCCACGAGTATTTGTAGCAACAGTAGATTCTGTGAACATATCATAGAACATTCTGGAAGAATACTCTCAGGTATGGATCAATGAGAAGGACAGAAATGAAAGAACCCAGTTCAACTAAACATGTTCTTTTCTAACAAAATATAGCTTGATTTAAAGCAATTCTATAAATACTATTATAATATGTTATACTTATATATGCCTAGAAGAGAATACCCATTGAGCAAGAAAAAAGGATGTATTTTGCCATGGAAGTCTCAAATTGGTGCTTTATCTTTAGGTTTTTGCTTTTTCATTCATCCAGTTTCATTATTTACCCTTTATGCTTATGTATTGAATATTTTTGTTTTTAATCTCTGCAAAGAAAACCGATTTTAAACTAGTAGCTTATCATGTCTGAACTTGTCCCTCTTGCCTTGCTCTCTTGGTAAGGGAGGAAAATTTAGAGTAGAAGTTAGAGGACCTAAGTGAATCTCAGTCCTACTTCTTTCTAATTTGTGATATAGGCATGTAAACCCTTTATGAACTTAAGGGTTTTTCCTTCTGTTTTGTTTTTAATGAATCAGGGTATCACTGACTCACAGGTTTTGATGAGAATAACCCATTGCATGATATATTGATGTGGTAATATGCCTACTCAGTGCCATGAATATTGGGGGCACTTAAAAGTCATTTAGTCCATCAATCATTTAATTATCCATTCATTCTACAACCTGTAAGTACAGTTCTCCTCAGTAGCTTCTTCCTAACCTTCTCAACCAGTCTTGGGTCCAAAGAGATCCTGTCATGTCCACACATCTTTCTCCAGTGATGATCAAAAGCCATCTTAGGGGGTGCCTGGGTGGCTCAGTGAGTTAAGCCTCTGCCTTTGGCTCAGGTCATGGTCCCAGGTTCCTGGGATCGAGCCCCGCATTGGGCTCTCTGCTCAGCAGGGAGCCTACTTCCCTTTCTCTCTCTGCCTGCCTCTCTGCCTACTTGTGATCTCTGTCAAACAAACAAACAAACAAACAAAGCCATCTTAGATATGCTTCAGTGAGCACTGATTTCTCACCATCACCGTTCACACCGTCCCTTCTAATAAAGGCTGTTTTCCATCAAATGGATTTCATAGGCAAACTCAATTCTATAATCTGTGAAGTTTTACTTCGTATAATTCTATAATCTGTGAAGTTTTACTATTTCTAGAGACTGTGTGTATTTGCATATTTTCACAGTAGCCAGAATTTAGCCTTTACTGAGAGTTTTGACCAGAAGGTACAATTGAAATGTTTTTGAAACAGTCTTCCACTCAAGTTGAAATACAGTCAAGAAGGGAAAGAATCAGGAAAATCAAGAGAAAAATGAAAAATGGAAGGAAAGAAAATAAGAGAACTATATTGAGAAGCACAAAAGGACAAGTGAATTATAATACTCCAGAGAACAAACCCATTTGACTGGTTGGTTTTACTGAAAATGCATCATTTCAACCCTCTGTGCTTTATTCATACTTGATATGTGTAGTGCTCAATTCCTTAATCATTCTATAAGCCATACTAAATCATGTACAGATTTCAAATTTATGCATCTTCTGTATAGTTAATCACATTTTTAATACTTTGGCTTCAGTATAATTATTTTAATGGGTATATGAAAATATAGACCTATCAGAGATGATAGTTTTATAGGCTGATTAATATCTTAAATTGAATATTGTGTCATTTTGAATTTGGAGAATTTCTGAACTTGGAAAAAAATCATTCAGCTTTCCATGGTTAATTGAATATACTGGCTACCTGAGTTTGGAAATATTACAGCCCGTTGGAGCTTATTATCTTGGGGGTTATCACAGGCACAGTAGAAAATAAAATAAGTAGTCCCTTATAAAATAAACCACAGTAGCTTTCTTTCCAAAATAAGTGGTTAGAATACCAGCTGGAAGAAATTTAGAATGATATGGAATTCATGTGACCTTTATTATTGTAACACATTATAAACTGCATTTCCATGGAAACAAGGTGAAAAAAATAACAGGGAATTTGATGTGGTTGAGAACAAGGGTGTAAAGAAGGAAGCTTTCCTTCATGTATGTCCTGCATGAAGCCTGTAGCAGAAACTATATGGGGCCAAAAGTCCAGTCCTACATGCAGGAAATCACTAAAACCTTGTATCTAGTACTGTCTCTGCTCTAAGATCCCATCAGCACTATATCCACCATCTTATGTCCCTGTGAATCATGCCAAAAATATGCACCACTTTTGTTATCTATTATATCCTAAATTCCCCAATTCTCATTTGCATACTACTTGTTATATTTCTTTTATTAACCAAACCTTCCCTCCCCTCCCAAACTCTTATGCTGGAATTATTATAGCCAATAATCATAATAATCCTTTGTATCTTCATCCTCATCTTCAAATGTTCCCTCCATCTTGATGTAACTTAAACCTAGAGTTTCCTGAAGATACTAATTTCCTTCCATGAAGTTAAGTTGGGATTTTTTTTTTCACTCCATTTATCTAAAGACCTTGAAGTAAAGTTAGTTCCCCAAGTTTCCGCTTGCTGTTTTTAATAGCTAAATACTCTCACCTGAGCAAAAACCTTGCTCCTTTGAGGCTCATCTAGCTATAACCCACTTGCCCTCTTAATAGTAATCATCTGCAGACCTGCTCACCACCAAGCCTGCCTCTCATTTATTGAACACGTTAGTATTTCACTCACAGTATTATAGCCTCTGCCAACTTCTGTCATCATTCCAGGTTTGTTTGATGTGAATCTGATGCCTGGCATTGAGCTCTCAGATGCCCTCTCCAACTGCATTTTCCTCCATCCCGATATACTTTAAACGTCCTTTCTCAGCACAGGTAACCACCGGAAGTCATGGGGTCACTTAGTCCTTAACCACAACCTTCTGTCCTCTGAGTTGCCCAAAGCAACAGTTCTTAAATTCGTAAGGGCATCAAGTTTATTTGATATTTTCTCTCTATTCTTTGACCCTCTCTTATATATTCTTCCCTTTTTGCCCAACTTAGAATCTATGACAAAATTATAGTCATCCCAACTGTGGTTTCATTTACTCTGTCACTTGTTTATTTCTTTGAAGCTGTTTTTCAACACCTTACCCTCAAATGAAGCCTCGTCATCAACATTCTCACCTGCATCTATGAACTCAGGCAAGGCAATAGAAATTTATAAAACCAGATTGGTATCATTAATAATTTAAGATTTTCTGCCTCAGACTCTAAAAATCACTTAAAACTCTTTCAAAAATTATGATAAATTCATGCTCCTACACATTACTGTGATATCCTTCCCATTTCATTTTGACTAAATGAGAACCTCTCATTTTTTCCAGATCCACAAACCCATTTTTCTTTAGGACTCCATACCTTCTTCCCCTCCTATTTTTCTGGGAGGAGCTTCCTCCACCTGTGAGAGTGCAGATACACCCCCTTAAGGAAAAGCAGTCAAACTGATCCCATCAGCAGGCAAGAGGAAAGGGACAGATTCAGCCTGGATTTTGAGACTTGAGCATATAAAAACAGTTGAAACCGTGAAATGCTTGCAAAGTAGAAAGTGAAGAAGCAGTGGCATTGGGTGATTCCAAAAAGAAGATTAATCAGAGTGGAGGAAAAAAGAAGAAAAATCGGAAAAGTTAAAGCCAAGTTTTTCAAGAAGGAAATGGGTAAGTCACAGTGCTCTGGTGATTATGAAAACTGAAATGTGCCCACTGGATTTTATAGTAAGTAGTTCTTCGATAATTTCAGCAAAGAGTTTGTGTGTGTTGTCACGGCTTACTTTTGGTAGGCTGATAAGTAAATTAAGATAAGTTGCAAAAAGGAGAAGGAGGTGGGAAAGTAATTTGAAGGAATGTGAGCATGAATGAGTTTTTGTTCCTTTTCTTTATAAGTGACTTGAGGATATGTGAATGCCAATAGGAAGAAGCCAGTAAAGAAGGAAAGTTTGGGAATAATTGGGAAAATTGGGGTATTGAGGAACCATTATCCCTGAGGGGGCAAAGAGGGATGTGAGTAAAGAGTTACCTTAGAGTAGTGTTCTTTGAGAAGCAGCTTCAAATACAAACAAACTTCTTAAAAACAAACAGGCCCCATCCCTAGGACCTACTAATTCAGAATTGCTGGGTGTAGGGCCAATAAATCAGTGTTTGACCGAGGCATCAGGTATCTTCTGATGCACATTAGGTTTGAGAACCATTGGATTAGAAAAATGAAACTGTGTCTTCATTATCATAGAAAGAAGGAGAAAGAGTAAAATTCAGGTAAGGTTAAAGATGTTGAAACCCAGCAAAATGGGGGTGGGGGAGTTGGGGGTGCAGATTTCCAGTTATGGAGTGAAGTGACATTTGAGAGTTGCTAAAAGAGTAGATCATAGAAGTTCTTACCCCAAAGAAACAATTTCTGTAACTATGTATGGTAATGGATATTAACTGGATTTACTGCAGTGATCATTTCACAATGTATGCAGATGTTGAATTACCATGTCGTAATTGGTACTGGAAATTGATATAATGAATGTTGACTGTATGTTACATATGAGTAAAATGGGTAACAAAGTTATCTGCTCAAAGCGAAGAGGGTAACATTGGAGTTTTAAAGATACTGGAAAAGGTTTATAATAACTGCTATTTTGGGAAAAGCGCTAATTGAGAACATATGGTAGAATTCTTAGTTGTTTCCTCACACAACTCAGGACCTGAGATTGAAGAACTTGAATCTCTACTGCAGGTGATTGTTATAAACATGATTACTTTCCCAGGTTTTCAAGGCATGTGAGGGTAGGAGAACAGAAGGTAAGTGGATCCCAAAGTGAAAATTGATACCAAGTCGAAAATTTTGTAAGGTATATCTGAGTGAAGCACAGTTTGGGAATATTGGCAAGAGAGTAAAGTGACGGATTTCTAATTATAGCCTGATTGGAGAAAAAAATAAATATAAAAGGATCCTAACAGACTGAGAGAAAATAGGAAGATCCTCTGCCTATTATTCAATCAAATTGTTTTTGCTGTTGACTTATATTGTATATTTTTTATATTTTTTGGATATTAACCCCTACTAAACATATGACTTGTAAATATTTTCTCCCATTCAGTAGCTGCCTTTTCATTTTGTTGATAGTTTTCCTTGCTGTTCAGAAGCATTTTAGGTTGATATAGCCCCACTTGTTTACTTTTGCTTTAATTGCTTGTTTTTGGTGTTGGTGATGATTTTTTTTTAATTTTTAATTTTTAATTTTTTTATAAACATATAATGTATTTTTATCCCCAGGGGTACAAGTCTGTGAATCGTCAGGTTTACACACTTCACAACACTCACCATAGCACATACCCTCCCCAATGTCCATTACCCCACCCCCTCTCTTGACCCCCCTCCCCCCAGCAACCCTCAGTTTGTTTTGTGAGATTAAGAGTCACTTATGGTTTGTCTCCCTCCGGATCCCATCTTGTTTCTTTTATTCTTTTCCTACCCCCCAAACCCCCCACGTTGCATCTCCACTTCCTCATATCAGGGAGCTCAAATGATAGTTGTCTTTCTCCGATTGACTTATTTCACTCGCATTATACCCTCTAGTTCCATCCACGTCATTGCAAATGGCAAGATTTCATTTCTTTTGATGGCTACATAGTATTCCATTGTGTATATATACCACTACTTTTTTATCCATTCATCTGTTGACGGACATCTAGGTTCTTTCCATAGTTTGGCTATTATAGACATTGCTGCTATAAACATTCGGGTGCACGTGCCCCTTCTGATCACTACGTTTGTATCTTTAGGGTAAGTACCCAGTAGTGCAATTGCTGGGTCATAGGGTAGTTCTATTTTCAACTTTTTGAGGAATCTCCATGCTGTTTTCCAGAGCGGTTGCGCCAGGTTGCTTTCCCACCAACAGCGTAGGAGGGTTCCCCTTTTCTCCACATCCTCGCCAGCATCTGTCATTTCCTGACTTGGTAATTTTAGCCATTCTGACTGGTGTGAGGTGATATCTCATTGTGGTTTTGATTTGTATTTCCCTGATGCTGAGTGATGTGGAGCGCTTTTTCATGTGTCTCTTCGCCATCTAGATGTCTTCTTTGCAGAAATGTCTGTTCATGTCCTCTGCCCATTTCTTGATTGGGTTATTTGTTCTTTGGGTGTTGAGTTTGATAAGTTCTTTACAGATTTTGGACCCTAGCCCTTTATCTGATATGTCGTTTGCAAATATCTTCTCCTATTCTGTCAGCTGTCTTTTGGTTTTGTTAACTGTTTCCTTTGCTGTGCAAAAGCTTTTGATCTTGAAGAAATCCCAGTAGTTCATTTTTGCCCTTGCTTCCCTTGCCTTTGGCAATGTTCCTAGGAAGACGTTACTGCAGCTGAGGTCAAAGAGGTTGTTGCCTGTGTTCTCCTCAAGGATTTTGATGGATTCCTTTCTCACATTGAGGTCTTTCATCCATTTTGAGTCTATTTTCATGTGTGGTGTAAGGAAATGGTCTAGTTTCATTTTTCTGCATGTGGCTGTCCAATTTTCCCAACACCATTTATTGAAGAGGCTGTCTTTTTTCCATTGGACATTCTTTCCTACTTTGTCGAAGGTTAGTTGACCATAGAGTTGAGAGTCTATTTCTGGGCTCTCTATTCTGTTCCATTGATCTATGTGTCTGTTTTTGTGCCAACACCATACTGTCTTGATGATGACAGCTTTGTAATAGAGCTTGAAGTCCGGAATTGTGATGCCACCACTTTGGCTTTCTTTTTCAATATTCCTTTGGCTATTCGAGGTCTTTACTGGTTCCATATAAATGGTAGGGTTATTTGTTCCATTTCTTTGGAAAAAAATGGGTGGGGTTTTGATAGGGATTGCATTAAATGTGTAGATTGGTTTAGGTAGCATAGACATTTTCACAATATTTGTTCTTCCAATCCAGGAGCATGGAACATTTTTCCATTTCTTTGTGTCTTCCTCAATTTCTTTCATGAGTACTCTATAGTTTTCTGAGTATAGATTCTTAGCCTCTTTGGTTAGGTTTATTCCTAGGTATCTTATAGTTTTGGGTGCAATTGTAAATGGGATTGACTCCTTAATTTCTCTTTCTTCTGTCTTGTTGGTGTATAGAAATGCAACTGATTTCTGTGCATTGATTTTATATCTGACACTTTACTAAATTCCTGTACAAGTTCTAGCAGTTTTGGAGTGGAGTCTTTTGGGTTTTCCACATAGAGTATCATATCATCTGCAAAGAATGATAGTTTGACTTCTTCTTTGGCAATTTGGATGCCTTTAATTTCTTTTTTGTTGGCTGATTTCTGAGGCTAGGACTTCTAGTACTATGTTGAATAGCAGTGGTGATAATGGACATCCCTGCCGTGTTCCTGATCTTAATGGAAAAGCTTTCAGTTTTTCTCCATTGAGAATGATATTTGCGGTGGGTTTTTCATAGATGGCTTTGATAATATTGAGGTATGTGCCCTCTATCCCTACACTTTGAAGAGTTTTGATCAGGAAGGGATGCTGTACTTTGTCAAATGCTGTTTCAGCATCTGTTGAGAGTATCCTATGGTTCTTCTTCTTTTTGTTATTAATGTGTTGTATCATATTGATTGATTTGTTGATGTTGAACAAACCTTGCAGCTCTGGAATAAATCCCACTTGGTCATGATGAATAATCCTTTTAATGTACTGTTGAATCCTATTGGCTAGTATTTTGGTGAGAATTTTCGCATCTGTGTTCATCAAGGATATTGGTCTGTAATTCTCTTTTTTGGTGGGCTCCTTGTCTGGTTTTGGGATCAAGGTGATGCAGGCCTCATAAAATGAGCTTGGAAGTTTTCCTTCCATTTCTATTTTTTGGAACAGTTTCTGGAGAATAGGAATTCTTTCTTCTTTAAATATTTGGTAGAATTCCCCTGGGAAGCCGTCTGGCCCTGGCCTTTTGTTTGGAGATTTTTGATGACAGTTTCAATCTCCTTACTGGTTAAGGGTCTGTTCAGGTTTTCTATTTCTTCCTGGTTCAGTTGTGGTAGTTTATATGTCTCTAGGAATGCATCCATTTCTTCCAGATTGTCAAATTTGTTGGCATAGAGTTGCTCATAGTATGTTCTTATAATTGTTTGTATTTCTTTGGTGTTGGTTGTGATCTCTCCTCTTTCATTCATGACTTTAATTATTTGGGTCCTTTCTCTTTTCTTTTTGATAAGTCTGGCCAGGGGTTTATCAATCATATTAATTTTTTCAAAGAACCAGCTCCTAGTTTCGTTGATTTGTTCTATTGTTTTTTTGGTTTCTATTTCATTGATTTCTGCTCTGATCTTTATGATTTCTCTTCTCCTGCTGGGTTTAGGCTTTCTTTGTTGTTCTTTCTCCAGCTACTTTAGGTGTAGGGTTAGGTTGTGTATTTGAGACCATTCTTGTTTCTTGAGAAAGGCTTGTACCGCTATATATTTTCCTCTCAGGACTGCCTTTGCTGTGTCCCACAAATTTTGAACTGTTGTGTTTTCATTATCATTTGTGTCCATGAATTTTTTTCAATTCTTCTTTAATTTCCTGGTTGACTCTTACATTCTTTAGAAGGATGGTGTTTAGTCCCAAGTATTGGGTTCTTTCCAAATTTCCTCTTGTGATTGAGTTCTAGCTTCAGAGCATTGTGGTCTGAAAATATGCAGGGAATGATCCCAATCTTTTGATACCGGTTGAGACCTGATTTATGACCCAAGATGTGACCTATTCTGGAGAATGTTCCATGTGCACTAGAGAAGAATGTGTATTCTTTTGTTTTGGGGTGAAATGTTCTGAATATATGTGATGACCATCTGGTCCAGTGTGTTATTTAAGACCTTTATTTCCTAGTTGATCTTTTGCTTGGATGATCTGTCCATTTCAGTGAGGGGAGTGTTAAAGTCCCCTACTATTGTATTATTGTTGATATGTTTCTTTGATTTTGTTATTAATTGCTTTATATAGTTGGCTGCTCCCACATTAGGGGCATAGATATTTAAAATTGTTAGATCTTCTTGTTGGACAGACCCTTTGAATATGATATAGTGTCCTTCCTCATCTCTTATTATAGTCTTTGGCTTAAAGTCTAATTGATCTGATATAAGGACTGACACCCCAGCTTTCTTCTGATGTCCATTAGCAAGGTAAACTGTTTTCCACCCCTTCACTTTAAATATGGAGGTGTCTTCGAGTCTAAAATGGTTTCTTGTAGGCAACATATTGATGGGTTTTGTTTGATTTTTTTTTTTTAATCCATTCTGATACCCTGTGTCTTTTGATTGGGGCATTTAGTCCATTAACATTCAGGGTAACTACTGACAGTTATGAATTTAGTGCCATTGTATTGCCTGTAAGGTGAATGTTACTGTATATTGTCTCTGTTCCTTTCTGATCTACTATTTTTAGGGTCTGTCTGTGCTTAGAGGACCCCTTTCAATATTTCCTGTAGAGCTGGTTTGGTGTTTGCAAATTCTTTCAGTTTTTGTTTGTCCTAGAAGCTTTTTATCTCTCCTTCTATTTTCAATGATAGCCTAGCTGGAAATAGTATTCTTGGCTGCATGTTTTTCTCATTTAGTGTTCTGAATATATCATGTCAGTTCTTTCTGGCCTGCCAGGTCTCTGTGGATAAGTCTGCTGCCAATCTAATATTTTTACCATTGTATGTTACAGACTTCTTTTCCCAGGCTGCTTTCAGGATTTTCTCTTTTTAGCTAAGACTTGTAAATTTTACTATTAGGTGACGGGGTGTGGACCTATTCTTGTTGATTTTGAGGGGGGTTCTCTGCAACTCCTGGATTTTGATGCTTGTTCCCTTTACCATATTAGGGAAATTCTCTACAATAATTCTCTCCAATATACCTTCTGCTCCCCTCTCTTTTTCTTCTTCTTCTGGAATCCCAATTATTCTAATGTTGTTTCGTCTTATGGTGTCACTTATCTCTCGAATTCTCCCCTCATGGTCCAGTAATTGTTTGTCTCTCTTTTGCTCAGCTTCTTTATTCTCTGTCATTTGGTCTCCTATATCACTAATTCTTTCTTCTGCCTCATTTATCCTAGCAGTAAGAGCCTCCATTTTTTATTGTGCCTCATTAATAGCTTTTTTTATTTCTCCAGAAAGGGCTTTTATATCTCCAGAGAGGGTTTCTCTAATATCTTCCATGCCTTTTTCGAGCCCAGCTAGAACCTTGAGAATCGTCATTCTGAACTCTAGATCTGACATATTGCCAATGTCTGTATTGATTAGGTCCCTAGCCTTTGGTACTGCCTCTTGTTCTTTTTTTTTTGTGGTGAGTTTTTCCGCCCTGTCATTTTTTCAGATAAGAGTATATGAAGGAGCAAATAAAATACTAAAAGTGTGGCAAAGACCCCAGGAAAATGTGCTTTAACCAAATCAGAAGAGACCCCAAATCGTGGGCGGAGAGAAAAGGGATAAAAAGAAGTTCAGAAAAAAAAATTTAAAAAAAGAAAACAAATAAAGAAAAAATATAAAACAGAAAAAAATATATATAAGTTAATTGACAGTGTATGTGTGGGCTTATTTCTGGGCTCTCTATTCTGTTCCATTAATATCTTTGTGTCTGTTTTAATGCAAATACCATACTATTTTGATTAGTGTAGCTTTATGATATAGTTTGAAATCAAGAAGCATGATTGCCTCACGCTGTGTTCTTTCTCCAGCTTGCTTTGGTTATTCAGGGTCTTCTGTGGTTTTATGCATATTTTAGGATTGGTGTATTCCTGTGAAAAATGCCTTTGAAATTTTGATAGAGATTACATTAAATCTGTAGACTGCTTCAGATAGAATGGACATTTTAACAGTATTCTCCCATTCCATGAGTACAGAATCTTTTCATTTTCTTGTGTCTTCAATTTCTTTTATAAATTTGTTATAGTTTTTGGTGTACAGGTCTTTCACCTGCATGGTGACATGATGTCATAAATCAATTATAGCTCATTCAAAAAGGGGAGACTGATGTACAAAGCAGAGTAAAAACAACAAAATACTGGAAAGACCAGAGGTAGTAGTAAATGAAATATATTGCAAAGAAAATTGTGTCTTTGGGTAAGAGGCAAGTTTTAATGCACTTTTAGTCAAAAGTTGAAAACGTATTGGGATTGTGTTTGCCATGAAATGGGGATCCCAAAAGGGCACAGTAGAAATGTTTGGAAGGAAAGGGAGTAATATAAATTCAGGTGAGAAGAAAGAAGCATAGAGCAATGTGGGAACTGTGAGACAAGAGGAGACAGATCTGTTAAAAAAATTTTTTTTACAGTGTAAGACATGAGCAAGGAAATGAACCAGGTGGAATTGTGGAAAACATTAATCAGTGTGAACAATTGGTCACAAGAATGAAATGCTCAAAAGTGACTCTTTGAAGCTTTTGATTTTGATTTTGATTCCCAGAGTGGATTGAAATATTTTGTCTTTTTTGGTAGCTTTCTTACATTTAATTCTTTTGGGGGTTTGTTTTAAATTTGATTCCTTTTATATATATAGTGAATTCCCTTGTTTGACATAGTCTCCTTGAATTTTTAAATTGTGTCTCCTGCACTGATGGAGTTGTCTGAAATCAAAGTCATTAACAATAAGCATTTCTCACTATTAGTATATACTGTAAAAGCTCTTGCAAGCCCAAGAGGAGCTTAACAACTGTTTTCTGGTTTTAAAAAAAAATCTATTTAAATTATTTGCCTTTATATCTTAAATTCATTTAAGTTAACAATGACTACTTTTTAGCTGGGTTGTCAATTTATTCAATTGTATATATTTTCAAATGCTTTGATAATATTACTTCATACATCATGGTGAGCACTGTATAATGCATAAAATTATCAAATCACTGTTGTACATCTAAAACTAATTTTTATGCTTCACTTAAAGAACTATTTTATATAGAAACTGGAAATAAATTGAGAGATATATCTTGTTTATAGATAGACTCAATATCCTAAAGATGTTTCTTGACTTCCAGTTAATCTATGATTATAAAGAAATTGAGATAACCCTATTAGAGTTATGTTAAGGTAAAACTTGATAAGTTAATCCTAAACTGCATATAGAATGGCAAAGAGCAAAAAAGCAAGACTTGAAGATATGAGGAGGGACTTAGATCATAAGGCATTAATAGCTTGAAAAGTTTAAATTAATTTAAAAAATGGTCTCAGTACATAAAAAGATAAAAAGGCTAATAAGAAAGGAATAAGATATGGAAATGAGTGCTTCATAATTGATAGGATGTTGGCATATGACAAAAAATTCAAAAGAACATAAATGAAAGGTTTTATAAGGGACTACATTTAAAATTAATATTTCTAGGGGCACCTGGGTGGCTCAGTCAGTTAAACATCTGCCTTCTGCTCAGGTACTAATCCCAGGGTCCTGGGATCCAGTCCCATGTCAGGCTCCCTGCTCAGCAGGAAGTCTGTTTCTCCCTCAGCTCTCCCACCACCAACTACCTTTGTCTTTCTGCTTGTACTTTTTTTTTTTTTTTCTCTCTCTCTCACTTACTTTCTCTCAAATGGATAAATAATACAAAAAAAAAAATCTTTGAAAAAACAAATAAAATTAAATTAATATCTATAGGGTAAAGAACACCAGAAATAAAGTGGAGAGAGACAATGGTAGCAAAACATGCAACTAAGAAGTGATTTATAAGCAGAATATATGTAACAGAATGGAATAAATGATCCAGGCAGTAGAAACTAGGTAACTAAGTAAGTTAGCTAGAAACAATGTTGAATTTCTAAGAAAGCAATGGAAAGATACCCAATGTTTTTCTTAATCAAGAAACTGCATACGAAAGTAATACTGTTTCATATCCATGGTACTATTAAAATTAATATTTGATTAAAAGTATTAACAATTACAAGTGGAAATTGAGACCATTCTACATTGCTGATGGGTTGGTACTACCCATTTGGTAGTTGGTACTACCAGTTTGGAGAATAGTTGAGCAAATCTGTACAAAATGAATACATGCATGTTCTCCGATCAAGCAATTCTATTTCTTTCTGCTTT
The DNA here is from genome assembly GCA_004024625.1 of Mellivora capensis. NCBI lineage: Eukaryota > Metazoa > Chordata > Mammalia > Carnivora > Mustelidae > Mellivora > Mellivora capensis. The sequence goes on along the minus strand of PISX010000492.1, from coordinate 239,651 downwards.
CCCTAAAGACCTTTTTGAGCATATGTCCAGGGATATTTATTGTAGTAATGTTTAAAGGCAAGGTGTTGGTGATAGAACTTTTTCAGCAAGGGAATGAATATGTACACTATGATTTATTTATAATACTTTTTTGCAACTAAAAAGTGTCAGCTCTATGTAAAAAAAAAAATGGGAAAATTTAGAAATATAATTCTGGTGATAAAGCAAATTTGCAAAATGACAGTAATGGTAGATATCATTTATATCAAGTTTTAAAATACATGCCTATGCAATAAAAGTATAAAATAGTTATCTGTGGAAGGAAGGCTGGAAAATGGATTGGAGAGATGGGGCTTTGTGTTCATCTATAAAACATTGTTCCTTTAAAACAAACAAACAAACAAAAAAAAACACTGTTCCTTTAAGCTAAAAGTGAGATTATAGATGAATAATGTGAAATAATAACTATTAGTGGTGAGTAAATATGTATGTTATATTTATGTGAGCTAGAACTATTTAATAGAAAAAAATCAGCACAATAAGAGCCCTCAAATTCTAGTAAATATGCATCCCTCACCCAAACTTACGCAAACTGACATATCTAAAGAATAAATAGCATCCCACCCCATGGCTTACAATAGTACAATAGTCCTTCAATGCTTCTGCGTACACCAGGGTGGAAGAGGTCAGGGAAGAGAGCAAAAGTGCATTGGTTAAGATACTTCATAGGCACTTTCGGAGATATGCTTCATTCGCCTCAAGCCATAAACTCCTACTAGAGTTAGCAGGACAACTAATTGAATCAATAACTTGCAAAGAACTTAAAAAACGGTGCCTGGTTTTGTAAACACTCAAAAAATGTTGGTGGTTATTACTACTCTATGAGAGAGATGGTAGAAGATACCAGCTCTAAAAATCACTAAGAACAATCAACAATCACAGTATAGCTGAGAACTGAGCTTAGAAGACCACAGGGATATAAGAATTCCATATTTACATATCATTCCATCTGAGTATCTCAGGCAGAGAATTCTGATGAACACACCTGTGCCTCTATTATCTTGTAAATAACTGAAAGGAATGGGAACAAAGGCTTTAGCCCCAAGGCAATGATTCAGAATCAGCAGAGTGGTGGATGTCACTTTCACAGTTATGGTACAAATCATTCCTCCCCCACTAGCAAAGTTCAAGTCTTGAAAGCCTTGAAAAATGAAAAAAAAAAAAAAAAAAAAAAAAAAAAGTAAAATTTTAAGCTTATTTTGGGGTTCAAATCAGAGTACAACTCTTTTTTAACTAGGCAAATAATATTGAAAAATAACACTTAAATCTGTGCTTCAGAAAATTAATCCCATAAAAATAATGCCATGACTGATTTTCCAGGGTAGTGAGGTTTATGGTAGTATAAACATAAAGCCACAGGCCCAGAGTCTGGCACCGCTGTAGGTAATATTAGTTCCCTCTGCTAAAATACAGCTTTCACAATATTTAATGTCTCATTGTTTAATATCTTCCATTATTACAACTCAGCCATTTTTGTAAGAATCACTTATCAATCACAATCAACTTAAAATATATCCTTATAAATCAGTGCAGCTATACATTTTCGTGACACCATCTAGGAACTCCACGTGTATTACTAAACATTTACTTATGACCACCTTCTCCAGTTCAAATCATTCAGTACACACACATAGATGCAAGGCAATGAGATTAACTGGAAGTTTTAAGAAAATCCAAAGATCTACAAATGGTCATTAAGGCTATGAAAAGATGCTCAACATCCCCAATCACTAGGGAAATGCAAATCAGAACAAGAATTAGATATCACCTCACACCTGGTAGAATGTTATTTATCAAAAAGGCTAGAGATAGCAAATGTTACCAAAGATGTAGAGAAAAGGGAGCCCTTGTGCACTGTTGGTAGAAATGTAAATTGACACAATAAATATGGAAAACAGTGTGGAGTCTCCTAAAAGAATTAAAAATAGAACTACCATATGATCCAGCAATCCCACTTCTGGGTATGGTACCCAAAGGAAATGAAATCACTATTTTGAGGAGATATCTATATTCCCATGTTCATTGCCACATAATTCACAATAGCCAAGACACAGAAATAACCTAAGTACTGGTCTATGAATGAATAAAGAAGATGATATAGGTGGGAGATAGATAGATATATCTCTATATATCTCTATTATTCATCAATAAAAAGAAAATCCTGCCATTTGTGACGATATGAATGGACCTTGAGGACATTATGCTAAGTGTAGTAAGTCAGAGAAAGACAACTACCACATGATATCACATACAGATGGAATCTAAAAAAGCCAGACTCCTAGCAACAGTCGAATGGTTATTAACCAGGAGCTTGGGGATGGGGGAAATGGGAAGATGTTGTTCAAAGGGTATGGACTTCCAGCCATGAGATGGAAAATTCCAGGAATCTAAGGCACAGCGTGGTGACTACAGGTGACAATACAGTATACTTGAAAGTTGCTAAGGGAGGAGATCTTTACTGTTCTCATGATAACCGCAGCAGTTAATTGAAGGATGTGTTAACTACTTCCTGTGATAAACATTTCACATCATATGCATGTATCAAGTCATCGCATTGTATGCTTTAAATTACGTAATATTATGTTAATTATATCTCAAAGCTGGAATTAGAAAAAGGAATGATCATATATAGTAACTTAGCAAAGTAGTATCAGTTGCCTTCCCTTCCCCTTTTTACCTCTTCTCAGCTACCCCCTGTTATGGTTGGGGTGTAAAGTCACAGAACGTGGCTTTAAAATTTCAAACATATAAGGAGTTATGCTTTAGAGCTTTAAAATAAGTCGTTTTAAATATAGGTTTTATTTTAAAAAATCATGAGGAATCAGTGAAGAGCTAGGAACAAGTGTAGCAGCCTAATCACATTTATTTTTCTTTAATTTGAAGCTTTGAACTGTTACTTAAACTTCTGTTAAAATTAAATGCATACTGTAGATAAATGTATACACAGCATAGTGTTCTCAGGTGAACCTGTGTTCTGACAAATAATGATTAATTAGTTAATGGCTGTGACTAATTTTAAGTTTAAAGTACAAAGTATGGTTTTTGTAAAATACCATAACAGGTTCACTGATAAACAGAAAATTATAAAATCTAAAACGTGAAAGGAACTTTAAAATACCCCTAGTCCCACGTCCTTGGCAACAGGAAATGCATCCCTCAGTAAGTGACAGTCCTGTCATGGCACATGGCACCTACTTGGTACTTAGTATTACTTCCCTAGTATCTCTTGGCTATGCCAATTAAACTATGTCTACATTGATTTAGTATAATTTTCAAAAAGGACCTGCAGAGAATTGGATCTGTTTTTGGTGAACTTATGCCAGTTGGTGGAAACCTCTGTGTCTCTTTCTAAGAATGTATCACCTGGATGTTTTATAATTCTTTCCAAAATGCATCGAGCCCTGATCATCAAAACAAACCAGGAAGTCTTTAGTTTTTCAGTCGATTTCTCCTCTTTTACATGATGATTAAAAATCCCTTTAAGTTAAAAAAAAAAAAATTAAACCCTTCCTTGGCACCCTGCCTTCCACCAGCCATTATTTTAACTCTTCTACTCACAATTAAACCTCCTCAACAAGTTGTTCATCCTGGACTTCCAGTTTTTCACCATATCCCATGTCGTGTGCCCACAAAGACCGTTCTTAACACACTCAGTTGTGGAAGTGATCACTCTGACATAACCACATTTTACCTTTTTTCTCTCCTTTGTAATATTCCTCTTTTTAAAAAACCCCATTACTTTATTTCTTGCTTTAGTAACCTGCCTTGTAAACTACCTTTCTTGCATTATAAAGCATTTTTTAAAAAATATATTTTATTTATTTATTTGACAGAGAGAGAGAGATCACAAGTAGGCAGAAAGGCGGGCAGAGAGAGAGAGGGAAGCAGGCTCCCCGCTGAGCAGAGAGCCCGATGCGGGGCTTGATCCCAAGACCCTGAGACCATGACCTGAGCCAAAGGCAGAGGCTTAACCCACCGAGCCACCCAGGTGCCCCATTATAAAGCATTTTTTAACATGAATGTCTGTATTTTTTCAGCAGTGTCTCTCACTCACATTTGATGCTGTCTTGCACATCACATAGCCCCTTTCTGAGCTCTCAGACATCCACACACACGTACTACCATTTTCCTGGACACGGACCTCTGTAGCCCAGTTAATTGGTTTCTGGTTTTTAGTTATAAGTAATTATGAGGAGTTTTCTTCAGCAAAGATTCCAGGGCTGATAATAGTCTTACGGCCCTAATTTAATTCTTTTCTGATAAATCTAATAAATTATTCTTGTTGAGGTGAAAGGTATTTGGGATTATTATTCTTGCTTTTAGAATCTTCAAACTAGGAGAAAAGATTAACCAACCACAGGGTCATCACATATATGAAGTGTGATCTTATTCCTTAGCATCTCGGCAGGATTCAAAGGTTTTTTTTTAATTTTTTTAAATTTTTTGTCTTAATATCTAACAAGATGGCAAATAATGCCTTTATTAGTTCTTAACAATACTGCATTGAAATAACAAAATATACAAATAAAATGAATCCATAACTGTGCTCCAAAGTCGGGACAGGGCCCACTGACAAATGAAATATGAAATGGTAGAGAATTTCTTGAAGATAGAAAGAAAAAGAGACCAAACACATATCTGAACATCTTGAAATCCTACTCAAGCTAAAGATGAGGCCATCAAAAACAAATTGATTGTTTTTGAGAAGAACTCCAGAGTAATTTAAAGATGAGAGGAAAGAGAGCAAAGGAGAACTCAACCATGGTGTAGTCATCAGAGAAATTAGAGAGATGGAAATAGTTGCATAAACCCTTTGTTCTCAGAATGCACCCTCCCTCTGATATGTTTGTCCCCAGGATAAATCACAAATACAGCAAACCAATTAAATAATAAGCTGATACAGTACCCTGAGATCCCTAAGGATATTAGGAGTTAGGTGGACCCACACATAGAGAAGACAATCTACTCACAGTTGTATTAACCCACGGACTAAGTGCATGTTGATCTCACCTTGTGGTTTGACAGTCTAGCTCTTTCATGGATTCCATGAGCTATCCATGTTTGTGTTTCAGAGTTGTTTTCCATTTGGATTTTTGAGAACAGATGCTCAGGGATATGTGAGTATATGAAATTGGTTATTGGGTTGACATAAGGCAGAAATGGTGAGACAACCTCTTCTGCCAACCCAGATTCCCAGATTCCCAGATGGGAAATTAGCAGCAGAGGCAATAGGAAAATTATTTAACTGGTCATACAATTAGCTGGATCCATATACACACTGAGGATGATGTGTAGGGAATATATAGAAATGAATTCTATGAAATGCTGAACTTCTGTTTTATGTCCTAAGTCTGTGTTGCCTATATTCATTGATCATATGAATATTTTAAGGCATTTATCAGAAAATAGTGAGATCCCAGCAATTGGAAGAAGACTATCTGAAAGAATCTGTAAAACTTACCAAGCCAAGGAATGACCCAACCATATTGAAACATCACTTATATTCAGTGGAAGATAGTTAATAATTGTTCCCATATGCTATCACTCATTGTTTTTCACAAAGTAATTATAATCAGAACAAAATATGGCCTGAAAAGTTAGATGAAGACATGAGTGAAGAAGAAAAGGTTGCATTTAGAATAAACTAGAGGGATTTTTCAATATATTCTCTCAACAATTTGGGCTAAATATATAGGCATGGATTTTCTGGGTAAAAATAAAACAGAGGACAAAATAATTTGGGATTGGACTAAATTGATGTATGTGTTCTCACCAGAGGTTGTGCATTTCATATGCTTTTTTTTTTTTTTTTTTTGAGCATTTGTCAGTGATAAAAACAGTTTCTGGATTTGCAACACAACTGTAACCAAACAATGGCCGATAAGCCTTTGAGTGACACAAAGCAAGGGACTCAAGGATTACAAGCAATAGAAATGCTAAATTAGATCTCAGAATATTCAGCGTGCCACCATGTCTCATGACCAGTTCCAAATCTCCTTTTGTTTTGATCAAGTGAAACAATTTACCACAATCTTTGAAAGCCTGGTTTCTGTAGGCCAAAAGTGTTATGAAAGTTTTATGATTTCCGATCTCCAGTTGAGTGAAATGAGTCTGGGATTCTGTCCTCAAGGGTAACAGTGAAATGCCATTAACAAAGTGGGCACAGTCATTGTAAAAGCAGCTGTATGGATGTGATAATCTGGGCGCAGGGAATGGTCTGGTGTCAAGAGATCTCTCTTGTTAACCAGTCAAGGATTCACCAGGAACAAAGTCAATACTTTACGAATCCAGAGAACAAAGGGCCAATTTGAGTTACAGGAGCCAAACCCTTCTTCCTAACTTCCAGTCCTGAGTTAAGGTGTATCTCACAGCCTTTTAAACTTCCCTATGGCCATTGGCTTGGTTCACTCTTTGCTGAAAAGAAACTTTTGAATCCTAGAAATGGCAGCACACTAACTGAGACTCAAAATACCGTAGCAATGTATCCGTCAGAATGGGGGTTAAGAAGGACTTGGTAATAAAGCTCTCACTTGCACTCACCTTATGATAGAGCCAGGGACTCCAGCTATCGCTCTGGGCCACTTCATCAGTTCCTGTGGATATGGTAATAAGAAAGAGCCTTGGCAGCTGACAAAAACCTAGGTCTGTGAACTTAACATAGAGGCTAATATGCAATTATGGCAAGTGGAAGTCATTGGATTTTCTTCCTTACAGAAAAAACAAATCAAAAGAAGTATTTCAACCTTGATGCATTTGCAAAGATATTGTAGAAGAGTTGAATGATACATAGGTGACAGTTCTAAATTCTCATTTATTTTCTGTTTTCTAGTACATGTGATAGTTCTTCAAAATAATGGGATTATGGAGAACTTAATCAGATGGTGGCTTCAACGAAAATGAGCGTTCCATATATGATTGCCCTGATGAAGCAAATTAAGAATGCCCTTGGAACTTAATATGAAATTATTGATCTGGCACATAAACTTTTCCCTAATTTTAGAGTTAATTTTCATCCAGGTAGATCCTATTTCAATAGAACAGTACTACTGATACCATGACACAGGAATGTATCAGTTGTCTTCTTTTTCTTTCCCCTAGACAACAGGGACTTTGACACTATCATCAACCCCAAGAAGGCATTCTCTCCACTATATTAAAACTATCAGCTAGAGAGCAGAAGGTAGCAGATACCCCAGATACCTTAGTCAGATACATATAGCCTATAATTAAAATATATGTTCTTGGAAAACATACCCCCTCTTGGAATTTCCTGGAAATCTACTCTTTTTAAACTTTTTAAACATTTAAAAATGTTAGAGTATGTATTCAAAAGTAAAGGATATATCCCTCAAAAGATATTGTATCTTGAGCCCTCTTTAAGAAGAAAGTGGAGTACCGACATGGGACTCTGGATTTTGGAGGTGGCAAAGACCAGTGACTTCAACATACATGTTTTTCTCTTTTTTTTTTTCCCATCTACCCTGATAAATTTGAATACTTTCATCATGAGTTTTAAAATCTGCAAATGATACAATTCCTAGTGAGCTGTAAATATTGACATTTCAAAAATAAAAGTGTTATATGCTTCTTTTAAAATGTAGTCCGTGGAATCAAAATACCATAGTAACTTGATACCCACCATCAACAATTTATAAAAACACATTAAAAAGTTTTCCTGTAGCACCCATAAATGTTACATCTCCTCTTATCCTCTTGAACTTGTGTTTGCATTCTGCTTCTCTTACAGAATTACATCCTGATATATCTTTTATGCCTGAATTGATCACACTCATATGCTTTTCTGCTACAAAAATATCTTAGTAAATTTTTAAAATTCCCTGTTATCATAAGACTCTGAGCATTAAATAATTCCTTCTATATCAAGTCCTAACAATTGTAATTAACAAACAATTGAAGAAAATGACACAAACATATTAGGGGCTTTGACAAATTACTAAACATATATTACATAATTTTTTTTTAGGAAATAATCTCTTATTGGAAAGAAATAGTCTATTTATTTTCTTGAGTTAAGATATCTGTGGAAGAAAAACACTGCAAAAATGAGACAAGGCTCAATGTTAATTTTCTGTCTTTTGGTATATTTTTTTAGATGTTTATAAAGAGAAACATGGACAAGTAGATTGGAATAGGAAGAATTTCTTTATTGTAATGCCAATCAATTTTTAAAAAACAGTTTTGAAATATAAACTTCCCCCAAACCAAAAAGACCAAATAATGATGTATTATCAAAAGTTATTCTTAATTTATACATCAGTAGGCAACACAATTATGTCCTCCAATTTGTTAACTCCAAAGCATTAGAAACTCCATTGCTTGTAAAAAGGATATAGTTTAAAAAAACAAACACACCATCACAATAACACATTACCTGAATTTTAAGAGAAAAATATAAAGAATTTAAAGTGGTAAAGTGACTGTTGATTATACCTTTGACTTTTTCACCTAGAGACACCTTATTTTAACCCAATATAGTTAGAAAATTTTTGTGAAGTTATTAATTTCAAAATGCTTTCCAATAAAATATTTTTGATAAGCTTTATGAAGTACATTAAATATATTTTCATCAAAACTTTGGAAATATAATCTTAGTTTACTCTGTATATGGAAAGAAGTCCATATAAAACATATATTTAATTGCTTCTCACATGTCTCATCTATAGGTTGGTATCGTTCTAATTAGTTGAGCAGTCGTCCTGACTTGTTGGTGGCTACACAGTACTACACAGTTAAATGAGGCTACACAGTTAAATGAGGTTTTTTTAACCTAATTATGGGCTAATAGACCCTATCAGACATTTAATCTAATTATGGGCTAATAGACCCTATCAGACATTCTCAAACCAGTATGTACCAGGTAATATCAGGTCACTTCAGAATTCTGAATCAGAGGGAGGGGAAAGGAGGAAGAAAAAGGAAGAGGAGAAGGAAGGAGGGACAGACAGAAGAGGGGAGAAGGGGAAGAAGAGAAACATTCTGGGAAGTGTCCATAAGCTTCACAAAACTGCCAGAAGTCCACAGCAGGAAAAAGGTCAAGGCTGCCTTTATCTTGCATGTTCCAGACCAAGGCTTCTCCACTGGCCATATCCTAGACAGAAGACCAAAAGGCACAGAGCAGTGACTGACTCTGGTGGACACTTGGGAGGGGCCAAGAAGTCTCCAATTGTCATTGAGATGGACATTGTCCTCAGGGCCTAATCTGTACTCCCTCCCCATCTGCTGTGTGGATTCTTGAATGCCCATTCAAATCTTTCATGCCCTGAACAGTTTTGAAGTAAACAGAACATACCCTCTTGAAAAGATTTCGTTTTTGGCCTTGCTCTGGGGAAAGCAAGACTTGAGGTTGTTTAGTAAAAACTCATTTCTCTTATCCCCTCTCTCTATATGTGAATTCAGATAATACCAAACCATGCAAAAAGATCCCATTTATGATGCTGGCCTTGTATTTTAGCAGAAATAAACACAGGGAAAACGTCTACAAATTTCTGGTGCCTAGATTTAAAAAAAAAAGTCCCGGGTACCAATATTTGAAATTGCCCCTTTGTTTAGTGCCCCTCATATAATGAACCATGGTAAGCTTTGGCATGACTGAGAGATATGCCTATATTTTGTAATGCGGAAGAAGGGGAAGGTGGGAAAGGAGAGCCTGCTTGATGACTCAACAGGAGATGTATTTTCAGGTGGATTCATTTTTTTGAGAGTCCCTTGGATTTGGGGATATAGAAATTCCCTTACTTTTTTCTTTGTCTACATACCCTTAGTTAAGACATCAGCATAGTGCTGGAGACCTGTGACCAGTTAACCTCTGTCAGTTTTAAGGGTTCAAAATAAGTGACCCCATTCTAAATGTTTGCACCCATAATCTAACTGGCTTTCCCCCTCCGCACATATATCCCATTAGACCCAATAATGTTTAAAATTTCTCCAGTAGACTAGAATAAAACATGGAGCCATAGCAAGTCTAGTCAAGAACATGGAATTGATATTACTTAAGATTTTGCATCAGGGTCATGTCCTTTAAGCAAGTAATTTTTCTCCTTTAATGTGTCTCTAGCATTTTGTCTGTCTTTACTCTTTCCTAGCCCAAACAACGGTCCCCTCCATCCATACTTAGAGCAGCCTCTTGACTGATAGTGATTCCATTCCTATCTTCTTAATCTGTTCTCAGACCATGAGATTTTGGTGTGTGGTTTTGTTTTGTTGTTTTTGGAAGCTTGATCAGGTCACATCAACTCCTTCCTTATAAACTTCCAATGCTTCTACATTAAACTTAAACTACAAACAAACCTCTTACTTAAGCTTCCATGTTCTGACCTGATCTGGCTTCTGCCCACATCTCAATTCTAATATCAGAGTGCTCTCACTCTAGATACCTTATCTACATGAACTTCTTTCTCTCCCTCAAATACTTTCATATCATTTGGAGTACTTATTGGGTCATGTGCACAATATAGGTGTTCCCTTCTCCTTCCCTACTTTTCATTCTCTATTATCCAACTTGGTTTTTATTTATCAGAGTGATATTATGCATGTGTGTTTCTCACTCATTTTCCTTATCTATTATCCTTAGAATTCGGTAGTATATTTTGTCTTTTTTTGCTCACTGATGTGTCCCCAATACATAGAACATGGTATATACATGTGTGTCCAAAAGATGTTTTAGCGATAAAGTTGAAAAATTAATGCATATGCTTACCTCTGTATTGTTATAGTCTACCTTCCACTGGATTAGTGTGGAAGAGATTTGATCTAGTCTTCATCTCAGTCCTTAGCATCAGAGCATTGTCTGTAACTATCAAAAGAATAAATAAATGGGGATAATAATCCAAACACCTAAAAATTATTAAAGGCAAGACTGTATCCTAAATGAATTATCTTACTTAATCCTCATAACCTTTAAAATAGGTCCAGTTAATGTCCCCATGGATAGATGATGAAATAAAACAGACCATGATTAGTGTCAGAACAGCAATTTGAATTTAGGACTATCTTTTTTCTTTTTTTTTTTTTTAAGATTTTATTTATTTATTTATTTGTCAGAGAGAGAGAGAGAGAGAGAGCGTGAGTGAGCACAGGCAGACAGAGCGGCAGGCAGGGGCAGAGGGAGAAGCACGCTCCCTGTTGAGCAAGGAGCCCGATGTGGGACTCCATCCCAGGACTGTGGGATCATGACCTGAGCCGAAGGCAGCGCTTAACCAACTGAGCCACCCAGGCATCCCTGAATTTAGGACTATCTTATTCCATAGTCAAGTCTTTAGCCACTTTCTAGCATAATAAAAAGTTTTAGGGATTGAGGCAGGTGTATATCCATGTATTACCCTCCACTGACAATAAACCAAGACTCAAGGAGCTATAGAAGTAGTGTCACATCATTAATGATGATAATGATTCTCAATAATGTCCAAAGTCCAAGGCATCTCAATCTTGTTAAAGTTGGATTGGAGAATGTAGCTTTCTTTTGTGATACTAGAAAAGGACTTTATATCACTCTTCATCTAGATCTTAAAACTCACCTATGTGAGGAGCTGGGTCTGCAAAGTAGACTTCCCACATCATTTTCAGTCAGCAAACTGGCGAGCCATGGTTTCACTGTGACCATTCCAACAGGACAGAATATGTAAGAGGAGAAGGCTGTCGATACTGCCATTTTTGGCATAGTATCCACACCTCACCAATAAGATGAAGTGAGTCCTTAATCTTTTGGCAAGGGATGTGAAAGAAGTTCAGAGAAGAGGTAAAATGATAAATCCAATACTTTCTGAGTGGGGTAAGATGGTAAGAATGATACAAAGAAAAGGGCATCCTTATAAAACCAACTCCTGGGACACCTGGGTGGCTCAGTCAGTTAAGTGTCTGCCTTTGGCTCAGGTCATGCTATCAGGGTCCTAAGATTGAGTCCCACATCAGGCTCCTTGCTCAGCTGGAAACCTGCTTCTGCCTGTGCCTGCTGTTCTCCATGCTTGTGCTTGCTCTTTTTTGCATGCTCTCTCTCTCTGACAAATAAATAAAATCTTTTTAAAAAGTGTGTGTGTATATATATATATATATACATACATACATATATGTATATATAATAAAACCAACTCTTACCCCACTAGGGACAAAAGCAACAAATCTTTAATTTCATTTGGGCGTTCATGAGAGAGACACTTACGGGTAGTTTAATTTATGAAGGAAAAGCAAAATATAAAATGCAAGCAAAATATATTATCAAAGATTATGTCCAAATTGATAAAAATAATTTTAGAAATTGATAGAAAATTACCTTTCTGGGTGTGGAATTGCCTCCTAACATGTAAACCAGTTGTTCAGTTTTGACATATTTCATTTCTGTAGATGTTTTCAGAAACACAATCACTAAATTAAAGATTTCACTGGAAAGGCCATGGTCTTTGCCTTTTCAGCTTTCACAGAAGAAAGATTCATAAAAGGATGTGAATGATACAAAAGAACACAGCCGAAGTGAGCAAAAGGGCTTGCTACAAAACCAGGGTGGAGTATGGAGGAGGGGATGATTGCACCAAGCTTTGGGGAACAGGTGGTATTTGATTAGGCAGAGCATCATAGATGAGAGGACACATGAGCATGGGAGAGGAAAGTACAAGGCATGTCACAGGAGCAACACATGGTTGGTGTCTTGGAGTACAAGAAAAGGTAGAGGAGGCTGATATTTGGCCAAGATGCAGGGGGACTAAATGTGTGCACTCCTGATCAGACTGAAGATGGTCAATATTATGAAATATTATGAAATGAATGACTTAATAAGGCAGAATGCAAGTGCTTTTGTCTGAGTCAAAACACACACACACATACACACACACACACACACACACACTCACACACACCCCAAATGATGAGGGTCTGTGCTTGGGAATAGTGGGAAGGTGGGAACAGAAATCAACTATTATTTATTTATTTGGAGGGGAGTATAGCCTTTAGGTAAAACGATGGCAACCTTACATATAAAACTTAAATCCTTTCTTCCCCTCTCCAGTTCCATTTGCTTTCTTTGTTTATAATTGGCAACTGTATCATTAATTCATTAATGTATCATTACATTAATGTATCATTACATTATGATACATAATGTATCATTACATTCACATCATTATATACATTATATACATACATTACATACATTACATTACATACATATGATACATAATGTATCATTACATTCACATCAATACATTAGTGTATCATTAATTCACTGTATAGCCAACCAGTAATTTTATATTATTTCTGGATAGATTTGTATCCATTTCTGCTATAAATTATTTTAGAATTGTGAAATTTTTGTAAGTGCTATTATCTATGGCTGATGCTCATTATTAGTTAGGTTTTTGTGAGCCTAATTCCTGAGAGTAGAGCATTTCTGTCAGCCAATCAATACATAACCTTGTTTTATGTGTGTTTCTGTTCAAAGGTACTTTGTTTAATATATATGGTTAATTCATTAATATTGAACTTATAGTGAACAGTGCCATTACTCATGCCTGAACAGAATTTATCTAACATGTAATTTCTCCATGAGGCATATCTGAGCCTTCTTATTCCTAGGAACATCAGATAGCCTTTAGTACTGTACTTGGGGACCATTTAAAGTGTAAAACCACCAGGAAAAAGCACATAGATGTACAAATATGGCACCAAATATGCTGGAAGAAAGATATACTTATATACAGGATGGGACTGAAACAACAGGGAAGAGCCCTGTTTGACCTCAGCTGAGAACATGTCAATTGGGAACTCAAATGATGCCCTCCACATGTTTGCAAATAACTGTGAAAGCACCATGAGGATTGGTTTTTAGCTAGTAGGTGAATTAGTCCATACCGAATGTAGAATAACAAGGATTGAGGACTGACTTCCTCTCCCCTGCTCCTTCTCTCTCTCAAAACACACACACACACACATTTGTGTATACATATATGCATATACAAACATGTATACATATATGCATGTCATATATGTTTTATATTATAATTGTACTTTTTTTAAAAAACATATTTATTTGTCAGAGAGAGAGAGCGAGCGCGCACAGGCAGACAGAGTGGCAGGCAGAGGCAGAGGGAGAAGCAGGCTCCCTGCCGAGCAAGGAGCCCGATGTGGGACTCGATCCCAGGATGCTGTGATCACGACCTGAGCCGAAGGCAGCCGCTCAACCAACTGAACCACCCAGATGTCCCACCTTTTTATTCAACATTTCATTTTCCAGATCTGTCCAGGGTGATGTTTATATACCTAGTCTCTTCATTTTAATGAAGGTATAGTGTCTCATTCTTCACCAATGTAACCTTTCCCATAGTGATGGAATAAGCACTTTTACAGTGTATAAAACTCTCACAAACACATATTATCTTCCTGTAGCCCCATTTCACTAGAAATAAAGAATGGAATGAATATTTTTGTTATTTAAAAAAACTTTGAGTAACTATTAGCCTTTCTACCTAAACCTAACTGGTCAAACATAAAGCTGTATAAGATTTTAAACTCCCCACCCTTTGTTAAATTCAACTACATATGTTAATAAATATTACCTACAGCTTTTAGTAATTACAGTATTTAAAGTTGCATGGGGGCATATGTAACTTTGATGTGTATCAGATGTCAAAGACAAATAAAATAAAATGTCACTTTTATGGAATTTCTAGTCCAACACAGGAAAATGAACTAACATGTGTGTAAGTCAATGAGTTTGGGTATGTAGTCAAAGGTCTGTGATCAGGGGAGAGTAATCTGACAAAAATGTAGAGTCACTTAAATAAAAGATTGAAAGTCAGAAATATCATTGGGAGCTACTGCTTTAAAAATATGTAAGTGACTTCTAGGCACAATAGGGTTATATCAGACTGAGAGAACTTTGTGAACTAAATCATGGAGGTGAACAACATGGACCATAAAAGAGAACCTCAAATAATTTAGTATGGTCAGAGCATAGTTGATGAGGCATGGGGTGGTGAGTGAGAAAGTGAGAGAGGTAAAGGAGGGCCAGATATCAGAGCACATTTTCTGTGATGATAATCCATCTGGATTTTATTTTGTAGATAGACGTGAGTCTATGAAGTGTTCTCAAGCATGAAAATGGCTTAAGATTTGGGTATTAGGAAGATTATGTTGATGGCAGAAGAAATAGATTGGAGAAGGTGGTAAGACGATGAGTCAGAAATACCAGTTAGGAAGCGATTACAATAGCCCAGGCAAGGGAAAATGAAACCCTGAAATGAGGCAGTATTCTCTCCTGATGGAAATACATTCAGCCTAATAGCATCCTCAAAGACGGAAGAGTGTCAACTTTATGTTATCAGTAGATCACTCATTTGTTGCTTTTGTAAGTGGTCTAGACCACTATTCTTTCAAAATTATATATCTCTATTAAGCAGATGCTTATCCATCTCCACAGGTGGTAACTTGACATTTCTATGGGCCATGGCAAACATATCATCTCTAAGTTATCTTTCTTTTATTGCATCATTTAAAGATTTATTTGGTCTTCATGCTCAACTGCCTTTGCCTTCTTCCTCTCAGGAAGAGTAAGTGTTTTTTGTTTTTTTGTTTGTTTGTTTTTGAGTAGGTGCTTTTTTTTTTTTTTAAGATTTTATTTATTTATTTGACGGACAGAGATCACAAGTAGGCAGAGAGGCAGGCAGAGAGAGGGGGAGAAGCAGGCTCCCCGCTGAGCAGAGAGCCCGATGCGAGGCTCGATCCCAGGACCCTGGGATCATGACCCGAGCCGAAAGCAGAGGCCTTAACCCACTGAGCCACCCAGGCGCCCCTGAGTAGGCACTGTTTTTTAATGCCCAGAAAACATCATTCAATTTAGAATTAACTCTTTTCACCATCAAACATAAAAATTAAAACTAAATATCAAAACAAAAGAAAACATATTTCCTTCTGAAATAACCACCAGTCAAACTCAGATGCTAATGCCAGTGATTCTCTTTCCTTTTTCTTTTTTGACATGTCTGAAACTATTATCAATTTGGGGGGGGGATATTATCTTCTAAGGGGTTTTAGCTTGACAATACTAAAAAGAATTTTCCAGATAATGTGGACTGGGCTCAAATCTTAGAGAATTGGAAACTTGAGTTTGCTCAGATTTTCTCCAGGTCCTTATCCATAGGGGATAAGACCCCTACTGGATGCACAGATATCAAAACCTATATATACTATGTTGTTTTCGATAATACATTGCTGTGATAAGGTTTAGTTGATAAAATAGGCAGAGTAAGAAATAATAGGAATGAAATAGAACAATTATAACTATGCTGTAATGAAAATTATATGAATGTGATCTCTCTCTCACACAAAATATTGTATTATACTCCTCCTTCTTGTGCTGATGTGAGATGATAAAATGCTTAAGTGATGAGATGAAGTGAGGTGAATGGCGTAAGTATGTGATGTAGCATTAGGTTTTATAGACCTTCTGACAACCCATCAGGAGATTTTTCTGCTTCCAGACCATAGAAGTGAAGCTTCCAGAAACCATAGAAAGCGAAATAGAGGGACGCCTGGGTGGCTCAGTTGGTTGGACGACTGCCTTCGGCTCAGGTCATGATCCCGGAGTCCCGGGATCGAGTCCCGTATCGGGCTCCCAGCTCCACGGGGAGTCTGCTTTTTCCTCTGACTTTCTCCTCGCTCATGCTCTCTCTCACTGCCTCTCTCTCAAATAAATAAATAAAATCTTAAAAAAAAAAAATTAAAAAAAAAAAAAAGAAAGCGAAATAGATAAGGGAGCCATTGTAAAAGAGAAAGCTTTTGTCATGTATCATTGACCTGGTCCGGTTCAAACCCCGGGAACTCTATATTAAGTATATGTCAAGAAAGTTACAAAAATAATAATTCAACCTCTGGATAAAATTCAAAGTATCTATCATGGGTCTGCATTTTTATATTTATCTAAGGAGTCCAACAATTGCATTCTGATATTACCTACTTTTACCACTGAAGTCTATCACATAGGTCTTTCTAACTGCTTCTTATGTCATTTTTACTGCAACTTTAATTATGGTCCTTTGCAAACAAGAAATTCAGTTTATTTATAATCAGATCACATGCTAACCTAATAGTTTAGCATCCAAACTATGATCAGAGTCTAAACCCTATAATAGCCCAATGTAAAATCCTTTAATTGAATCACAAAGGGGAAAAGCTGTAATCCTATAAATCAGCCTCAGGAATTTGACATGCTGAGAATGCTTTTCTGGAGCTTTTAATTGCATGACACAGCAGGCATCATAAATCTATAAAAAGGAATGTACGTCCTATAAGCAATCATGTTATATAATTTAAAATGCCATGCTAGTAATACTAGTTTCTGAACACATCACCCTTAGTAGTCAATACAAATCCTTCAGGCTTATACAAAGGTCTGTGTTAACAAAAGGGCAAATGGTTATATTCAAGATGGTAAAGTGTACTGGTGATAACTTCAGTAGTCTAAATTCAACAAAGAAGATGGTGTTTGAAGCAAGCCCTGGGTCTGAATCTCAGTTCTCATACTTCCTAGCATGTTGTTTTGCATGTCAAGCATTTTCTACCCTGTGCAGGCTGAACCAATCCTAGAATTTTATCATAAGTAGTACATGAGATCTGGTAGAAAAGAGAAATGAGGGGTATTTTCTTAAAGTTGTTTTTTTCAAGACCAACTTGTTTTAATTTATCTTGCAGGCTTATTTTAGGTGACTTGATGGAAAATATAAGGTGTTATATAGTCAAACCATTCAACCATTCCTTAGTTATAGGCCTCAGCTATAAAATGTTATCACTCAAAGGTGGGAGGTTGTGAAAGTTACATTAGATAATACGCTCTGTGCCTGAAACAGAGTTCAACAAAGCCTATTCTCCCTCCCTTTCCTACCCCTCCCTCTTCCCTCCTGGCCTTTAGTTCAGATCCCATGAGAGGCAATCCTATTAGTTCTGTTTTTTGCCCAAGAACATAGTTCTTTGCCAGCCAGCCATGTTGGAACTTATACCACCAGTCATCAAGGCAACAGATGACTGAGTGGTTGGATATTTTTTTCTTTTTTTACTCTGTTAGTATACCTATTCAGCATTGCCAGGCCTGAAGAGCAGTCTCTTAAATAAAGAACAGCACATTGGTCTCAAGGGGGGAGAAAGGCATATGAAGTTTTTTCTTGCTTCCTGAGCAATTTAGAAAATTGGAAAATTTAAACACAGGGCAGAAATCCCAATGAGATACTCCCAATTTATTTTTTTTTCATTCATTTGTATCCAATAAGCTAATAGCTTTATTCAAGGATTGGATCATACTGAAAATGATTTTTGAAGATATTCAACAGTATGAACAAAAGCAGTTACTGAACAGACCCCTTTTTGAAAATCTTTTTCTGTAAATGCTTCATGATTAAACAAGCCTGGGCATTGAACTTTTTAATTTTTTCTTAATTTTAATTCCAGTATAGTTAACATGCAGTGTTACATTAGTTAAACAATAATTGTTAATGCATGGCTGATCTGGGAATTCCAACCCCCAACAATATGTTAAATTTAATGGGATTGGTCAAAACTGGTTGGCAATTACTTCAAAGATTTTCACAGTTATCACAGTTCTGATGTTATTTAAAAACTACACATAATTTAAGATTTGTTTCAGCTCAATAACATGATGCATGTATGGAGATACCATATAAATGCAAATTCTGTATACAAAATACTCAAAAATATGTTTAATGAAACTCCCTGGTCCATTACCATATGGAGTTAATGCCTTCCTGATTCTCCTAAACCATACTTTTCTCCCTCATTCTCCTATTCTGTCCTCCTTCATGCCCAGTTCCAAATCACTTCCCCTTAGATACTTAATCTATTAATGCTCTTTTTTTATGCTAGAAAGAATTGTCTCTCCTGTGCTCTCACAGAAGTTTGTAATTACCACTTTTCACATCATTTTAAAGTTACTTACAGATCCTTATTTCCTTCAAATTGTGTTCTCTTTAAAAGGGTCATCCATTCACTATGCATTCATTTAGTACATTCTAAGGATGTAGATCTCTGGTAGGCATTGGTTCCTGACTTCAAGGATCTTAGAGCCTCATGGAAAAGAAAAATGTAAAAACAAATATCATGCAACTCGTTATAAAAGTACAATTCTGAGTGCCACTACCATAGAAAAATTGATCTTCTATGGATGTGTAAAGAAAGATAAATTTGACCTAGTTATAGGGATGAAGAAAGGCTTCTCTGAATAAGGGACAATTAGGTAGAGGTATAAAGGATGAATGGGCATTAAATCGGTTAAGAGGGAGGGGAGGCCTGGACTGCTCCTATCTCATTAAGCTGTGTTTATCATAAAAATACATATACGTGCATATGTATACCTGCATGCACATGTATACACATGCACTGTCACAGGGCTATGTGTGATCATATTGCCTCAAATAGTCTGAAACACAGGGTTTGTAGCAGACACATATGCCCTTGGCCCTGTGTTCATCTGCATCATGCACCATGACCACTTTCTACCTCAAGAACACATAGCCCCTGTAGTCCCTAGGGTTTTCTCTGGCTCCGCAGGAGTTCGCTAAACCATAGCAGAGCAAACTTGAAAATGCTGAATTGAATGCTGCTTCCAGAGGAAACCGTCAAATGAGTGACAGTTGTTGATGGATAAATGTGCTTTTTCCTTCTTCCTTAGCTCTTTGTGGGGCAATTCTGTAATGTGTCCTACCCAGTTCATTACATGTTCCCCAGTGGAATGGAACCTGTCATGGAAATCTGCTCAATTGCAAAACCCTTTACTGAGTTCTCTCCCTTTCTGGTCCCACTGTCCCCACATCCTCACTTGTGCACAAGTCTTTCCTAGGGTGTGAAATGGGGTGGACTCAAATCAAGAACGGATGATAACCATCATTCAAGACACTAAGGCAAATAAAAATGTCTGTAAAATAACACTGTGAAATTCTTACTGAGTACCCTGAGCTTTGACGTGACTGTAATCACAGCTGGTATTAATCAATGATTAATCTATGCAGGAGGATTTATTTTTTTCCTCTAAATTGTTATGTAAATTCCAGTTAGTTAACATGCAATGTAATATTGGTTTCCAGTGCAGAATTTAGTGATTCGTCACTTACATACAGCCCCTGGTGCTCGTCACAAGTGGAGGACTTATTTTCATTGGCATGTTTATCTGCATGATTGCCTTTCCCCTCACATTCTAGTCAGTGTTGTGTCTCTGTCCTGTGGCCAACTCTGAGCCATCTGGATCCAGTGGCTTGCTTGACATGCATTGCCTGGGATCTTCTTACGTGGGTTAGGCAGAGCCTGGGTAGGAAGGGTGGGGCTTGGGAAGAATAGGTTGTAGGACGTAACAGTGTATCTTAGGAGAGAGTCTTATTTTCTCTGAATGTTTTAGTGTCATCTCACTAATGAGATTTACTGCTAGTGGCTCTGGTCCCTTAGACTGTAATTCTGGCAGGGAAGGACTGGGACTACTCTAGCATGTAACTGGGCTTTTTTGAGCAGAGAAAGGACAGAAGGCATAGAAGTCCTGATAGGACATAATTTCTCCCTGACATGATGAGGATATGTTCAAACTGCTGAAGGGATATTGATAACTCTCCCTGCAAGTTCTTGTTTGTTTGTTGCCTAAACAGGGTGCTTTGCATATTTGCACTTTAGGAAGGTTATAGCTAACAAGGTAAAGTAAGTAGTATGTAAGTATGATTTTTTCATATAATTCAACATTTGTGATGTCTTTTTCCTGTGCATAGACCCTTTCCCAAGCTATCTCATTTAATTTACACACCAACCATAAGATAGAGACATCCTCGTTCCATATTACAGATGAAGAAGCCAATTTAGAAAAAAGAAGCTGTCATAAGCCAGCGATAGCAATATCAGGAGGTCAATGTAAACTTGGGGCTCCTCCTAGCACTTCATGATTCAATAGATTTGAAGATGGGTGATATAATTAAAAACAAAACCAATAGCCAGCATAGTGTTATATTTCTCTCAGTCCAGGCTCTTGAAAAATTCTCTTCTTCATTATTTCCTTTATCTTCTGATGGAGGTAATAGCTCTTAAAATGGCAACTTGCACAAGGATTTTGTAGTAAAACAAGTGATATAATTTATTCTCCCATCTTCTTAATGTAGACCATAGCAGCATTGTTCTTACTAATGTAAAACCTACAATTTCGGTGACCATAGGCATAATGAAACCCAATCACAAAATTTAGCTGATGGGTAGTCACAGAAAATGAGTGCCATTCAACCATAAGTGGGTAATATCAGTTCTCAACATGCCATACAGATCTTCACCTAAATTACTGTAAACTTGTGCTCTCCCCTCCTCCTTTGCTCCCATATAGACTCAGAAGCTTGAAAAGAGAGTAATCATGTCTAAGTATTTTAATATACTTAGATTCATAATTATATACTAAATGATAGTCACATCAAAAATAAACATCTTGTTTATAGAGGAGAGTGTAATATGCTCTGTAGAATTTCATGACGACAGAACCCTAATATAACAATATGTTATCCAGAATGGCATTGTGTTCTTATTTGCTCAGATACACAGAATTTTTTAGAACTCCGATTTGATGTTTATTTCCCCATATTACTTAGTTTGAAATATGCGGGATCTCTGAGTGTGTGAAGTCCAATCTTAGGGAATCCTTTTCTTCACAGTTTCATTAATGTTAGAAATGTGCATTAAAGCTTCCTGGAAATCTATTTTTAAAGCCCTCAATTCTTCTTTTGTTTACAGAAACAGGTAACAAATTGCTGCGGGGAGGCCAAAATTAGAGGAGTTTTGCTTGCTACTAGAAGAGCAAGAGAAACTTACTAATGTGTCTGGTTACCCTCTTCCTTCCATTACAAATAAGTAGACTGGAGATAAATAAGAGAAGAGTATATATAAGGCGTCAACAAATTGAGGCCAGCAGTCGACAATTATCAGGCACAATTCTATTTAGGAAATTGCATCCCTTTATTTTAGGGTATCACATTTGGCAAGTGAAAGAGCTAATCCATATTAGGTCTCTTTGTGGAAAGGGATATTCTACCAAAAAAAAAAAAAAATTGGTTCCAGATGGCTAAGGATTTTTGATATGTCCTTGAAGGCTCATACCCATCACTGTATTAGAAGAACATGTTGGTTATTAGCATCTAAATTTTAAATGAATGTCTAAAGTAGGCTTGTGAGTGAGAAAGCCTAGCGATACAACAAGGGACATTGTTTTAAATGTCAAGGAAATTTCTAATGCCAATAGAATATTTAGCCAATTCAAAATTTGCTGGACAATCTTAAACCTTATAGTTTCACAAGCTTGATCTTAAGGTCATATTTTCAAACTATCTCAGTTTAGTTGAAATTTCTAGGATGTTCTCAGGACTTGTAGCTTGTAAATGACATAATAACACAGTACACTAGAAAGAATCTTTTGTTATATAGTTAGAAAGACCTCGGTCCTAGATCTCTTTATTTCCTGGTGATGGGACATATATCAGGTTAATTACTCAGTGTTTTAGTTTTCTTATCTGTGGAATAGTTGATAATTACGGTACCTATTTCATGGGGTTGCTCTGAGAATAAAATGGAATAATGGACATAAGGTGCTTAATTAATACATAGTAAGATCTCCATCATTCATCTTGTTTTTATTTGTTATCTTTATATTATCCTGGGACAAATGGAGGCAAGGAGTTTGAGACTTATCCCTTTGTTTTTTAAAAAGTCTTGTTTTAAAAAGATTTATTTATTAATTTTAGAGAGAGACCATGAGCCAGAGGGGCAGAGAGGGAGAGAGAATCTCAAGTAGACTCTGGGCTGAGCCCGGAGCCCAAGGAGGAGCTTGATCTAACAACCCTGAGATCTGGACCTGAGCCAAAACTGAGAGTGGGAGGCTTAACAGGCTGCACCACCCAGGTGCCCCTGCTTCTTTCCGTAAGACTGTCAAAATCCCACTTATGTGCAAATAAAAGATATGACCTAATATAGGGAAATGCTTTAATATCCTAATGATAAAATACAAACAAAGCAATTATTTTTGGCCATCTCAAACATACAATGTTTGAATGACATAAGTATCCAAATATTTACTTAGGATGTGAGATTTACCGATTTACTGATAGATCTATACTTGAACCTATTCCATGTGTTGAACACGTAATAGATGTTAATTTTAAAGTATTACTATTCACTCCCACGTCCATCTTCGGTGTCAATGCTGTTGACATCACTAGTGTTATTGTTGGAGTCACTGAATGGATCTCCAGAGCACACATTCTTCAACTTTCTGTGGCTTGAGATATGGCACTGATTTAATTCCGTGTATAGGGCTATCACTGGAAAAAGTTACCCAAAGCCATAAGAATGCATTTAAATTTTATTAGGAGTTTTTGATTTTCATTTGTCTGGTAGGTTTATGTTTATAATCACCAGAGTATAAGCATTTCCAAATTTCTTGTAAAGTGATCTTGTTAAAGTCTGTTTGAAAGCATTGAGTGAAGTGCTTTGGGATAGCTACTTTAGTCCCGGGAGACAAAAGAAAGCTTTCCTGAGGAGGAGGTAGTGTATGGATTGAGCATCTAAATTGATGTAGATGTTTAGTGGAGCATGGTGACAACAGCCCCCAAGGTGGGGATACTGGCCAAGAGCAGCTTCACTAATATATAAGCAGACTATTGACAACAATAAGCTGGGAACTGAATGGAAATGTCAAATAGTCACATCAACAAGTGAAGCACACAGATTTCATCAAAGACAAAGAAAACACAGTTGTCAATTGCATGTAAGTGTTGAAGGGGTGTTCCTAACAGGTTCTCCAAAATTATTTGTGAAATGAATGATGAAAGGATCACAAATAAACTCAGAGTTTCAAGCCAGAAATGATACTTGCTCGGTGCCTAGAAAGGTAGGAAATCCAGTGGGGCCCTGGAGCTGTGTGGTTGAAGGAATGGGTAGGATACTACTGAAAAAGACTTGATCTAGGACTCGTCCATACATGCGGACAGGTGCAAAGAGGATGTAGTGCATCTGAGATTAAAAGCTGGCCATGCAGTGAGTGAGTTGGTTGTAGCTTTTTTTTTTTTTTTTTTTTTTTTTTTTAATTCTTGAGGAGTTATGCTTGAGTGTTTGTATTACACACAGAGAAAACAACTGTATAGTAGTGGAAAGAGCACTGGATTTGAAATTAAGAATAGAGTTCACATCTTAGATTCACTACTTAATAGCTGTGTTACCTTTGGCAAGTTATTTAATCTCTCAGCTGGTTTATTTTTCATAAATGGTCAAAACATCCTCTGTCCCACTGAGTATGAAAATTAGGTGAGCTAATCCATACTACCTGAATAGCAGCATTAATGTGTTCAGTTAATGTATTTTTAACCTTAATCTAGAAAGAAAAAAATATTTGAGAAACATCTAGCATTCCCTCTGAAAGTACCCATTCAACTCTAGCACCCAAGTTTAGCCAGTGCAGGCAAGACAGGAAAAAGGAAGCAGCGAGGACAGGAGAAGTATCTAGTCCAGCCAGAAAATCCTCTGGGAGTCTTGTCAGAAGTCACCATTAAGGTATCTGAGATGAGAATTCACTCTTGATGGTATTTCTACAACCATTCTTCGCCTGGTTAAAGATACTTTTCCCGCTCCCCGTAAATGGGCATATGATTCATGTTTGCCCACTCCTAGACTTGCCCCAAGAGTTCTAACATGGAGAGGAAAAGGCTCATTTTCTTTTTGAGGTGCTAAGCAGGAAAGTGCAACCCCCTGGGGAAACAAAATGTTCTTATAAGTAGGGATGCTTTATATCAGCATATCCATGGCGAGGTAGCAGCCTTAGAGATTCGAAGAGGAAAATGGGAAAAAAAGTTTGGCAGTATCTTGATCACAAGTTGACATGACAGAAAGGCCATTACCAGTGGTAGCTATCCAGTCCTTTGGGTCAAGTCTAAAACGAAGAGAGGATGAGCAGTGGCTTAAGGAACCCGATACTCACAGTCAAGGATAAGGTCTATTCTCAACACAAGGTCACTGAGCAGGCTTGTTTGGCAAACCAGCCAGTGCACTAGCACTAGCTTGACTATTACGATTGCAAGAATAACCCTGGGAAGCAAGGGATGCTCACTGAACGATTTGCAGTGCCTAAGCCTGTGCTCTAGCAGTGCTACTTGGAGAGGAGTTGAGAGAAACCAACAGAAGTGCCTAGTGGACTGAGACCTGAACAGGTGGACTACAGACAGCAACTCCCTTGGAGGCCACTTGCAATAAGGGAAATAAAAGTAAAAAAACAGGTCCCTTTAGCCTCCAAGCTTCCCCTGGATTCAACAATGGCAGTAAAATAGTTCCTGGAACAGAGTCAGGATATCCCACGTACCTACTAACATGTATTTTCCTGGGTCCCATTTTGGTGTCAAAATCTGCATTTTAACAAGTGTTGCAGATCAATCTTAGGCACCTGAGGTCTTGGAGCTCCTGTGATACAGTTTCCAGTAAAGGGAATCACCTGAGAGGTTACTGGCAGGATATGTACTGAATCTCTTCTAGTTTCTTCAGAGAAGAGTGGCAGTTGGTGTTGCCATGAGAACCTTACTCAGAGACTAGTTCTAAAAAGTATTGACCTGAGCTTTGCGTTCTCTGCAGGACCAGAGACCATCTGAGAGGTCTGACTTCTTACCTTCTGCTGTGAAATAGTAGAAAAAGCAATCTTTTTTAGTTTCTTATTCTGATGCAACAGGAAGAAGCAATTTATTCTTCTTACCACTTCAGCTGCGTGGAAGCTGAGTATCCTACCTTGCTTGGGTTAGCCTAGCCTCTCATCATTTATTTGTGCCCAAAAGGCATTAACATACACTGTTCAACAGCTGGCCTTGGATTTTATGCACGTTTACTCCCAGCAATCAAAACTCTGCTTGTTCAGCATCTTTATAATCTCCTCTGTTCCCGCTCAGACAGGCATGAGACTCTTTTCTTTACCTGCCATTTAATAATAGTAGCAAGGCTGAGTGACAAACACTCCAGCCCCTTACCCTTCCTATTTTGACAAGCTTTCATAATAGTTGCCTTTTGCTTCACACCTCTGCTAAAAGGTGAATACATGTTGACACATCACATTTTTTTGGACACCTCTCTAGCAGCTGTCAGATGAATGTGTATTTTCTGCTTGTTTTACACATTCTGTTATAAAGCCCAGGAGAGCCTTGCTTTCTGGATATAATGCAATCCCTGCACTTGGAGTTTTGCTGTTTCTTTCAAATACTGGTAATCTGGTTACTAAAAGTGCTTCTACATTTATCCTATTTCAGGATTAGGCATTCAGTGACTCCTTTATTCTTCAGAAAGATGCACAGTAAAGTCAGAATCAATTGGTTGAAGATTTCATGCTGTTCCTGATCTTTATATTTATGCTAAGCAATGCTTCCTTATTACATTGTATTATCTGAGCAGTTCGTGCTTATAAAGACGGTAGGCAACCAGCCCCTTGTTGGCGAGGATTTCCTACGAAGATGTAGCTAAAGAACTTGGGATCATGTACGGGATAGGTGAATATATATTTTGCTTAGTATCGGAAGTTGCCTGGAATGATACTCTATAGCTAATGGGGATTTACAAGCCTCTAAATATTCATCTGGAATTAACTTTAGCTAATACACACTAAGGATTAATACCAGATTGTTCAAAAATAAGAATTTGAGTCCATCAGCTAGTTTAAAAATTATTTGTGTGCAAGGGAGAAATGGTGTGAAAAGTGTAGGAGAAGAGCAAGGGGGAAAAAGGAAGAGGAGGGAAAGAAAGGTCAGAGTGCATTTGAAAGGATATTCAGTTTGAGGGGACCTGGGTCTGTCTACCATTTAGACAATACTGAGTGAGTACATGGACGGCAGTGGTGAACAGGCCACCCACAAGGGTCTTGGTTTCCTTATTCTTAAAATATGGGTGATAATTCCTGTTGGACCAATCAAAGTTGTTGGTGACAGAAAAGAAAAATAAAAACTACTTTAGCTAAGTTAAACAGAAGGGTCATTTATTGGCGAGATATTAGGGAACTCCCAGAAGCCTTAGGGAGATGAGGGAAAATGAGCAGGGACCAAGGAAACCATGCTCAACCATAATCCTATCACAGCAAGTCTTTTGTGCAGTGGTGGATGGAATCTTCATGCAGATGCTCTGCTATGACCACTGCAAACAGCCCCTGTACCTTTGAGTAACCCCCTCAAGATGGGGTTTGACAGGTAGATGGACAAACCTGTGGCTGCCTACTGGCTGTGCCTTAGACTCCAAGGAGCAAAGGAAAGGCTACCCCAACCCTTAGACTTTGATAGTGCCTCCCTCCTATCTTGCTGTCCTCCAAACTAAGGAGAGTATCCAAATGCTCGGGAGGACTGATGTTATAAATTTCCATTCCATCACATCACAGGTTATTAAAAAGAAAGTAGTAGGGGTGCCTAGGTGGCTCAGTCAGTTAAGCATCTGACTCTTGAGTTTGGCTCAGGTCATGACCTCAGGATCATGGGATGGAGCCCAGTGTTAGGCTCCATGCTGAACGTGGAGCCTGCCTAAGATTCTCTCCCTCTCCTGCCCTTCCCCTGCTGCTGATGTGTACATGTGTGTTCTCTTTCTTTCTCCTCCCCACCAAAAAAGGCAGTATTAAAAGGCACTTTGGTTAAAGTATTTGGTTAAAGTACCTAATACCTATGATCTTTTTCCTCATTAGTCATTCACATTTTCACATGTAGAATGAGAATGGTTGTTTGTTCACTATGAGAACACTGAGACAATGTAGAATTTTTGACCCATGCCACGTGGGAAACTGACAGCTAGACAAAAGCTCCAGCTTCTGAGCAGTGCACAGACCACCTTATGCCAAGGAGAGAGAAAAAGAAAAAAAAATTCTTTCATTCAGGGACAGCAGAGAAGAAATTAACTTCTTTTCTATTTGACTCAGGCTCAGACTGAATTCTTTAATTTCAATCCCCAATGTTTACCCAGGTTTCTTGTAATGAGTAGTAGAGCAGGACAGCAGGAAGAGAGCGTAGGGTCAATATTTGGATATAATGTGTCACTGACCACTGAGTGAGCCACAGTTTTGGTTCCAGGTATACTCGTAAATCCCCAATTCCATCTGGTTCCTTAATTCCCTCAGGTGTTTGGAGTTAGTTAAGAAAACTTACCTTAGCCTACCATTGTTGAAGAATATTATTTACTGGTATTTAAAATGTCCAAGTAGCTTAAAGACAAAGTATAGAAGCAAGAAGGTGGGGAATTGTTCACTTAACAGTTACTCATCCCCTATCAGGGCTTTATTGTGCAACCATGCACATAAATAAGTACATTGTACTCTTTGCAATTTAGTGTAATGTTACCCTAAATTAATATATTAAATTACTATGTTCATTTCAACTTCACCAGGAACTATATATTTGAATATTAGTGCATGTATTAAACCATATTCCTTCTTCGGTGAAAACTAAAATATATCAACTTTTTTTTTTTTTGGTACTAGTAGCACTGAGAGAGGTGCTCAGCATTTTTTTGGTATGACATCTTAATTTCCACCCTTTGCCACGAGGTTACCCCTCTCTCTTCTAGGTGCCTTTGTTGTTCTTTGTGTTCTCTGAGCTCTGGTAATACTCTACCAGGTCCTTCCAGGGTCTGTTGCCCATGTCCCATGGTAACCCTCCTGTTCCAAGGGATACTGTATTCCCTCCCTAGATGCCATTGCTCCCCATGGCTCCTCATACAAATAGCCATCCAGCTGCTCCAGTGCCAATAGCACACTGGGAAATAATGTCTGCTTCCATCAGTTTTATTTTGTTCTAAGGGTCCCAGAGGTGTATTCCTTGTGCTTCAGGGTTCTTAAACTCTAACTCCCATTTATTATGAATAACAGTCTCTCCCCTCAGTAGCTCGCATCTGGAGACCTCAACTCAATGTATTTAAGTTTCATTTGCAATGGACAAACCCAAATTGTTCCCTCCCCTCTGATGTCTACCTCCTTCTACATACACTAAACACACACTATCAATAGAAAGGATTTTTTACTGCCCCTTACTGTTGGGTCCATAATCAAAGGAACGAGACTGATGCAAAGCAAAGGTCAAGCAAAGCTTTATTTCACACCAAGCATCGAGAATCAAATTGACCGGTCAGGGCCATCTCTTGCAAAGAGGCAACCTCTCCCAGCCTCACAGGCTTACTTTTATAGAGGTAGTTTAGCCGGGCTATACACAGGTGGCCAATGAGATTGCAATACACAGAGAAAACTGCACAGTCAGGTTAGGTCACACACGGGCGGCCAATTGAATTACAATTCACCCTAGTGGATATGGGCGTGCCCCACTGATTGGCTGTCTCCACCTGGCCTGACCCGCCCTTGTATCTGGGCTCTGCAAATAAGGTCCTCTTGGAGGGCAGGGTCATTCTAAGTTTACTGCATAAACAACAAAATGGTTCCCTCTGATTAAGTAGGCCCTTACACTTACCTAATTGAATCTCTGATCCCTCACACAAATAAACATGTGGAGGGCCATTAGAATGCCGATGACAAATATAGCTTACACTCAAACCAAAACCCCATTGTATACGATATCCCATAGTCCAATAAATGAGCATTCCATGAACCCGTTTCGGTGTAATGATGCTTAGTGTTTGGTTTGGTTTGGTGGTTTATTTTGATGGCTCTCTATTGCAACTATGGGTGAAGCAGCAGCTGCTTCATCATTTGGAAAGGACCCTTGAAGCAGTGCTGTCCCATAGAACTTTCCACAGTGATAATAGAAATGTTCTTCATCTTAACAATTCAAAATAGCCATTAGCTACACTGAGTACTTGATAGATGGCTACTATTACTGAGGAACTGACATTCTAATTCTGCTTAATTTTAATAAGAGTAAATTTTTTTAAATAACGGCATGTGAGTAGTACCTACTGTATTGGAAAACGCAGCTGAAGGAAAGATCAGGAGTGGAAAGTTCTTGTTCTTGAGTCCATTAGATGTAGGTTGTAAATTTTGAAAATATGTGTTTATAGAAGCAACTGTAAAGAATAAGCAAACTTTAGATAAGACCCTGGCACCACTAAATTACAAGTGAAAGAAAGAAAAATTGTGAACTATAAGATTGCCAAAAAGACTGTCAACAACCCATAATTCAAACCATACATTGTCAATAACACCCTCCCCCTCACCAGAAGTGACTATTTGAGCTTAATGTCACTGTGTAAAACATGAAACAAGAGAAACTCTTTCAAGAAGTAAAATAATTTGGTCTTGAAGTTTAATGGCTGCAAGTAATTGCCTTGGCTGGCAGGCATCTATCTAATTTCCCAATTTTAATGTCTTAAATACAAGGCATGCAAGCACTAAAGCCGGTTTTAAATAAGCCCAGATTTCTCCCCTCCCCTTTGGGTATCAAGCATGTTTAGAATGGAGAGCAGGAGAAGAAAGTTCTACACAAAGGTGACACGAACCACCCAGTGGCATGAACAGAAAGCCAGAGTACAATTAGGAAGTACATAAACTCATAAAGGGAGCCACTGTCATCCTCATGCACAGAATTTTCAATTATTCTTCAGTAAACCTGACTTGTTGGAATTACACTCAATTCAAAGCTCCAGGTCATACCACTTTGAAATCTTGAGGTAGAGAGCTACAAGCAATTTAAAAATTTAAAGTGGAATCTCTGATGTGTGCCTGGGACATGAGCTTCGCTTCTTTTGACAGCAAGCAAAGAGCTATGCTAATTTTCCTTTTTATACATTCTGTCCTTGCCACTATAAAGGCTCTGGGATGCTGTGAGGATTAGATGCTTTTGTGCCTAAAATTCATTATGTCCTGACTAATTTTTATGTGGCAGGGAATTATAGATGCATCATGTTGTAAAGCATCGTATAGAGAAGGACTTGGCAGTGGGAAGGAAGAAAGGGACAAATCTATCAAGACAGGTGGCTTTGTTTACCCTGTAACTGGTCTCCTTGACGTGTTTGCATTGCTTTCGAATCCCCAGGGAAAGTGAGCATGTACGGGTGGGTGGAGTCCTATTAATAGCCCATGTGTAAGTCTTCAGGGGGTAGTTGCTGAGAGACCCCTCAACTCTTGAAATCAAAATGGGAAGGAAGCAAAATGCTTCAATCCTTGAATAATAATAACCAATCCTTCATTTGGGGTCTAGACACACTGCTTAAAATATCCTTCTAGCTCTGTATATTTCATTTCCATTTTCATGAATGAAAATTTAAAACACCAGGCATATAACAAAATACTAGGCAGCTTGGTAGAGTGAAAATGTGGCTTCACAGGTAAACAGACATCGATTTTAATGCCAGATTCATAATTATTTGTTGCAGCTCCTTCAGAGCTTTACTTAAATTCTTTGAGTTTCAATTGACTCTGCTGTAAAGCAGGACCAGCACACCTCTCTTAAAGGCTATTAAAAGGTAGAGTATCTAAAGCATACCACTAAAGAAAGCACTGAACCAAGGTCAAGTAGTTTTTCCTCTCTCTATGCCCAAACCATAATGAGATCAAGTTGTTTGAGAAAAGTGTATAATTTGTTTTCCTAGCTGGTGGTATGGCCCTGTGGTCCTGCCTCCTTTCCTAACCTGGTGAATCAAGTTACAATCTGAAGGAAAGCTAGCTAAAGGTCTCATTTATCAGATTCTTCTTAAGCTGGGATGAGCCCTAAGCAGCCAGCCTCCATACCAGCTTCTCCTGGTCTCTTTAGCTCAATGCAGCCAAAAAGGATGAGCAAAGCAAAAGGCAGTACCAGTCCCAGAGAGTTACTCAAGGCTTCTCAAACAAAGGTATTCAAAGTGCATCTCTCCAAACTTTTATAAAAATCCTCAGTGCTCGGGGCCCCTGGGTGGCTCAGGGGTTAAAGCCTCTGCTTTTGGCTCGGGTCATGATCCCAGGGTCCTGGGATCGAGCCCCACATCAGGTTCTCTGTTCAGTGGGGAACCTGCTTCTTCCCCCC
Source organism: Mellivora capensis (assembly GCA_004024625.1). Lineage (NCBI taxonomy): Eukaryota > Metazoa > Chordata > Mammalia > Carnivora > Mustelidae > Mellivora > Mellivora capensis. The sequence continues at coordinate 207,651 of PISX010000492.1, read as the reverse complement.
CTCCGCCCCCCGCTCTCTCTGCCTGCCTCTCTGACTACCTGTGATCTCTGTCAAATAAATAAAACCTTTAAAAATTAAAAAAAAAAATCCTCAGTGCTCCCCACAGAGGGCCCTACTCCATTCTTGGAAAGGTGACTACTTCTGTCTGCCCAATTTAAAGAGGATGAATGGTATGTGCCTCCCTGTCTGCCCAAGATTCTTTGTCATAGCACCCCCCGATTCCTGATCTCTTCCTTCCACTGTCTGTGCTGTTTGCAGGCCCGTGGGTGTCTTCCTAACAGTGGTGACAGTGATGAGTATCCTAGGACTGGCATTGCTGTGTGTGATGTCAGGGCACTGGATGGCTGACTGACCTACTTCTAGCAACTGCCTAACATGTGGAATGTCAGTTTCATGTCCATTTTACAGGGGAGTAAAGCTGAGCCTTTCATAAAGTTGGTAAATTGCAGAGCTGCAGCTCAAATCTCAATCAAAAACACATATCTATGTTCTTATTACAGACACTGTAAGCCTTTTCCACCAGTGTTTTGGATTCTAAACACCAGACTCCACCCTTGATGAGGTGGGAGTAACCCCTGAATAAGGGTATGGCTTCCTCAGAAAAAAAGATAAAGAAATATTATGGAACCATGGAAAAGAGAAAGAACTAAAAAGCTTTTCACTGTCAGTGCACTCTTAAAAATGTCTTTTCTGAGCCATCCTGTTCTCATCTACAGTGTAGTTAATAATCTCTGTCCTACCTACCACAGAAGTTTGTTGAAAGGATCTAATAAGGTGTTTTATGTGGACACTCTGAAAAGCATACAGCCTTATGCAGTATCAGTTTTGTTATTAAAATTAGACAGTATTAGATTTTAATATCCTGCAGTGGGGAGAGACTCTTTAGACGTCATTCCCTAATCATACTGAAGGCAAACAAGTGCACTTTTCTCTTTCCTTATCCATTTTCATTCATAAGAACTCTGTTCTGGCCATGAGGTTGGAGGTTGTTGTAAAAAGACCATATGCTTTGCAGTTGGACAAACTGGATTTGAATGCCAATTCCAACACTGACTTGTCTTGTAGTTCGCCATTCTATTTCTATAGCTTATGTCTTATTTCCCTTGATTCTGTGAGGCTAATGCTATTCCCTGTTTCACAAAATTTTTCTGAGTATTAATGAGAAAACCTGACAAAACACCTAGTCTGACAGTCTGTATACAATAGTCAATAGCTGTTGTCTTTTTCCAGCTTACTTACATAACCTGGAAAGACCTTGTACGAAGAATGTTAGTATGACACACTATTACACAATACACAAGTATTTTCCGTTCTTTAAATTCATTGTTTTCACATGGTAACCCATGTGGAAATCCGTATAATGATGTTTGTGGCAGATACACATGGAAAAATTTATTAAAAATATATGGACCTGATATTCTAAATCTGGGGAAGGGCCCAGGAATATGAGCTTTTAACAGACTTCCAAGGCAATTCTTATGGAAACCAGACTCCAGAACTATGGTCTTCAATGATGAGATTAATAATCTTCCATACCAATATGTTTGTAGTTCTTAATATATCTCCTACTGATCACACTTTAGAAAATAATTCAAATTAATATGCCCTGACATGGTTTATAAATCACTGGGGGAATATTTTGAACCTATCATGCAAATGCTAGGCTTTGAGAATCAGTGTAAGTCAGCATAAAATTGAATGTTACCTCCTCTTGCACCTCGAGGTCTTAGAGCCCAATTGAGTGAATAATCGCCTTCTACCTATCTGGCCTTGTTGGGAAATCAAAATTCCTTGAGACACAGCAAGATCTAGTTACTCCTCACCAGCTCCTCACTTTTATATGCATGATGACTTATTGGGATGGTGAAGGTTACTATGGAGACCATGACTGTTTTTTAGTTGATTGACAGTTTCCACTTACGTAGCTCCTTTGCTGTTGTGAGTTAAAACAATGAAAAATAGCATAAAACAGTACTAAGGTTTTCCAAGTCTTAAAATGAAATGTGTCCCCAGTGACACACTTAGTGATTGAAAGAAAGGAAAGATTGACTTCAATTCTTCCTTCTTCTTACTTGCATACCTTGGGTTCACTTTTTCTTTGCAGAATAACAGAGTTGAATCAAACACACAGGTTTGCATCTCTTTTATTGGAACATTTTCCATAGTAGTCTCCTGACTACCCTCATAGCCTTGAGGGTCTCAAAGATTGGTAGGGCAGGAAAATTTTCTCAGTATAATCTTGTGTTAACCACAATCTTTTAGTGAGTCCACAGAGAAACTTTCTCCTTTCCCAGGTTCTCACAAAGTTGATAGTATGACAATGTAGTTGTATGACTTTCCCAGGGTTACCATAACAAAATTCTGCAAGTGGGCAGCTTACCACAACAGAAATGTTTTCTTTCACAATGTTGGAAGTCGAATCTACTGATTTTTATGTCGATCCAGCAGATTTACTAGGTGCTTTCATGAACTCTGTTAATTTGTATACTTTCTACATTAAGATTTTCATGTTGAGAATAATGTTTATCTGCACATAATGGCATTTCTGCCTTATTCAATCATTATAATTTTCATTTCTTTGACTTATTTCGTTGGCTGAGGCTTACAGTAAAAAGCACTATCTATCGGGGTAGTAGAAAGCATCTTCTCATTCTTCTCGACTTTAATCAGAATTCTTGTAAAGTTTCACAATGAGATGGATGTTTGCTGTCGGGTTTTTGCGGAAAGGTTGTTTCACATTACGGGTGTGATTTAAGGTGATGCTTGTTATTGTAACAGAAGCTCTCAAACATCAATGGCTGCAAAATAGGTTTACTTATTGTTCACTGAAAGTATTATTGACAACAGGGATAAGGCTCTCTCTGCCTCATGCAGTTGAAGGTTTGTCACTTTAAATCTTTAGTTTCCAGGGTCACTCTAGACAATGATATCCAGGTGAAGGAGAGAGTGAGTTACAAGTGAAAGGATTTTTTAGGAAGTGGTGTGCATTTGACAGAACTTGGCTAGATGACCACTTCTCCCTCACCCCCCAACAGAGACTGGGAAGCACCACCCAGCTGGGGGCCCAGGAAGAACAAGTAGGTTTAATAAGCACAGTTTCATCTAAATATTATGTCCAGTCCCTGCATAGAGATTAAACAGACACAAAACGTATCTAGCTGTCTGTTTCTAGATCAGAGTTATTGTGTTTTTAAACATGAACACGTCATCTAGACTAGAATGGCCACTATCTTTTTAAAATTAAATATAATTTTGAAACACAATGTTTTGAATAGCTGGAAGCAAAACTGCTTTGGTGGAACTAGAGGCGAGACACTGAATACAGCCCAAGAGGGCCTACGGTTGCTACTAAACGACCTTTAAAGAGTCGTAAGGCACCATACAAAATAATGTTGAAAATCACTCACTGAGTTAGAGACTCATTCATCAGTCACTGCTCTGATTTAAATAAACTGTTTTTAGTATGTCTCATTTAATAGTTCCTAAAATAATCCAATTAAAAATTAAGTTCCAGCATTTTTATTTTACAATTATTATCATCTCACCCTTTTTTCTTTACTCAGACTTAACTTAGAAATGCTCTATATCAGTCCTTCCTATTTTAGAATGAATATAACTCTGGGCATTCCCCTTCTAGTGGTAGTTGCCTGCCAAACATTTCTTCTCTTAGGGTGGTTTCAAAGATCTTCCTCTTGTAATAGAAAAATAAAGCGTTAACAAATGGCTAATGGATATGGATAGTAAAATGAAGGATGGAAACAGAGCCCGATGTTTTTGAAATCACCCACCCTCATCTATCTGTGCCCATGCCCAATCTATACAACACAAGCATTTTGGTGTTCCTATTGTTTGGAGGAAGGGGCAGAAAACTTTTGGAATAGTGTAAAAACTACAGCTAGGCCCTATATATTGATGCTTGTTTTCCATGGATCCCTAAGGTCTGTACTACTGTTTTCAGGAGTTTCTCAAACCTTTGGTAGATTTCATTTAATTGGTATCCTCCTCTTCTAAGATGTCCCGTACTGAAAAACTGCCAGCTGAAGAGTCCACAGTTCTCATGTAAATGAGAATAATTTACCTAGTCTTTCATATGAGAGAGAAACAAAAACACATCCACTAGTATTTTCTTTGGTGTAAGATACACATGATCAAAATGGAAAGATGAATTTAGACAACAGCATTTTTTTTTTTATTGCTGACCTTTTGAAAAGTATCATTCTTACAAATGTGATAACTTTCAGGACCAGAAGATCACTGGCAATAATAAAGGAAAAGGTAATTTGATGATTTATCAAACATGTACCAAGAATATGTGTAGGAAAGAAGAAAAAAAAGGAAAAAACTATCTGATAGGACAATCCTCCAACCTCTGCATTGACATTTTCTCATATGCTACTTCTATGAAGCACTGATATATTAATGTCTAGTGAAAATTTTAAAATATTAGATCGAGCAAAATATCTTAATAACAAAATGATTCTGCTTCAAATCCTAGCTTTCAAAGTCCTCTGTGTTTAATTACAACCCCAGCCCCAGTGAGTGCTCTAATGTGGTTGTATAACAGAGAACTTGTTGACACAGTAGTCTATAACACAAAGTTCTTGCTTTTCAACCCCCTTCTGTACACCCTTTCTCCCTTTCTCTCTCGTAGTGCTGTGATTTATAGGTACTGCTGATAGGATTTTTTTTTTTCCAACGGGGAAATGTGTGGGAAGCTTACTTTTTCTAGCAGATGTGCAAAAATAGCTGTCATTCCCCCATGCCAAGTGTGTCGGCAGTTACCCCCAAACAAAACCCTGCTCTGAATTAGAATGATATCGTTATACTGTGCGGTGTTGTGCAGCATTAGCTCAATTGCCAGTTATCATCAATCTCTGGAAGATGAGTCGTGTGGGTGTCTGTCTTTAAAGATTCTGGAGCTTCTTGGCTGCTGGGTGATTATTGCAAAGCAGAGAAAGACTAAGTACAGATGGAAAGTCATCCCAGTGGTGCCTGAGACAGATGGTCTTTGGAATTTCATTCAGGGACTTGTAAGACATGCAGGAGAGCTTGTTGCCCGTATAGCAGTTGCTCTAAAGGATGCAGAACTGCTCATCTATACAACAGTCCCGTTACAACATTTCTGATTGGATTCTCTCTTCTCCTTTAGTTCTTTAGGCTTAGAGTGTATCTGGTGTCACTTGGAAGATCACTAGGTAGAAGATAGTTTTATTACTCTCTTTATAGTGACTACTCTCTCTAGAATCAGAAATTCTTAGAAAAAGAATGGATGGGTGGTATATGGGGCAGGAGCATTAACATCACCTAGGAACTTGCAAGAAATGCAGAGCCTCAGGCCTTACCCCTGACCTACCAAATAAGAATCTCATTTTGACAGGATCCCAAGGTGATCTCTGTTCATGTAAAATGAACATTTTTGCTGAGAAGCTGTGCCTTAGAAATCACCTAATTGTCATCTTCCTTTTTATAGAGAAACAGGCAGAGAAGTTATTTCCCATGATCAAACCCACATCGATAAAACAAATGTCAGCAGAATGGGAACTAGAACTCTGAGGCAGCAGAGTAAGTACTGAATTTATAAACAGTTCCAATCAGAGCTCTGCCACAGATTAGCCTTATGGTTCTAGGTATGACGAGTACTGTGACCTCACTGAGGCCACCTGGTCAGTTACAAAATAAAATCAAAGAAATGAGAAAATCAGAGAAGGTGAGTGTGTGGGGTTACAAATTCCCACTGTGCAAGGTGGTTTTAAAAATCACAAGAAATGATATATGCCAAAGCTTACAGCATAACCCGGATGCTTTCCTGACTCCAAGTTTAATGTGCATTCTCAGGCTTACTACTTCCTATCAACAGCCAAAATTTAGATGTTATCAGTGCCTCTTTGGGGTCATCATTGGCCTTGGACACCCAGGAGCGAGGGCATGAGAAGTGGATGGAAGGTCCCAGCAGTAGTCTGACTTCCTGAAAGAAGGGGCTCCAGAAGTTAGGTTGTGTTTTGCAGCTCCTTTTTATCTTGGGAACGAATGTTTCTGGGCATAGAGCTTTGCAACAATTCCCGATACCCAAATGGGGGAGGAACTAGAAGATCCCTCAGGAATGAGAGGGAACACCCCTACAGTGAAAGATATTGCTGAGCATGGAGGCATGTAGCCTCCACTCAGTCTTTTGGTCCATCCCACACAGTTCCCCAACACCTGTTTATGCCAGTCTCTGTGCTACGTACTATGCTCATAGTCATGCCCCAAACTCAATCTCTGCCCCCAAAAGCTCATCATAGGGGAAAGAAAAAGCAACAACAGAATAAGATTCAGTGTCCCTGTGCAAGAATTAAAGATATGTATGAAGTGCTCTTGGAACAGATGAGGGTTTGGGATGGGTGACTAAGGAAAGTTTTGCAAAGAGAAGAGTTCTTATGAACACCCGCTCTGAATGCAAGCTGGTACTGTAGCTAACTTTCTCTTTTCCTCCTTCTGCTCTCCACTGCCTTTGGCTCTCATCCCTCCTCCTCCTTACCATCTAATCAATACACTGAGAAATTAAATTCTAAAGAATTTTATGAAATATTTGAGTCTGTTGTATTGTTTAGTCGTGTCTGACTGGGGTAGGGCTGAAGTCAGAAATTCTGAGACCTTGAAAAATAGAGGCAACTTACTTCTATCTCTGGGAATAAAAAAAAAAAAAAAAAACGACAAAATTATATAATGACCTGGTTTCTGCCAACTCTGATTTTAACTGAATCTGTATCGGGTTGTCTGAGCCACAGCAGTGGTGTGGCATTTGTCTTTCCCTCCTCTCCAGCATGTGGATGTTCACTCCCCACTCCACGAAGTAGGCTTCAGAAACACTAATTATGCATGAGACCCAAGAATCATTTTTAAATGATAGGCTGAAGATGCTAATTCAGAGCAAAAGAGATCATTTGCACAGCTGCGTCATTAATGAATTAAAGTCTCTTTTTTGGATCAAAAATGAGACATCCTCTTGTCATTATATAAACCAAAAAAAATTTAAAAAGTGTCCAGTGTCCACCAGGTTTCTCATGTAGTTCATCTTAAAGCACTTTGACTTCCATTTATTTTAACATGTGCAGTGATGCCTTCTGCTTTGTAATCAAACAGCTTATGGAAATTAACATTACTCATGTCCTTTTTAAACTTATAATATTTGAGCACCTGTATGCATTGTTTATTACTTATCTCAGTTGAGATAACTATGACAACACATAGTTTGTCAATAGCAACTAGAATACTCTATATTAAATTCAGTCTCCATTATCAATAAAGAAAAAATGTATATTTTAAAATTTTACCAATCTGTAGGCACCTGGCTGGTTCAGTCATAAGATCATGTAACAGTTGATTGGGGTTGTGAGTTTGAGCCCCATGCTGTGTGTACAGATTACTTAAACATTTTTTTACCAATGGAAATTTTTCTGGCTTTATTTACATAGAAATTCCTACTATATTAATATATACACTTTATTTCTTATATCATAATTTAATTTATACATACACATAAATATAGATAAGCATTGCTCAAGTAAGTAAAACTATTTGGGCCATGAGCCAGTATTAATTGATTTTGCAATGTCAGTTCTTAGTGCTATTTTTCAAATTCTTTCAGGTTATGCATTCTTAAAAAAGAATTCCATAAGTAATTTAAAATAAACATACTGTTAGTTCTACTTTAGATGTCTCCTTTCTATAATTGAACCTGATGAGCAGCTCTATATTTTAAATATACAGTACTAATATGTGATTTTGTCTGTTGAGGATTTCTCCTTATTTTGCAATTTCAGATAAATATACAAAAGAATAGTTGTCAGTTTAAAAAGGCATATTTAAGTTACACAAACTATTAACAAACATGATGTAAAGGCAAAATTCTGGTGAGTTTCCCAATTCCTAAAGTCACTAATACTTTTATAATTTAATTCTATATTTTATAATTTCATTAAAAGCATTTGCTTTCAGAGAAGAGCAATTGTGTCTAAATATCAGCTTTGGGGGGCACCTGGGTGGCTCAGTGGGTTAAGCCTCTGCCTTTGGCTCAGGTCATGATCTCAGGGTCCTGGGATCGAGCCCCGCATTGGGGTCTCTCTGCTCAGCAGAGAGCCTGCTTCCCTGCTCTCTCTCTCTGCCTGCCTCTCTGCTACTTGTGGTCTCTATCTGTCAAATAAATAAACAAAATCTTTAAAATAAATAAATAAATAAGTATCAACTTTGGGAAAATCAAAGCAACAGAGATAGATTGAAGTCAGTCTTTCATGGTACTAATTTAGAAAACAAGCGACTGAATCTGCTACTGTAAAGTGCTTTGTTAAGTCAAACAAGCATATAGTTAATAATTGCTCTTTCAGTTCTTTTGACCTGTCATAACATACCCATGGATTGTTTTCAAACCAAACCTCACTATATTATGTACAATTGCATATGTCATATAATTAGCATAAGATTTCAATTCACTAAGACTTAACCAGAAACATCTGAAATGGTGATTGTGATACTATTTCTAGTGAATGACTGACTTCTCACTTAGAATGACTATTACATTGTAAGGACAGACCTGGAGAGATAGCTGATGCCTGTGTCAAAAATAAAACACACACACACACACACACACACACACACACACACACAAAGTGAAGAGGGACTGATAGTCTCTAGGAAATTATTGGTTGGATGGCATCATGGGCCTTGCTGTTCACAAATCATCAGTCAGTAGAGATTGTCTTCCACTTTCCCATATATCTCTGGACGTTTCCTGTCATATCATCTTCCACTTTACTATCCACTCCCTGAATTAACTGTAAGAGAATTGGTGGTTCTCTGAAAACAACAAATTCATTTATATACATTTGCCTTTATATGTGGTTTCCCTTAGTCTGAAATACTCCTTTATTGCCTTCCCATTTCCCTATTCCCTTCTTTCTTGATATCTTAGAAAACACCTTCTTATTTTCTGATGGTCTGCTCAAGCTTCATTTCCTCTATGGAGTTTTTTGCCTCCCCATGATGGCCCTATCTCAGGCATTGGACACTGTCTTTAATGGTCCTTCCCTCTTCTTTTATGAGCTCCTAAATGGAGATATTTCTCTCACGCTTTTAGTTTTATTTGTCTTTTAATCCCCATTACTTTACACAGTGATTGAACCATCAAAGATCAATATATATTTGAATTTGAATTTTGAATTAATCAACTCTCAAAGAAAAGTTGTCCTCACATTTCAGCTTTTTCTTGTTACAAATAATAGATAGCCCAATTTGAAATTACCTTAAAAAATAAAGATAACATGTTATCATGTTATAAAGAAACAGAAGAGGATAAATGCATGTGATATAGCTAACACCTTTAATAGTTCATCTATAGCCTTCATAAACTTGCTCCTTATTTAAATATTTTATAAAACAAAACTCATAATTGAAATTATAAACAATAACTAGTAATCTTAAAACTGGTATTTGATTTTCTGCTTGTTAGCAAATTTGGCCTCTGTATTTTACAGCTTGTCCCAGGAAGATAAGGAATCAGTTACCCCAACAGTAGAATCTGAGCTGGTCTTGTGACCTGTTTGACCATCAGAATACATCTTTGAGCCTGAGCTTCAGGAAGCTTGACATTTCTATTTTTGCTGATCTTGGAATTCAGTGGCCATCAGACTAACTCAGGGTGAGCTGCTGGAGATTGAGAGGCTACACAAAGATCGGTCCCAGACATCTCAACTGTCCTTATTAACCATCACAAAACAGCCATTTTAGTCACCAGCCAATAATAGATGCATAAAAGCAAGCTGTACCAGTATCGGCCAAGCCTAGTCAAACCAAAAGAAATACCAAACTAAGCCCCACCCTGATTATTGACCTGTAGAATCTTTTGCTGCATGAAGGGTTGCTGTTTTTAAGCCACTAAACTCTTGGATTTATTACATAGCAAAATTTGGTGAATATAAATTCCATATAGTTTATTTTCCAACTTTTAACTTTAATTTATTTATAACACTTAGATAAGATAAATGTATCTTTATGGTATATTACATTTTTATTAGTTTTTTCTGTTGAATCTGAACATTGCAGTTGAACATTTCAGTAATATATTTTTAATTAATCTTCATTTAAAAGCAAGAAAAACAGTAGAGCATCTTCTGAAGCTAGTCACAGGGTATTTTGGAATTGTGGATCAAGTGATACTTCACTGTAAGAATTATTCAGAATACCAGGCACACGGTGCAGTAAATATTTCCTCTTTTTCTTTGCAAATCTCCTCTGAGGTCAGCAATTCCTAACTTTGCTTGATGAGCCCTACTTCATGTAATAACATGCGACTCTCTTTCAGATTTTTTCTCCTTTTCCTCCTCAAGCATTAGTCTGCAAAGTTTCAACCTATAACATCTAATTCAGAGTAGTGCTTCTCTTCAGATAGTCAGGGGCATTTTATGATTTACTGCTTCTGAACTTTTCCTGGCGCAGAAGACCTCTTTCAAAAATAATAATTTTAGGGATGCCTGGGTGGCTCAGTTGGTTAAGCAGCTGCCTTCGGCTCAGGTCATGATCCCAGCATCCTGGGATCGAGTCCCACATCGGGCTCCTTGCTCGGCAGGGAGCCTGCTTCTCCCTCTGCCTCTGCCTGCCACTCTGTCTGCCTGTGCTCGCTCTCTCTCTCTCCCTCTCTCTCTGACAAAAAAATAATAATAATAATTTTAAAAAAGGTTTATTTTCTTCTAAGTTTACACACACACACACACACACACACACAATGTAACCCTGGCTATAAATATGTCCTAACTAGCTATTTCAGTGTCACACTTGGTCTAATGAAATATTTTTCATTCTCCAACCAGATTTCAGCTTATGTATTATTGCCCAAGATTGTGTCCTCCCATGAGATGCTCAGCTTTTTCTTATTGATTTATAAAAGCTCTTTCTATACAGAAGGCCTTACCACTAAATTAATTAATTAATTATGTTGCAAATATTTCCCCCAGGTTTTTATATAAAATTTAATTTTTGTTATTTAAAAAATATGTATCAGTAAAGAAAAAAAATTGTGTCCTATGCCAAACTCTTCATCAGGAGTCTGTTAACTTTGGTGCTTAGGCCAAATCTGATCCGACTTGTTTTTGTAGATAAAGTATCATTGGAATACCAACATGCTTATTTGTTTTCATACTATCTGTGGCTGCTTTCCCACCGCAGCAGCAGAATTGCATAGTCGTGACAGAGCCATATGGTCTACAAAGCCAAAAATGTTCTGGCCCTTTATAGAAAAAGTTTGCTAGGGCTGGCTCTGTTGGTAGAACATGTGACTCTTGATCTCAGGGTTATAAGTTCAAGTCCCATGTTGGTGTAGAGATTGCTTAAAAATAAAATATTAAAAAAAAATAGTTTGCTGAACCCTGCTCTTGACCAGCGTATGGAAATTACCATTAAAAAACTATAGGATTACCATGATAGGTTTGGACCATTCATCATTCATCTCCTAGGCTTAGATATACTGCTTACTAAACAAAGTTGAGATTCTGTAAATTAAAAAGTCCATTGTATTGGCTACCAAAAGTCTTTGCCATAGCGTCTATCAAGTTGCAGATCTCTGTGCTTTGGGAAGAACACACACAAAAAAATACCCAGTACTTGCTCTCAGGTTACCTTATGGCCTAAGGAAAGAGTAATACAAACGAAAATGTATAAAAGTATGATAAATGCTCTTACGATATGTACCCAGTGATTTTGGAGTGTTTTAGTACATACATCCCTTTTAATAGTATTCCTTTTCTTCTCAATGAGAGTCACTTTTTTTTTTTTAAAGATTTTATTTATTTATTTGAGAGACATAAATCACAAGTAGACAGAGAGGCAGGCACAGAGAGGAAGCGAAGCAGGCTCCCTGCTGAGCAGAGAGCTGAATGCAGGGCTCAGTCCAGGACCTGGGATCATGACCTGAGCTGAAGGCAGAGGCTTTAACCCACTGAGCCACCCAGGAGACCCTGAGAGTCACATTTAAATTTCCTTGTCTTATACCTGTCCTATAACATTTCCATAAGTGCCTGTGCCATTCTTTATAGGAGTGTTTTATTTTTCTGTTCTCTGCAAGGTCTAATACTGCAGCCTTCCTCCGCATTACCTGCACATGACCTGACTTTAATTGCAGATGAAATGAAAGTCAACAGCAAAGGAAATCTCTTAACTTCCAAACCATATGTACAAAAAATATCTATATCTGATCTTCCTCCTATTTTAGAGGCTACTTCCTTATGAGTTTCTTTCATCTTAAAGCTCACCTCTCCGACTCCTTCTCTGGATTTTCTCACTTCTCGTTGACTCATCCACTCACAATCTATTTAACCCTGAGAAATCTGCAAAAATTGCTTTTACAAAGGTTAGCAGAGAGGTTTCTTCTTTTTTTTTTTTTTAAACATTTTATTTATTTATTTGAGAGAGAGAGAGAGTGAGAGAGAGCATGAGAGGCGAGAAGGTCAGCTAGAGAAGCAGACTCCCCGTGGAGCTGGGAGCCGGATGTGGGACTCGATCCTGTGACTCTAGGATCGTGACCTGAGCTGAAGGCAGTCGCTTAACCAACTGAGCCACCCAGGCACCCCAGCAGAGAGGTTTCTTAATCATGACTGAAAATGTGTCAGTTCTCCTCTTACCTTCTTTCATTTCTACTGTGATAGTGCAGTCCTCTTTAAATTTCATTCTCTGTGCCTAACTCCTCAGTCATACACTCTTCTTTCTTCTCCTACCTTTTAAATGTTACTATCCCCAGCTAGATATTGTTTGATCATTTTCTTATTTTGTACACTTGCTCCAGTTGATCCCACCTACCTGTATGTCTACCTCTTAAATCCAATGACCTATAGATGTATTAACCCGAGTTTTCTCTACTGAATACAGGATTTTGTTTGCAGTTTTCTGTTGGATGTCTCCAGTTGGCCATCAAACTCAATATGATCAGAAATAATACATCATTATCCTATATCCCAAAATGCCTATTTCCCCCTTCTCAATGGGTAGTCATGATCATCCTCTCGGTAGGAACAGGTCTCACCCTTCTTCTGCCTCCAACATTGGATTATTCACTAAGTGTAACTGAATACTTTTTGTATACAACTTACAAATCTATTCATTTCTTTATATAGCTATTTCTACCTCCTTGAAATAGGACCTTGTTGACTCCTTTTTTTTAGATGATTTAATAGCCCCCCAAATGGCACCCTTATCTCCAGTCACATAATACTGTGATGTTCCCTCCACATTTCTGCCAAAGAGGTATTTCTAAACTGTAAATCATTCAATATGAAATTCTTTTTCAAATCTTTGAGAATTCTTAAGAACTTCAGAAGGAATTCCAAAATTCTTAGCACATATTGCCAAGTTCATCCTGGTTTGATCGTCTGCCAACTTTCCAGATATCGCCCTCTTCCATAATCCTACATGCAAGCAACCTTCGGACACATCCTTATGGAAGCATTTGTGATTCTTGGAGAATAGCATGATTATTTGTGGTTCTATGACTTACCAGTTCTTTTTTTCTCTGGTTGGAAATCTGCTCTCAATTTGGTTCACCTGAATAAGTTACTTTGGGAAAAAATTTAAAAATAAAAACTTGAGTATGTCTATTCCTTTTTAACATAATTTAGTCTTTTTTATGAAGAATTTATTTATTTATTTGACAGAGAGATCACAAGTAGGCAGAGAGGCAGGCAGAGAGAGAGGGGGAAGCAGGCTCCCCGATGAGCAGAGAGCCCGATGCGGGGCTCAGTTGCAGGACCCTGAGATCATGACCTGAGCTGAAGGCAGAGGCTTAACCCACTAAGCCACCCAGGTGCCCCCATAATTTAGTCTTAATTGCACAATGGTATGAAATCCACTTATCTAAATTTCATTTGCACGTTACAGATTACATAAACTCAATTCCTCTGAGTTCTGCAATATGTGATATTAAATGATTTATTAGTTGCAAGCATTCACAGGTAAAGCTTTGGAAGCTGAAAAACTTCAGAGGAGCCTGTCTCTGTCACTTACTGTTTTTTGGGTATTTATTTATTTATTTATTTATTATTTGATTTTATTTATTATTTGATGGATAGAGAAAGAGATCACAAGTAGGCAGAGAAGCAGGCAGAGGGGGAGGGGGAAACAGGCTCCCCTCTGAGCAGGGAGCCTGATGTGGGGCTCGATCCCAGGACCCTGAGATCATGACCTGAGCTGCAGGCAGAGGCTTAACCCACTGAGCCACCCAGGCGCTCATATCACTTACTGGTTTTCTGAAACTAAGAAAGTCATTTAATATCTTATGCCTGTTTTTTCGATTATTACTGTGTAGTGTGCTTATCGGGGGTGCCGGCATCTTTTTTCCCTTCTCATATTTGCAGTGAGAGAAGGAAACTTGGTCTTTCTTTTCAGTGGGGAGGGGTGGGTGGGAATCACTGGAGAAACACTTCCAGCTACTCTCTGCCTCTTCACTTTACTCTTCCTCACAGAGTCGAATGTGATTACAATATTTGAAGAAGTAAACAAGCCCTTCTCTCTTCTGAGTCATCTTTTCTCCAGGAGACATGCATTCTAGTCTGTTTCTGGCTCTGTTGTAAGCAAACTGGGGAAGGCATTGCCACTTTTGGGAGCGTCCTCTGGTTTTCCAGCTCATCTAGTAACTGAGATAGTTTGCTCACATTGAAGTGAAGTATCAACTACCCCTTTTGGCTGCAAATCTAAAGTTTCATTTTTCAATAATCTGTACCAGTAATAAAGCAGGTATTTTGTTTACTATCTACCCTAGCCTTCTGTACTATTATCTTACTTGATTCTGAACTTGGGCCAATCATGTGATATTGTTAATTCCTCCAGCAGTGTGGACGATAGTACTAATTCCATGGGAAAGCCAAGGTGCCACACAGAGCATAGCACATCCTGAGCACATAATTAATGTTATTACTACTGAATATAATTGGGCTATATTCACTACACATTTTTTTTAAGATTTTATTTATTTATTTGACAGAGAGGCAGATCACAAGTAGGCAGAGAGGCAGGCAGAGAGAGAGGGGGAAGCAGACTTCCTGCTGAGCAGAGAGCCTGATGTAGGGCTCGGTCCGGGGCTCGATCCCAGGACCCTGAGATTATGACCTGAGCCAAAGGCAGAGGCTTTAACCCATTTTAATAGCAGAACACAATCCTGATACGATAATGGAAACCAGTGGAAATATTACATTTATTTTAGAATAATAACATGACTTCAAGAGAGGCACTGATTTCATTTGGTCATGACACGGATATTTGGAACTAGCCAGATTCCAGGTGCTTCATTTATATGGACAAAATGTTAAGATAGTGGGCTTAAGGGTTTATTGCCATGTGGACACTTCGGCATCTGGGATGAGGCACATTCCTTGAGTCTCCATCTTTGAGATGGGATATAGTTAGGTTCATTTTTTCCCCTGCAATCGGTATTTCAATATTTCTGCATCAGGACATGCTTCTTAGAGTTGCCTCTGCAGTTTATTACCTCTTCCTCTTGTTCTTCGATTTTTATTTATTTTTTTTCTGTTGCCCCACACTTGGACACATTTCAGTCATTCAGTACTATGAACATCAAGTGCCTCTGGCAGTCATCACTTTTAAGCAGCCTTTCCTATCATCACCATCAGGAGCAGTCAACTCATAAAAGGTGTCAAAATGATGGATGGCTCTCTACTGTGACCTTTGATGCCTCCAACATACTGGGCTGTGTGGAGATGGAAAATGAGGACTCCCACATAAAGCTATCCGGAGCAAGAGTGATACAGAATCATTCTGACCAAAAACTGAAAAGCTCTTTTGTTTAAAAAAATCAACCAAGAAAAAAAGAAGAAGAAGAAGAAGAAGAAGAAGGAAGAGGAGGGGGAGGGGGAGGGGAGAAGGACAATACAGGTAATTTCTAAGTAAATATCATGTGGTGGGTTCCTTATATTTATAAGAAGAGAGGCATTATCCTCTGAGGATACACCATTACACAAGAGAAGGGAAGGAACATTAGAAATCAGCATCTAGTATGTGAAGATTACAGTTCTTAGCATGTACTTATCACAAGTACCCTGGAACACATGTATTATCACCCTTTTTACAATATAGTAATGCTGAAGCATAGATAAACAACTTTCCCAATGTCACTGAAAATTGACCTCTGAGACAAATTCAAAACCAAAGTATCTCCTTCCCAAGTTAGTTAGGATTGACTTAGTTAACTTGTAAAATCTAAAACGTGAATTTTCTGGCAAATAGCCCATGTTGGCTGAATTATAGTTCTTATCGCTATTATACCATTGTCTGTAACATTTGACTGACAGTGCCTCAAGTATTGGGACCTATTACCATCATGCTTAGCAAACATTTAAGAAATGGCTACTTGAGGGTTAAAGCCTCTGCCCTCGGCTCAGGTCCTGATTCCAGGGTCCTGGGATTGTGCCCCACATTGGGCTCTCTGCTGGCCAGGGAGCCTGCTTCCTCCTCTCCCACTCCCTGCCTCTCTGCCTACTTGTGATCTCTGTCAAATTAAAAAAAAAAAAAAAAAGAGAGAAAGAAGTGGCTACTTGATGCCAAAAAATTAGTGTCTAAAACAGGTTCTCTGTCCTCAGGTAATTTATAATACAGTGGGCAACGTGAATGCTACACAAGAAAATAAATTCATAATTACAAGTTGGGATCAATCTTTGGCTCAGGTCTTCATTAGTATGCAGATAAGCTCAGAATTAACATCGATGTTATACTCTCCCTGCTCACAAAGGACTTTAAACCCCTGACAACTCTCTTATCTCTTCCTAATAGCTCTGGGAATTCCCAAGGGATATTTACTAATACTCTCAAACAATGTGAACTTGCTTGTTGCTACCACTTTCTTACTATATTTCCATTAAGTCTCCACCACATCCACCAGACATCGTCTAAAACAATGATGCTCCTGTTCTCATAGATCACCCACCTTATGGGGTACAGTCTCTCAGAGGCCTTCAAAGTGACAGACCCTTTGTGACTCTCATGACACTATGTTATTCCAGTCCTAACTGAGCCAGAGACAAATCTCTGTTTTCCTCAGATTTGGCAAACATACATCTTTCTTCACTGAGACCAATTAGGACCCAGAGTCCTTTTGAAAGGTCCCCCACCAATGGGTCTGTGATTAAAGGAGCGAGAATGATACAAAGCAAAGGTCAAGCAAAGCTTTATTCCGCACCAAGCATCAAGAATCAAACTGACTGGCCGGGGCCGTGCCTCTTACAGAGAGGGCGACCCCTTTCTGCTTTACAGACTAGCTTTTAAGGACAAAGGCCATGCGGTTGGGCCTGGCCATGCACAGGTAGCCAATGAAATTGTAACACACAGAGGAAGCTGCACAGTCATGTTAGGTCACACATAAGTGACCAATTGAATTACAGTTTACTAGATATTTGAGCCAGCCTATCACCTTGGTCACAATTGGCGCCCAAAAGGCGCCCAAAGACCAGGGCCCATATTCCTTGGTAACTAGGGAGACAGTATGCACCCCTCCACTGATTGGATGTCTCCACCCGGCCTGACCCACCCTTGTATTTGGGCTTTGTTACCTGGGACTGGTTTCTGGGACTTGTTTTTAAGTAAGTCCCCTGGGGGGAGTGGGGCAGGGACAGTTTAAGTTTTACTGTATAAACAACAAAGTTACTGTTTAACTGGATGGAAGTGCTCTGGCTAAATAGGTCCTTACACTTTTCCTCCCCTTTTGTCCTTATTTTTCATGACTCTAGAACTATGTTTTTCTTTTAAATTTAAATTCAATTAACGTATAATGTATTATTTTCAGAGGTAGAGTTCATTGATTCATCAGTCTTATATAATACCCAGTGCTCATTACATCACATGCCCTCCTTAATGCCCATCACCCAGTAACTCCATTATCCCACCCTTCTCCCCTTCAGCAGCCCTCAGTTTATTTCCTATGATTAAGAATCTCTTATGGTTTCGTTGTCTTAATTTTTTCCTCTCATCCCCTAGGATCCTCTGTTTTGTTTCTCAAATTCCTCATATCAGTGAGATCATATGGTAATTATCTTTCCTTCATGGATTTATTTCACTTAGCATGACTCTAGAACTCTTGACACTTGGATGTTCAGTATCCACATATTACCCAAGGCTGACAAAGAGTAGGCTTCATAGTACATATCCAGTGAACAAATGTTCTGTGTTTTGGAGAAAAGTAGAAAATGAGAAATAGAGTCATGTTTGGAACACTTATAGCTGTGGATATGAATAGAATCTTCAAAGTCTTATAAAAGTCCAATTGCTGACTGACAGTGGAGAAAAAGGTTGATTAGCTATGGCTCTCCTGGAGACTCCCACAGTGAAAAGATTGGTTTGTACCATAAAAATGGTAATGTGAAGCTTCTTTATGGGTTTATAACCCCTAAAGCTATAGGTATATGTGAGAGGTTACGACCTGCAGTTGTAATTATGGTTGTCATCATCTTGTGGAAAGGAGGCCAGCCACTGTAAATACTTCATGGGCTGTAATGGCTTGGAAATGACTTTTAGAAGACCTATTGAAAGGGAAGGAAGTAGAATGCTAATTTTTAAAAATGAATATTTTTTAAAGGATAGAAATGTCCAGTATTAATATGGCTATGTAATCTCAAAAATTATACCATGATTATTTCCTGATTTTTTCAACTCTAAAAATAGCACACCACACCAATGAAGTCACCTTGAGTTTGAATCATTGGGGGCTGAAACTAATGTTAAATACTAAGCTATAAGTCAAGTTCCTTTCTTGCCCTCCAAAGATTATAGTGTGGAATGTGAAACTGTAAAACTCTCATATTACTTTATCAGCGCTTCTCTTCTGGCAGTTAACATTTTCTATTTTGTATTATATTATATTTATTTCATTTCTCATATTTAACTGTAGGCAATAGGGTATAGTACAGAAAGGGTTGAGAGTGAAAGAACTTCAGGAATTAGCTCCTGGCTCATGCCTACAAAATGCACAGACTTCAAGTTGGTTATTTAGTTTGCTCATTTGTCAAATAAAGTAATAACTCCTTCATAATGTTGTGAGAATCAATGAGTAAGAAATACATGTAAAAACACAAAACATCGTTCCTGGTTTACAAGAGGTATTTTTTAAAATGTCTGCCCCCTTTCTCTTATCTTTGCCTCCTATAGGAAAAATGTATTTGATTCATCTTTATATCTGTTCATGCCAGCCTGTGATTTAGAAGTAGCTGGCATTCAATAGTATTTATAGATTGGGAAAAAATAAAAGAATAAAGAAACTACTTTCTGAAATTCCAGAAAAGTTTAAGGGCAATGTTATCTTTAAAGTTCTCTGAGTTGGATATGCAGATTCATGAAATTTGGGTCATTTTGCCACATGTAAAAACTTTACATGAGAGCAGTATTTATGAACTTTGAAAAACTGGTAAACAACTCTGTTAAAAAACTAAATGATTTTTCCCAGGTTTCATAAGTGTTTTGTAGTGATCCATTTCTACTGGTTTAATGGAAAGAAAAAAAATAGCAAATGGTGACAGCATTTTTTTTTCCCAAAACTCTCTGAACGAATTATGGTAATCTATCCTGTAGCAAAACAAATTTAACATTTGAATAATTTAATTGGCCCAAACTCTCCACCTCTATAGCTCAAAGCAGCATAGTTTTCTGGAAATACAATATCTATATACACGTGGGATGTTGGTCGATTATATAGGCAAAACAATCATTCAAGTCACCTTTCAATATACACAGTTCAAATGTTACATTATCTGGAGACTTACTACAAGATATGAATTATTCAATAGAAACTATATGCATATTTTAACATTTTCTGTAAGCATCCTTACTGGCATTTTAAATGAATTTTCGTTATTCTCCATTATACTACCATAAGACTTCTCATAAAACTTAAACTATTAAAAATGTGACTACATGTGTTTCTAGTTTGTTTATATACCAGAAAGTCTATTATATTATAATGCTACTTACTACTGGTAATAACAGTGTATAGTCACAGTGAAGATCCTTATCCTCCCTTTTGGAGATGACTTTGTTTTTATATTTGTGTAATGTAATGTATGCTGTAGGAGATAAGAGTAGCTTCAGTATTCAAGTTAATACCCCAAAGTTACCTTTTTTTTTTTTAAAGATTTTATGTATTTATTTGACAGAGAGACAGAATGAGAGAGAGAGAGAGAGAGAGAGAGAATGAGTGGAGAAAGGTCAGTGGGAGAAGCAGACTCCCTGCCGAGCAAGGAGCCCGATGTGGGACTTGATCCTGGGACTCCAGGATCATGACCTAAGCTGAAGGCAGTTGCTTAACCAACTGAACCGCCCAGGTGCCCCCAAAGTTACCTTCTTAATTAGCTTTTCAGAAAGGCCAACATCCATGTACATACATTTGATGATATAACCATACTCGAGGCAATTTTAACACTCCAGTTTTATTCAAGACAACAACAATGCAAAGCCATATTGCAAGTTCTATACTAAACCCTGGGAATGTGAAGATGAATAGATATGAACTCTAATCTTAAGTATCTCACAGAACTGGCAATATATAAAATATACATTATAACCAGCAAACCTGATTATTGATTTTAAAGAATAAAACCCCTGAAGAATCATAATAATATATTGTTCAAATCCTAAAACTCTTAAAGGGGTTATTCCTCTAAAATGGGATTTTTCATGAGTAGTCAGAATAATTTATTAGACATCTCTGTTAGTAAAACGGGGAAAGTGGGGGGTCTCAAGTTTGCTCCTTCACAGCATGCTGTTTTAAGAAAATATAGAATCTACTTTCCTGTTTTGTACTCCAAAGATAGTTCCAACTACCTGGATAAGGGGGCTGTACTGGTATTAATCTCCAGGTGCAAACCCTGAGTGTTTAACAAAAAATGAGATTCCTCTCCTGCCAGTCCTTCTGAGAGCTCTTGAAACACTTCATTCCTATAGCCACAAGCCATACAGAAATCTTCCTTGGGCTTTGAAAGTTGAGGACAGAGAAGTATATTGAAAGACACAGTGTTCTCTCTTTTTCTCCCCTCCCCCAAGCCCATTCCATTTAATACTTATACGGCCTAACTCTTAGCTAGCCCTATGGCAGAAACCTTTTCTCTGGGAGAACACAGTCAGTGGGAGACAAAAGATAACCCTGCTCCCTCTCTAGGAGACATGGGAATCAAGATTGGCCACTGTGAACAGGAATCATTCAAAAGGGAAAAACTGGCTCACAGCACACAAGTCATTGAGAATGCCAAGGAAATGTCCCCTGACTTTGGCTGAAGAAAGAAGATGATAAAGTAGAAAAGACTTTTGAAAGTCAGACCTTTATTTTGCTAGACCTTCATTTTTTGGTGGACATTTCAAGGATAAAAAGGAAACTCTCTAAGGCAGAAGATGGAGTCAAAAAGAAGGCAAAAGGAAATTCCTGATCAGTATGTACCTGTAACAATGAACCCGGCTTTAAGGGTGTCAAGATTGTAATGAAAGCAGCTGCCTTATGTGCTGGAAGAGAAACTGGTGTGAACACGTGGAAGCTCCTTTTGAAACCTAGCTTCTACAGGCCTTCGTAGAAAGCATTTTTAGCAAAGATTGCATCAATAAGAGTAGCTTGTTAAAACTAAATACTGTGTTTGGAGTTGTTATGGTTATATTAGTGAAAAATAATTATAGAGAGTCTATTGTATATGAAAATGAGGCAGCATTGTCAGTAATCTGTTTTAAGCATGGAAAGCAGGCAGCTTTTAGCAATAATTACTATATTCTGGGAAATGCTCTGCATAAATCAAGAGGCATATATTCCTGAAATCTTTCTCAACAGACACCCATACATATACACAGATCACTCACATTTGTTGAGCCTTCATGTGTACCAGCCACCAGTCTGGGCTTTCACGGATTCAGCCATTTCAATCACAGTATAGTCCTTTGTGATAACTTACCATCTTCCTTTAATAAATGGTGGAAGCAAGAGGTTTTTTTGGTAGATGAACTTGCTCTAGAATATACATATACACATAGATTCAGAATCTATTTAGAAATGCATACACTATTGCAGACTGACTTCTCCAGAAGCAGATTCTGATGAAGTTTGAGGCTCTAGATGTTTATGAGGAGTCCATATCTAGAAAGGCAAGGGAGGGAGCAGTGAGATCAATCACGGGACAAAGAATTGTGATTCAGACACAACAAAGCCTCTGCCAGTTCGGCAAGGAACTCTGGAACATAATAATGCCCGGCATCGGGGCATAATGACTGGCACGTCATTACCCACCACACTCAGTCACTGGATCTGGGCTGCTTCTGGAAGGTCATTATCTTGGCTGAGATGAATCTCTGCAGTTGAGATAAACTCCAAAGAACTGACAGCTAGAGGCGATCTGCTGACTGTACTGCCCTTGCTGGGTAACAAGTTCTTCTTGAAAAGGGATCTGGGGGACACATCTGTATGTCTACACCCTGCCCCCAACACACACATACACTGTGATGGTCTATGTAGACGTATTGTAATACATAGATTTGTAAACACATAACATTTACATATACTTATTTCTCCCCAATCTGCCTAGCATTTTGTCCTTTGGAAAACCAGTTTTTCCCAAATTCATGAGGCTTGGAGGAGCTGACAATCAATTACAGAGACAGAAAGTTATATTAATTAACATAAACATCAGTAGTTGGTACAGTGCCCAACTCCTGAATCAAACTCCTAAAAAGTTCAGTGCAGATATTTCTGGTTGGAGAGTGGCCTTCTGAGTTGTTATTCAGGAGTAAAAGTTTCCTTATAGTTTCTCAAAATTGTCTCTTGTCAGTTGGTAGATAAGGAAAGAAAGAGTAGAGAACTGTTTGGTAGGTTTATGTGGATAAGACTTGGAAGAATGGGACTCTGCTTCTGTCCCTAATTTCACTGACCAAAAATTATCACCTACCCACATTTAACTGGAAGGGAAGCTTGAAAATATAGTTCCATACTCCATACCAAAGGAAAATTGTTTGGCGAAGATAGTTTGGTTTCTGCTGACTGAATCACTCAAACAGAGTGATTCAGACTTGTTTGATATCAGTATCCTATTTCCTAAATTGTAGTGATTTGCCCAAATGGGAATATAACTCAGGTCAGGCAGCTGATTGGTAATGATCTATCATATAGGGACACAAGTATTAATTTTTCCTCAATTGCTAACCTGCATATATATGAAATTGCAACACTAGCGGCCAGCTTCCCCAGACACATAGAGAAATTCCATCTGTTATAGGAGAGCAAGAGTCCGACATACAAGAGAAAGTCAAATGGAGAGATACAGAGAGACATTGGCAAATTGATAACTGCCCAATGACATTTATTAAGCTCCTAAATTCATCTATTTTGAAGACAACTCTTAGTATCCCAATTACATGAGTCAAAAATTTCATTATATCTTGAAACAAGTTGGATTTGGGTTTCTGTCATTTATAAACATAAAACCCCCTTATACATGTACCTACCAAGGTTATAATATCAAGACAATTCATAAAAACATTTTGGTAGTATATTGATAACTTCTTACAGATTTACAAAGTTCTAGAACAGAAAAATCTACTAAAGTTGTCTCTTCTATAAGTAGTGTGTGAGGATTATATGATTTGTATATAGGAGGCCCTTTCTGCTCAAGTCAGCAATCCAAGACCACTCAGGTTCAAATAAGCCAGTGCCTTATGAAAATGAGTCTACTGCTCTTCCCTGTCTTTAAGTTCGTAAAAGCAAAGCAGGGCAAAACATAATGAGATATAAAACTAAGACCCAGGGAAGGTGATGAAAAGTTTGGATGATAGAATGAAACATGACTCCCTCGAATATCTCAAACACCAAAAAACTATTCATCCCTCCTATCTTAAATGTCATTCACTGGGGAGCAGGTCCAGTTGGAAATTAAAGTTCATATTCTATTCCATCCCAGTCTATTGTTTATTTTCCCAAAGACAGGCTAACCCAAAAAGATTTCAAGTGTGGGCTGTGTTGTAGGCTGGGCAGAACACCAAGGTCCATTACTATGGATAGATATCCTTAATGTGGGGTCCTGATAAAATGACCAACAAGGTTTTCACTATTTGTTACTAGCTCATAGGGTTTCTGCTGAGCAATCTGACTGATGGTTATTAGGGTTTTGAGTGACTGCTATTATGAGGGAAATCTCAAGACTGTTAAGCCACCCAAGACAGTTTCCAAATTATATAACCAAGACACGAGAAAGAAATAGGGAAGCCATCTGAAGACTGATCTTCGTATACCTCCTTTCAACCATGATGATGGCCAACAAGAAACATGGAAACCAATTCTAGTACATGGGATCTTAGACTGCCAAATAGGCTGACCAAGGGACTTACTCTAAGGATAAGCCAGACTAAGTAGACTAACAATCAGTATGTGATTATTTTACATCTTCCATTTTCTATATGGGAATTTGCATTGTATTTATCGTGACTTAGTGCAGTTTGGTTATGTTAAAGAGAATTAAATTTATGAGTTAGCCATAGGTTAAAGAATATGATGATCCTTATTTGGATCTGGTCAAGAGAAATTTGTCCTAGATTGTGATTCTAAACATGAAGCTAGAGCCAAAACTAAATATGACTTAATTGTCCACCTTAGAGAAGAGGTGAGTACATTTGTATTAATTTTATATTAAGTGGAGGCATTTTGAAATTTTATGAAGGGAAAGAAGATGTCTGTATTTTTATAGCCAAAGGGTAAAATATACTGGAGATGCACTAGTTATTTCCCAGGCAGTATTCCTTTGGGAAACTCTGTATATTCTATATAGTTTTCTTAGGATAGTCCTTTATGGTAGTCAGCCCCTGGACCCTCATGGTACATAGTTCAAACCTTCTCGTTGTTAATACTGTATACCATTTCCCTAGTAACAGTGACTGATCTAAAAATATAATGAGTGAAGCAAGTGGAGCCATGAAGAGAAAATGGGGCCAATGCATGGGGTAAGATTAACCAAGAGATAGAAAGTACCATGGTTCAAAATCCACTCATTTTAAATGCTGTGCTCCTAAACACTGTGATTCTTGATGCCAGTACATCACTAGACCTTCCTATTTTATTTACTCAATTCTCTTTTCTGTCAGGTTATTGGAACTGGATTTCTTTCACTTGCAATTTAAAGAGCTTTAACTACAAAAATGGTTAAAATGGTTAAAAAAAAAAGGAGCTTCAACTAATATAGAGATATACATGTTCACATAAACATACATTCAACACATACATATTTTAATATAGCACAGTGCTTTAGAGTATGTACTTTAGAGTCAGATAAACTAATTCCAGCTCTGTTCTTAACATAGTGCTCACAACATAGAAGGTAATTAACATATGGTATCTGGCATTATTAGCATCATTACCATTTTAGTCACATATTCCCATATTCATACTCCTGTGTATCCACAACTCTTGTTTAACAATTTATTTTCAATGAATATTAAATTCCTTCTCTTTTTCAAAATGTGTCATCATGTAAAGTCTCTGAACTTTGATATTGTGAGACTCTAAGTTTTAATGCTCTCCATCTCCTTACCACTCAAAATGTGGTAAGGACATTGTGATCATTGTGATAAATGAGCTAAGTGGAAGCCATTTTCCTGGGGTACAATAAGCAGGTGATTGCAAAGTACCTCACAAGGACAAATGTCCATATTTCCACTGACAGCTTTTGGGATATTTTACAAATGGACAAAGTAAAGTTTGTTTTTCAATCATATTTGATAATAAATAGTGTCCTGGGCTTAGATCCAAAAGGCTAGAGATCCAGACTCTGTTCTGCCAAGCCTAGGGCATGTTATAGAACGTCTCTTAAACATTGCTCAATCATTTATAAGTGAGAATAATACTGTCTGCTTTGCAGATTGTTAAATTATCAAAATAAAAATAGAAATGATTTTAAATTATAAAATGTTAAGCATTTCCAATGTAAGGCATTGGAGATTATTAAAAATAACCAACACAGGAATCCTGGGAGGCTCAATTGGTTGTCTGCCTTCCTTCTGCTTAGGTCATGATCCTTGGGTCCTGGGACCAAGCCCTGTGTCCAGCTACCTGCTCAGCAAGGAGTCTGCTTCTCCCTCTCCTTCTGCCCCTCCCCCCTGCTGGTGCATGCTCTCTCTCTCAAATAAATAAAATCTTTAAAAAAAGAAAATAGCTTTAAAACTAAAAATGCATTTTCAGGTCTTTATGTCTGGATCACTTTTGAAATGTCAAACTGGCTATCCTTGTCTTACACTCTCTTCCTCCTTTTCTTTATTTCACTGAGGTATCATTCTCTGCCCCCCTCGAAGATTGGAGCAAACTGCTGAAGGCCTACATAAGGCAGGATGTAAACACCCTATATTTTTTTAATTTTTTGTCTTTTTTTATTAGCTGTTATTGTTATTATCACTACCATTATTATTAAACCCCCTCATTTTAAAAATGAGAAGACAGAAACTACTGCATAAATATTGCTGGTAACATATAACTTCAGCAAAAAAAAAAATTTTTTTTAATGATAAAAGCAGGAAATTTGATGAAGTAAACACCCTTTAAACCCCTTTCACACTATGTGCCTTTCATTATACAAGATAAGATGAACACAACAACAGCTTAGTCATTTTTCAATTTTTCGGCTTCCCTTAAGCCAGAGGTGATTATGTGACTCAGTTCTGACTAAAGTGACATAAGAGAAAATTTGCTTAGAAATTTCCAGAATTTATCTCCTCCATGATAAAACAAAAGGACATGATAGAAACACATTTAGGAAGTCATTCTTTCTGTTCCCCTCCTTTCTTCCTACTTGGAATATTACCCATTGAAGATATTCGAATTAACACAGTCATTTTGTAGTTGTGAGAGAGATCAGGGAGTCAGGGTGAGCATATAGTGACCTGTCAGTGCCGAGCTACTGGACGAATGTCCTGAAACTGCCATCTGATTTCTTGCTTGTGAGATAATTCTTATGCAACATAAATAGATGTGTTTATCACTGATGCCACTGTGTGGGGGATATTATGTTTCTTGCTTCCAAACATATTGCAGCCAATACACAGGCATACCACCGGAAGTTTCCTTAAACGAGGAAAGCAGATAAAATTGGAATCTAAGGTGTAAGGACCAAGTGTCAGAGAGACCATTTTCAAATGCCAAGACTAGTTAAGAGTGAGTAGTAAAGAGACTGGACTGAAGCTAACAGCCAGAACAAGATGAGAAGTTGACTGAATATAGGTGGGAACAAGGGGAAAGGGTTTATAATGACCACTAGTAATATTTCTGACTATCCATTTCTTGCACTTATGGGTCAGTGTTATGTAGTTGGCTTAAAATAACAAATTAAGAGTAGACTGCTCCCATCAAATTTGCCAGTTGTGTGGGGAAAAATAATTTAAGTTGACATGCATCTAGATTTTTAGCAAAAAGTTCCTGGTGTATATCATGGAGCATTTAAAATAAAGTATGGCTGATTCCTATTCAGTCATCCACAAGGAGCATTGAATTTGAGTTTGATTGATTTTCCGGGACAGTGGGCTTCTAGAGAATGGGTACAAGCTAGAGTCCCAGTAAAGATAGCAACAAGAGTTGGAGGAAAATATGTAGAGGAAAAGTTAAGGATTAAAAAACAAACGAACAAAACCCCCAACATTCTAAAGTAGAATTACTCAAATTTTGATGTGCATTAGAATCATCTGGGAGACTTGTTAAAAAACGGATTGCTGGGGTCAACACCTAGAGTTTCTGGTTTTGACTGGGTAGAGCTAAATAATTTGTATCTCTAGAAAAATCCTTAGATGATACTGATGGTGGTGGTGGTCTGAGAACCACTGCTCTAAAAGGCAGTGCAGGGCAATGAAAGTGGAGTAACAAAGGGTCATAAAGTTAACCATGTGGAGCATATAGGGCTCCACTTGGTGTGGTGACTTCATGGATTCTTGAGACAGTGAAACAGGATCTGTGAGAGCCAAAATCCTGTCCAGGGTCTGAGATAGCTCAGAAACTCACTGGCAGCCAGTCTTTAGCTGGAAGCATGCACTGCATGTAAGCAAGCTGATATCTGCCCAATCAAAACTATCCCTTAAGAGAATGTACACACTTTTGAAATGAAGAACTCTTTTTCCCAGGTAAAAGGTAGTCTCAAAAAAACAATCCCTTTTTGTTATAACCCATCAAGAGGCCTTCATACTATGATACACTTGAGTTGCAATTTTCAGGGCTTTTACAGACAGCTCAAGTTTCTCCCCAGATTTCAAGGCCACTCCCAAAGCACTGTAATGGAGTGCTTTCAGCATCTATCATCTCACCAGCTGGAAGAACTAACCCCCTTTTCTCTCTCTCTGATTTAGTGTTCTAACTCACTGGTATCATCATATCTCTACCCTGTATGAGAACATTCCTACTATTTTTTCACTGACACAAAGTCTTGGTTAGAAGAATTCTATCTAATTAGTTACCCATGAACTCTAAATATTAGTGAGATCAGGTTGGTGGTATCAACATCTGTCCTTGGAGTCCTCATGTCCAGCTCCTTCCCATTGATCTCTTCTGGTCCACATGACTTACTCTTTTGGCCTGGCACAAAATTCATCTAAACTAAAAAGATGAAAGGGAAATAAATCTCTGGTTGTGTTCCCTTCTGTCAAGGCATACCACTAAGCTATTTACCTCTTCTGGTGAATATCTCTTTCCCCTTCTCCACACTGTCAGCTAGAAATTGGTTGATGAAATTATAAGAAAATGCTGTCTCTTATTTGGTATGATGAATGTGTTGTTTCCACAATATTTATTAATGTGACAGAAATCTATCAGGCAAAGCATCCATTTGAACATAATTAAAGGTGACCATTTACTATGGGCTATCCATATCATTTCAGACTCATTTACCAGAGATAATTTTTAATGGATAATAATGCATGTTATGATGAACCAACTGAAGAAAGTTGAGCTATATGCTGGTATCCTTGGTCTTTAACACTAACCTCTGATGCCTTAATTTTTTGCAATTAAGGTGACAGTAAAGTGTCCTTTCCCTAAATTTTGTTATGGTAACCTATATGGTTACCTTGAATATCACACCGACAAAATGCTTGCAGCATTCTCGCAAAGTTATTTGTGGTGTTGGTTAAGATTTAGTTATTAGGGAGTTGGCTAAGATTTAGTACATTATTTTAGGGTTGTATGGCACAGGGTATAGATAGTTTTAGTGTTTTAGATAGAATCTGTTAGAGTTGATTCAGTCATTACCCCCATCAGTGTGCCTCTAAGAAGCCAGGGAGAAAAGGAGCTATGATTATGACTTACATGATGCTCTTGTGTCTAAAGTAGGGGTTAATAAAGAAAAGCATTGACTCCTCAGGTCACACTCATGAAGCTTCCAGGGCTGCCTTATAACTGAGGTGGTATTTCTATAGGGTACTTTCAGCTACAGTTAGTAGAAACCTACATCAGCTTAACTTAATGCAAGATTTGATGGTTTCATATATCTGCTAGAATAGATGGGGGGGTATGGATTTCATGCACATTTTGGGCAAAACTCTTGTTTCTTTGAAATTCGCTTGGCTCTGCTCTTTGCTTCTCTCATGGTCACAAGATGGTTGCCAGCAGCAGCTTAGCATTGCCTTCCTTATTATATTCCATGAAGTATATGATAAGATGTTTTTCTTTCAGTTTAATTGGACCAATTTATATATCTATTCATGTTCCAGGAACTTTCACCAGGAGACTGATTTGTACTGATTAACTTAAACCTGGGTTCCTAAAGCAAACTATCAAGGGGAAAGGAATTAAAAGAACTGAATTAATTGGCTTAGAATAATCAGAGTCCTTGCCTAGGGATAGGGTCAAGTCTTAAGATCACATTCCGCTTAAGACCACCCCAAATAAGAGGAATGGAATGAATACTGAGGCTCTAATAGCAATATTCAATTGAAAGGAATAATGTCTTTTCTATGCCTCAGTATCTAAAGTTCCTGTTCATTCCCATCAGGTTAATTCCCTGATCATTCCCATGAGGTTCACCCTAGCTCCAAAGGGAAGGTGACTGACATATTTAGGCTACTTAAGTGTCTTTATTTCTTCAGTTTTTATAGAAAATGCTAATTATCCTGCATGTTTCTTGCCTCCCCACTGTACAAGATATGCATATTAGTCTGTCTAAACTTCTTGGATCTTTATTTCTCTATTTCTTCTCCCAATTTTTTTAAAATATTTTATTTATTTATTTATTTATTTGACAGACAGAGATCACAAGTAGGTGGAGAAGCAGGCAGAGAGAGAGAGAGGAGGAAGCAGGCTCCCCACCGAGCAGAGAGCCCGATATGGGGCTTGATCCCAGGACCCTGAGACCATGACCTGAGCCAAAGGCAGAGGCTTTAACCCACTGTGCCACCCAGGTGCCCCCCCAATTTTTATTATTGGTATTTTTATACTTATTCTGAAATTAAATTTTCTGTGTTTTTGTCTCCAACTTAATTCTACAAGTTGAATATCAATAAAAATATTTTATTTTTATAATGAATTTCTAATTATATTTTGCTACAAAGTCAAATAGTTAGCTGTGATGAAATTTTCTCTTATATAGCTTTTAATTTTTATTTAGAGATTTCTAACCAACTTTTTTCCCCCTTGCCCTGTCTGCCTTTGCCAAATTATTTAGTTCTTCCAATAACTTGGGCATACTATCTAACCCATATCATGTTTCAGTATTATAATCTCATTCTCTTTCTTTCTGTCTCCCACCTTACCTTCCTCCCTCCCTTCTTCTCTTCCTCCCTCTTCCCCTCTCTTCTCATATCTTTTTTTTTAATCTTTCATCTTCTAAAATGTCACAATTGGGTAATTTTCATTCCTCCTGATTAGACTTTGATAGTCCCCTTCAAGATTAATTTCCTGCTTGCATTGTTTCCTTCATAAATTCCTTTCTCCTGTTCATTGTGTTATTCTCTCGTTCTAGAATCACTATAGTTAAACATGCCCCCCCCTCCCCAAATGATCTTGCAGTTCCATCTGTGTCCATGGCCCTACTCCTCTGGTCAACCCTCAGTTGTCTGCTTTCATCTTCAAAAAATTTGTTGAAATTCCTCTTTCAATGCTGATTCTTTTCCTACTTTAATCATTATGAAGAATTTATGCACTTTTAGTCTTACTATTATTTAACTGAGGTTCCACGAAGAAGCATTTATACATGTATATAACAGTCTTCCCTCTTGAATGAGAAGTACTCTTCAAATATTTAAACCACTTAGTAAGTTGTTATATTGCTTGTTATTTTTGTTAACAATTTTAAATCCTGTTTGGAGCAAGATACATTATATATGAACACAAGCACTTAAAAATATCTGTATATGCAAATATACATACAAACATATGCAGAGGAATTGTGTTCTAGTGGCAGAGCAAAAATTCAAAACTACATCTTCAGAGTACATTTCAGTGAGGGAGGAAATTTGGTCTAGGTCTTGCCAAAAGAGGGAAACCCTTAGTAATATTCTTTTGGGTTAAAGGGGTAACTATGAAAATTGAAAGGATACCAGAAGAGACAAAGCATATTCAGTGTTTAGGAAGAGGTTTAAGAAAGCGAGGAAAATAGTGCCATATAGTACAATGTGAGAAATTTAAAGATTTAGATTTTAGTCTTAACAATCATATTTTTTTAGCTATGGGACCTAGAGCAGGTCATACAACTCTCTAATACTCATTTCTTTCTTTTTTGAGCAACATGATACCTCAGAGTTAAGTATTAAATGAGATAATATAACTGAAAACAGTATAGTTCTAGAGGCAAAAGTAAATGCTTAGTTGAGTATTAAATTTCTTTCATTTTATGAGTTTTGCCTATGTCTGGCATACTGTGTTTTGACTCCCCTCTCTTTCTGCCAGCTCTTATTCTTTTATCCATAACCCCTAATTTCCCTCTCTGCCACCTAGTTGGAAACTACTTGCTGATTTGTTCATTGCTGAAGGCGTAATATTTACATAGACCCTGACAACACCAAGGGCACCTCCTTTGTCTGCTAAATTCAGGTTACCCTGTAAAGTGTTTCCACAGGTAGACTTAAGTTATTTGTAATATCGATGCCACTGCTAAGCAGTTAACAATAGATTACCATAGAAGCAGGCTGAAGGAAACACAAGTATTCTTTGCTTTGGGGCAGACTTTGCAAGAATTCTTTTTCCAGCCATGTTGAGTGTAACTATGCACAGTGACTTCAATACTCCATACTCATTTCTCTTTGCATATATTTTGTTCTACTCTTGTATCCCACTGACAAAATCCTTGAAGGCTAGCTCAGGAATCTGTCTTGTGTGAATTCTTCTCTGATCCAAGCAGAGTAGGATCCTTTTGATCTAAGGGAGGAAATAACTCCCTTCCATTTACAAACTCTAACTAGATGTATTTATCACACACACACACACACACACACACACACACACACAGTTATGAATCCTGAGAGAGCACTGGCCATGTCCTTTCTCTCTTTCTCCTTTCTTTCCTTTCCTTTCCTTTCCTTTCCTTTCCTTTCCTTTCCTTTCCTTTCTCTTTGTTTTTGAATCAATAGGACCTAGTGCACAGAATGATCCATACATAGTAGGTGTCAAATAATGTGGAATTAAGTGGAGTTTAAGTCTAAAAAAGTATCTGGTCTTTAAAATGACTGTTGCACAGGGCACCTGGGTGGCTCAGTGGGTTAAGCTGCTGCCTTCGACTCAGGTCATAATCTCAGGGTCCTGGGATCAAGTCCCACATCGGGCTCTCTGCTCAGTGGGGAGCCTGCTTCTCTCTCTCTCTCTCTCTGCCTGCCTCTCTGCCTACTTGTGATCTCTCTGTCAAATAAATAAATCTTAAAAAATATATGTTTATTAAAAAAATGTTGCACAAACTTTAACAAATACTTCTGTTTTTATGAAAAAAGAAGAAATAATAGTGACAGTATCTGCTCTCCTTCTGCAGAAATTATTCAATTATTTAACTATAACTTTTTAATTTTAATTTGACCATAGCATCCTTATAGGTACAAGTGTATTTATGTTCCAGTTGGATGCATTATTTAGATGCTTGAATAAATATTTAAATTAAGCTCTGCATAACTAGAATCGATTAAATCAAATAATTGCTTCAGTAGAAAAACTACGATGGTTATTGTAGAACATTTTTATCTGAGAAAATCATACATTTGCATGAAATATACAATTCTTATTATTCATGGTAGTTATAAAATTACTACAAACATAGAATTAGAAAATACTAAACCATTGCTCCTAAGAGAAATACTGGGTTAAGTTCCTGTGAGCCTTTGGTCATAATATTTTCATCGTCTGATCAATCTATAATCTTTTTTAAAGTATGTGTTTCTGCTTAAAGTCATATTATTTAAAATAATGAATGAAGCTCATCTAACATGTATATTTCCTCTGTAAGGCACATTGGAGCTGTGTTGGGCTTAAGATCTCTAGACAGCACTTTTAACATTATGTTGTGGGCCATTTTAGACAAATCAAAAAAAGGAACACAAAGTACAAAAATGTGACACAATATAGAGCACAAAAAAAGATACTTACTTGTAATATGACTGAGGAAACAAGAAAGCAGAAGTCAACTTGTTCAACCTAAGGTGGAAACATTGTTGTTGCACAACTCAAATTTTCAACATTCTACCCATATGCTCAAATGGCTGTGAAATTGCTGTGAATATTGATTTTGGGCTCAGCAATGCATTTTAGCAAGTGGTCCAAATCACAGTTATGAATCCAGGACTAAATAGGATGGACTACAGCCTCCTAATGATAACGTTCATTAAATTGATACATTGGCAATGTTCTTCTCTCTTGGAAGGCAACAGATTTGTCATTTGTAAAAATTGATTCAATTATTATATAGTATTAAGGTGGACTAAACTGTTGGTGGGGGAAGACTCACTGGAAGGTGGGAAAATATACCAAGAGTTTACACTCAAGGCTTGGTTTCTCGACCTACTCTGTCTTCTTCCACATAAGTTGTTACTGGAAATACTTTATTCCCACCTCTTTATAGTTCTGTCCTCAGTAAATGGACAAAAATAATTTGGATTGTGGGCTAATTCATTCATAAATACACTAAACTCAGGTTTACATCTGCACAATCTAAGATAGCTGTACAACAAACTATATTGTAAACTTTTGGGGTGCGGGTTCACAGCAATAGTTAACATCTTAGAAGAAAACGCACTGTTTTTAACACTTTGAAGTTTCTGTACTACCATACTATTTCTTTTTTTTAATTTCTTTTCAGTGTACCAGAATTCATTGTTTATGCACCACACACAGTGCTCCATGCAGTATGTGCCCTCCATAACCAGGCTTACCCAAGCTCCCACCCCCTCTCCTCCAAAACCTCAGTTTGTTTCTCAGAGTCCACAGTCTCTCATGGTTCATCTCCCCCTCCAATTTCCCCCAACTCCCTTCTCCTCTCCATTACCTCATGTCGTCCGTGTTATTCCTTATGCTCCACAAATAAGCAAAACCATATGATAATTGACTCTCTCTGCTTGACTTATTTCACTCAGCATAATCTCTTCCAGTCCTGTCCATGTTGATACAAAAGTCGGGTATTCATCCTTTCTGATGGAGGCATAATACTCCATAGTGTATATGGACCACATCTTCCTTATCCACTCATCCATTGAAGGGCATCGTGGTTCTTTCCAGTTAGGCAACTGTGGCCATTGCTGTTATAAACATTAGGGTACAGATGGCCCTTCTTTTCACCACATCTGTATCTTTGGGGTAAATACCCAGTAGCGCAATTGTGGGGTCATAGGGAAGCTCCATTTTTAACTTCTTGAGGAACCTCCACTGTTTTCCAAGGTGGCTGCACCAACTTGCATTCCCACCAACAGTGTAACAGGGTTCCCTTTTCTCCACATCCTCTCCAACACACATTGTTTACTGTCTTGTTAATTTTGGCCATTCTAACTGGTGTAAGATGGTATCTCAATGTGGTTTTGATTTGAATCTCCTTGATGGCTAGTGATGATGAACCTTTCTTCAAGTGTCTCTTAGCCATTTGTATGTCTTCATTGGAGAAGTGTCCGTTCATGTCTTCTGCCCATTTTTTGACATGATTATCTGTTTTGTGTATGTTGAGTTTGAGGAGTTCTTTATAGATCTTGGATATCAGCCCTTTATCTGCTATTTCTACAAACCAAAACTTAGCTGTCAATGTGCTTCTTCTATTACAAATAATAATCAGTCTAAGATTTCAAAAGGCAACCCTTTATTGCCATAATGTGAAGCCTTACACTTACATAGTATATTTCTTCCAATGTTTTTTTAGTACCCCTTTATTCAAACACTTGGAAGTAATGTCTTAAATTTGTTTGCCCTCACTGCAAAATGTTGCTCTGTTTGTAGGGATTGAGTCATATGACTATTTCCAAATTGATTTTGGTACTAGAAAACTAAGTGATTTTAAAAACATTTCACAATTGTGAAAGATTTTCTGCTACATACTTGTTATTCTATATCTTACCACATTTATTTTCCACTTTTATCACTACATTGTACTATCTTGAATGCCTTCAAATCTGTATTCTATTCTGTGATAAATAATTTTGTCCACAGCCACAAATCTTTCTAGAATGAAAATGGATTTGTTTAACTACTTGGATAATATGAAAAGTGATAGTGTTTATATTGAGAGAGTCAATATATAACATATTTTAGTGATGTGTATCCATCACTCTTATTAAAATAGTGATCATTACATATAACTTAAAGTCGCTGAGTTAGAGAGTACATAAGGATTGGACTCTAGTGTGTAAAAAAATTACTATAATCAAAATATATCCATTAAAAATTCCTGGGGCACCTGGGTGGCTCAGGGGGTTAAAGCCTCTGCCTTTGGCTCAGGTCATGATCCCAGGGTCCTGGGATCCAGCCCTGCATCAGGCTCTCTGCTCTGCAGGGAGCCTGCTTCCTCCCTCTCTCTCTGCCTGCCTCTCTGCCTACTTGTGATCTCAGTCTGTCAAATAAATAAAATCTTAAAAAAAAATTCCTAAGAAAGTTGGCCAATAAATAAAGTCCCTACTCAACATTTTAAAAACCATATTGTAGGGAAAGTATGGCTTCTAATCTTGGGCTCACGTTACCTTAGGAGATACTTGCATCAGCAGATTCACTTGGAAACTGAGACTTATGGAAGAAATACCTCATTCACAGCTCCTATCTCAAAAAAAGTTGGGGGAATAGGTTCATTAAAATGACAGAAAGAATTACTAATAACATTTAAATTGTTATTTGTCTTTCTCCTTTGAGTCAGTGTAAATTGAATATACATGTATTAAATATATATATTTAGTTCATATATAGTGATCTATATGATCATATACATCATACATAATAATGTATACTCTATATCTATATTCTATCTATATATCACTGAAATACATCCTTCCCATGAGGGAAAGGATTTTATTGTGATTTTAATCACTGATATCCTCCACAGTACCTCTCACATGGTCAGTAGTCAAATATTTATAAATGCATAAAGGCAACTTACCGTATGTATATAAAATTATGCCCACACAAAATATAATAAATTAGTTTCCAGTCCCATTGCATGAAAAGAATTGGATAGCTTTATTTTAAAATCTGTTTCTTTAATGATTTAAACATATTCAGAACAAAAAGAGGCAAACCAGAATACATTAACCTAACTATCTTAAAAGGCACCATCTTTCATCTAGTACCTACAAGATATGCAGTCAGAGAAAAAGCCTAAATGATCTCATCCTCCTAGAAATAGTCTTGTACTTTCTGACAAACTTATAGAGAAAAATCTTCATGACCTTGAGTTAGACAAAGAGTTTTTAGATATGACACCAAAAGCATGACTAGAAAAGAGAAAAATATATACCAGGGAAAATATTTAAGAAATCATTTACCTGGTGAAAGACTCCTATTAAAAATAATAACATTCAAAACTCAAGAGAAAGAAAAAATAAAACAAAGTTAAAAATAAATAGGCCAACACAATATTGAAGGAGAAGACAAAGTTGGAGGACTGACACTATCTGATGTCAAGGTTTACTGAAAAGCTACAGTAATAACGACTAGTGTGGTATTGGTCAAGGAATATACAGATAGATCAATGAAACAGAGTTGAGAAATAGACCCACATAAATATAGTCAACTGATCTTTGACATAAGGACCAAAGGTGAAGCAAGAGAGTCAAGATAATCTCTTCAATAGATGGTGCTAGAAAAACTAGACCTCCATATACAAAAGAAAGGAATCTAGACATAGACCTTACACCCTTTATATAAATTAAGTTAAAATGGATCAGAGACCTAGATGTAAAACACAAAACTGTAAAACTCCTAGAAGATAGCATAAGAAAAAAATCTAAATAACCTTGGATTTACAGTGACTTTTTAGGTACAACACTAAGGGTGCTATCCATGAAAGAAATACTGGATAAACTTCATTAAAATTAAAGACTTTTGCTCTGTGAAAGACAGTATCAAGAGAATTAGAAGACAAGTCAGATTGGAAGAAATAGTTACAAAAGGTGTCTGATAAAAGATCATTATAGGAAACATACGAAGAACTGCTAACACTCAACAATAAGAAAACAAAAAATCCTATTTAAGAATGGGCCAGGGGCACCTGGGAGGCTCAGTGGGTTAAAGCCTCTGCGTTTGGTTCAGGTCATGATCTCAGGGTCATGGGATCGAGCCCCACATTGGGTTCTCTGCTCAGCAGGGAGCCTGCTTCCCTCCCCCACTCTGCCTGCCTCTCTGCCTACTTGTGATCTCTGCCTATCAAATAAATAAAATCTTATAAATTTTTTTTTTTTAAATGGGCCAAGAACCTTCACAGACACCTCATCAGAGAGGATAGGCAGATGACAAAGAAATGCATGGAAAGATGCTGCACATCATATGTCATCAGGGAATTGCAAACTAAAAATATCACCTGTACTACTGAACAACTGAGCATGGCTCCAAGGTTCCAGCACACTCTTTTTGAGTTTGATTAATTTGCTAGAGCAGCTCACAGAATTCAGAGAAACACTTTACTTACTAGATTACTGATTCACCATAAAAGGATATGACCCAGGTGCAGCCAGATGGAAGAAATGCATAGGACAAGGTATAGGGAAAGGGGGTGGAGCTCTCATGCTCGCTCCAGGTGCCCCACTCTCCTCTCGTCTTCCTCTCGCCTTCCCCCTCCAGCTGTAAAGGCCACTTTGTGAGGGGAGGGGCGAGGGGAAGCTCCCCCCACCCCGCTCCCCCGCATGCTTCTGGCAGGAGCACCTCCCTTGGGAGTGGGGGAACCGGGTTGTAGGCAGCCCCCATGGCCGCCTGGAGGAGCCGCTGGGGCCCGGGGGTGTGGGGCCGTGTGGCAGGCGCACACTCTATGTACCTATAATAAATCCTTTGGCTTTGACGGTCAAAAAAAAAAATTTTTTTTTTTTGGCACCTCCATGGGTTCACCAACCTGGAAGCCCTGCAAAACCCTTCCTTTGGGATTTTTATGAAGTCTTCATTAAATTGACATAATTGATTAGATCACTGGCTTTCAGTGATTGAATTCAACTTTCAGCCCCAATACTCTCCACAGAAGTCCAGGAATGGGACTAGAAGTTCCAACTATCTAATCACATGGTGGGTACCCCTGGGAACTAGTCCCCATCCTTAGGTGCTTTCTAGACCTCACCTCATTAATGTAACAAAAGACACATTTATAGTTCTCACACTTAGGAAATTCTAATAGTTTTAGGTTATCTTGCCAGAAAAGGGTTTGGAGACCAAATATGTGTTTCTTATTATAAATCACAACATCACAGTTTTGTCATTTTATGAAGTTACACATATAACCACCACATGACCTAGCAATACCATTCCTAGCTATTTATCCTAGAAAAATGAAAACTGGTGCTCACACAGGAATTTGTAAACAAATATTTATAGCATCTCTATTTTTTTTAGCATTCTATTAATAATTGTGAAGAACTAAGGACTATCCAAATGTCATTCAATGAGTGAATGTATAAACAGTGATGTAGCCATGCAATGAAATCCTGCTCAGTGATAAAACTGCAATGACCTAGATGAATCTCAAAGTCATTAGCTGAGTGGAAGAAGCAAGTCTCAGAAGATCCCATACAGTATGATTGTATTTATATGACATTTTGCAAAAGCAAAATTATGCCATCAGAGAGTAGATCAGTAGTTATTAAGGAGCTGGAGGTAGAAGAAACCTCTGGACATGAAATGGTTGCACGAAGGAGTGGTTTGAGGTGATGAAACAATTCCAAAGTATCCTGACTGTGGAGGTGAATACATAAGTCTAGACATGTGTTATAATTCATAGAACTATATATACACCAAAGAGTTGCTTTTACCAATATGGGATCAATACAGACACACACACACACATACACACACACCCCTACTATCCGAGCGTCTTTAGAGGAGCAGAGCTTCTTTTGGAGTCAAAACCTGGGAGAAAATTTCCCCCAAGAATTTGCTTTAAGAGAAAACAGTGTGAAGTGAACACATGTAAATACATTCTTATGTGCCTGGGATATCTCAACGTTCACCAACTCAGCCATTTAATTCCATCACATTTATGTTAATGGATCTTGGTAATTCCAGGTCTTCTGCTCTGATTTCATCCCCTACAGAGACTGTCTCCACCCCTCAAATATTTCTTATCCTCCATCTTTTTTTTTTTTAATTTATTTATTTGACAGACAGAGATCACAAGTAGGTGGGGAGGCAGGCAGAGAGAGAGAAAGAGAATGAAGGAAGCAGGCTCCCTGCTGAGCAGAGAGCCCGATGTGGGGCTCGATCCCAGGACCCTGTGATCATGACCTGAGCTGAAGGCAGAGGCTTTAACCCACTGAGCCACCCAGGCACCCCTTTCTTAACCTCCATCTTTTTATTTAGAAAGTTGTTCCAGCAGTAGCTCAGAGTTGACCCAAGCTAAGTCAGGGCTCTATCATAGGCTACACAAAGGTGACTTGCATTCACTCTGCTAATTTCAATTGTGCTAATGGTGTTCCAGTCAGTTACCTGCTATCAAGGACAGATAGCCAGATCACAGCAGATTCCCTCAACAGGTGTCAACGCCAAACTTCTGAAACACTGATGTATGACTGGCTCCTTCCTCACTGCCTCCCTCCTGCAGTCTGATCTCTGTCACCTTCTGTACTCCCACCATGATTTCACCAGATATGGTTGCTCATGGGCAAACCCCCATCCTGATCAAAGATCTCTTTTTTCCCCAAATGTCTTCTAAAGTACTGTGTATATTAATGACTATAAATCATTGCTTGAAACGAGAGAAGTCAGCTAATTCCACTACAAATATAGTAGTAAATTTTGCTTCTAATAGCATTCCTCACTGAGAATACACTTAACACTAAGACATAATTCAGAGCAATTGATTCAAAGAGAACTCTCTGTGATCATGTGGTTCTATCAGATGTAACATTTTTTAGAATATTGGGAAGAATCAATGGATTTCATATTTTTTATGCAGTACATCTGAACTACTTGTCACTGAAGTTTGAATAAGAGTTGGGCAGTGGCAGTGGGGAATTTGAAATCTTATATTCTAACAAGGATCTGGAGTTTAGATTGACGATAGGGCCAATTATAAAGGCAGCTGTGTGCTTTGAGAAATAGACCAAAACAAAACTGCACCAATTCCACCTCAATAGAGATGAATAATGAAAGATATGAAGGGCAGAGTCATGATTTTTTTTTTTTTTAAGAAATTAACTGCTGAATGCATGGAGTACTGGGTGTGGTGCATAAACAATGAATCTTGGAACACTGAAAAATTAAAGAAATTAACTGCTGAAGCCCCAAAAGTTAGAGCGAAATTAACAAAACTTCCATGGAATATTAGAGATTAGTACAGGGTAATGCTTAAGAGATCAGACCATGGATTCAGTAAAACCTAAGCTGGAATTCAGTCCCAGATGCTTGTTGGCTAAATTAAAGTGTTAGCTAGATTACCTTGGCAATGGGTTAATTGTGTTATGTCTCACTTTCTCTCTGTGTAAAGTGGCAGTAATAATAGTAACTACCGCCTAGGCTGGTTAAGATTTATTTGAAATATGCACATAAAGTGCTTAACATTATGCTTTCGACAAAATAAATGCTAAATAAATATGAGCAAATACCAGTAACATTTTATAAACACATACAATGAGAGTCCTGTGATCAAATTACTTTTGGATATTCTGGAGTAAATTAATGTAAGCAGGCTTCAAGAATATTTTTCATAACCTTTAAAATATAAATGCACATTGTAAATTTGTAAGAGGGTGGCAGTGTGCAGCATTCTCAAAATAGTTTGAACACAAACCCTTATTTCTCAAAGTATTCCAAAAGGACTAGTGTGCCAGAAAAACTTAAACCTTTAACACTTACTGTTGCATGCTCTAGGAGTTTGCCATAGATTTGTACAATGATAGCCATTTTGATTTAGCAGTTTTGATATAATCATTTTTATGCAAAGGATATTTTAGGAAAGAATTGACATAGTTACATCAAAAAGGCTCTTTTTTCTTAATTACCAGATAATGTGCCTTGCACATATCCCTGACCCTCACCCATTATGATGGCCCCTTTCTACTCTGTTTCCATGAGCCAGTGTTAATTTTATAAACCAGAAAAATGTATTATCTATTTTTGATTGGGCTCTGTGATCTTGGTTATTTATCCTAAAACCATCATTTTAAAGTTTATTCATAGCATTGTATTTTACTGAAACAACTGAGAAAAAATTTAATCGAGAGTTGACTGTACAGTTGACAGTTGGATTTAAGGGATCTTTTTATGGACCCACAATTTCCTCTCCCCTTTCTACTCCAGCGCCTAATATAGATTCAGTCAAACAAAATTACTACAATTAGGAAGCTTACAAAAAGCAGATTAATTTGTCAGCCAGATTTTCAAAGAGAAAGCAAAATAAATTCCATTAGTATTCTGAAATTATTATTGGGAAGTAAGTAAGTATGACCATCGTAATGTTCATGAAGTAATTAGTGAATGTGAGCGGCAAATCACTCAGGTTATCAGAGAATTGTTAGAAACTGAACAAACATTCTGCTTAACATTTTAAGCAGAATGTTTGTTCAGTTTCTGAAGAGCTTTTCTGAATTAAGCTGGCATCATACTCATATCTTATGCTTATACATAATTTGACTTGGGTGGTACCTGACTATTATGTCCTCCCTCACCCCCTCCCTGACAAAACCTCCTCCCTAACTGCTACCCATTTCTCTGAGACTCATCTCTATGATTTTTATTCCTAACCCACACTATTATTTGTCCCTAACAATCTGTAGCCCAGGCTTATCCTTTGCCAAGTACTGGAGGGAGGTTCAACAATGGGATAAGGCTCAGGGATGAAAATAACAGATTTATTTCCTGGCTCTTGTGACACCACATTTTCCAGCTGTTTTCTCACATTTCTCTGAGAACTACTTTTCAGATTCCTTTTCCTAGCTCACTCTTGACCTAATTTTCAATTGTTGGTATTTTGTTCTTGTTTTCGTTTTTAAGGTTAGTCTTAGGTCCTAGGTTCAAGGACACAAGTATTCACAGGGCACAAGAAAAATGGAGAAATTCAGACTGTCACTGCAAGTTCTTACACGCTTTCGGGTCACATTAAGATATGTGGGACATGTATAGTCCTATATATAATCTATGAGAAATCAAAGTGATGTCCATATATGTATTGTTCAAAAAAGAACCAAACTCCATTTTATGTTCCAGTAGTGACATAATTTATGTGATATTTTCTGGGTTTATCTTAAGCCATCCTGGAAAGACCAGGTAAATGCCCTAAAAGCATTACAAGGAAAAGGACACTCCAGTTAGTAAGTACTATTAAGGTGCTTGCCAAGAACTCTGTCATTAGCATATCTATAAAGATTAGATCAGGTTACATTTCTTTCTTTCCTGAGGTATTCCTCAGAAAAGTGAGAGAACGGATTTGCAGCCCTATGGCTAACTCCCTTCTTATCTACTTGGCGATGGTGCCATGATGAGCGAGTTGCTTAAACTCTCTCTGTGATAGTTCTTACTCTACCTGCCTGTTGTAACTCCGACCCTTGATGGATCATACTGTAGCCCCACCCCATGACAGAACATCTTGCCGTAGGTCTAGTCTTAAATCTCTCATATCTTAAGACATCCAACTACCTACTTGAACAGCTTCATTGGGAGATTTCATAGGGATTTCGAACTCAGGTATAAAACTACATTCATAATCTCTTCCTCAGCCCTCAACCTCACCACAGATTCTGCTTTTCAAACAGTATTAGTTACATTAGAACATAATGTAGCCATTCATTTAATAGCTCTTGAAAGAAACCTCATAATCCTCCAAGACTTCTTCCTTTCCCATATATCCTAACCATCTGTAGTTACTGCTCAAAAATGTCCACTTCTTTTATTCCTTTACCAAAACCCAATCCAAGTTCCCTTAGTCTCTGACCCAGATGATTTAAAAAGCCTTCCAATTAGCTTTTCCAGATTTGTTAACACACTCTACCTGTTCCTTCACTGAAATCACAAATCCAACCTTCTAATTATCCTACTGAAAGTGATCAATGGTTACCCATCACTTTTATTTATTTTTCAATTTAAGCTTTTTAAATACTGGTGAAAGGCATTTGTTGTTCATAGAAACCATACTTATGTGAACAACAGCAGATGCTTCTTCATATAAATTATCACTTTAATATATATGTCTTATGGTCCATGAGAAAAGAGAAAGACCAATGTATCCATTTTGCTACATTTTAATAGTAGGTATTTTAAGGGATTCTTTTTTTTTTTAGGTCTCATCAGCAACATCAAACAAAAGGTACTGAGTGTATTCCACAAGGTACAGAGTGCTGCCAACACTTTAGAAAATTTACATGACTTGGAGAAAATGTGGTTCTTATCCCTTGAAGAGTTTACCCCTCAAAGTGAACAACAAGGTAATTTATTAAGGCAAATTCTTCATCCCCTTGAGCTAACATGGACTGAAACATTTTGAAATTAAACTAATCAAGACATGAGACAAGACTAAATTTGGTTGAGAATTCTTTCAGGCTCAAAAAGTTTTAACATCCATCTTAAACAGAACTGACTAACAGACAACTTTTAGAGCAGAGACCAGACTCCTCAATGTAGATTCACATCCCTCCATCATCTAGACCTGCTTTCCTCATGAGACTTGTCTATCTTTTGGGCTCCTTTCTTGGATCAGTGTTTTCTTTCAATCTATTGAATGATCTGTCATGTTTCCTGAATCTGTTATGTTTCCTGCCACAAGGTCCTCACATAATCTGTTCCATATTTGGAACATTCTCTGCGATCCTTGATCCAAGTAAGTCCTCATTCTTGATAACTCAGCATGAAGATTACTTCATCAGTAAACATTCCCTTGAGTCCCAAAGGAACCTATAATTTCCCCCTCACAGCCTGCATCATGATGAAAATTAAATAATTTTCTAATTCTTAGTGGGTGTGTTTCTGCAACAAAAGGTATGGTCAATAGAGGAAAAGACTTTGTTAATCTTGTCCAAACTGTATTCCTAGGGGCTAACCTCAGTCTTTGGCTCTTGATAAAATAGTAAGTCTTTTTCCCCCCCTTTTACAATGCCCCAAATGGAATGGCTTGCTTTTAGTCCTTGTAAAAAATGGATTTGAAAA
Source organism: Mellivora capensis (assembly GCA_004024625.1). Taxonomy (NCBI): domain Eukaryota; kingdom Metazoa; phylum Chordata; class Mammalia; order Carnivora; family Mustelidae; genus Mellivora; species Mellivora capensis. The sequence goes on along the minus strand of PISX010000492.1, from coordinate 162,935 downwards.
ATCACATCAAGGTCACTGTGCCAAAATGTCATGACTCTAGTTGTTTCATACTAGAAAAGTATCTCAATATTACATATAGGAAACATGTAATTATTTGCAGTATGGACTCCCGGAAATATTTTTCTGGGAAATGTATGTTTCATGTAATTCAGTTAGTTGATAGGCTTTATAAATTTTTTTGAGATAAGCCAAAAAATATATACAAAATATATAAAATATATATTTTAAAAATATATAAAAATATATAAAATATATATTAATATATTTAAAATATATAAAAATATATGTAAATATATTTTATATATGTATATATTATATAAATAAATAATAAAATATATATTTATGTACATTTATATATAAATATAAAAATGTTTTTATATTTATATTAAAATATATAAAGATATATAAATATATTTATATTTAAATATATTTATGAATTATATATATGAGAATATATTTATGAATTATATATATATGTGAGAATGCAGCTGTCCCAAATGAGGATTTCTGTTTTAGAAGTGTTGGTTTCTAAATTGTATTACATCGGATGGCAAGTTATCTGCTGTGGCTTTTTATAATTTAAGACAATGAAACTATCATCAGCTTGGAGGATGACAGTTATCTGTCAGCATATCAGTAGGTCTTGAATCTTGATCTACAAAATGTGATTTCATTTCACTAGAATAATTTTTCAAAGAAGAGGAAACGGGTTAAGAAACAAAACTTTTAAATACCAGTGCCTTAAACTACCTCAATATTCAATCTTCTCATCAGTAGCTATTCTGGCCCTTATAATTTTAATAAGATTTGTATTCTGTGTGAGAATCATTGCCTGAGAGCTCATTTTTAGGTTGCATTACTTATTTAATCATTGTTTGCTATCTGGAGTCAAAGTCTGAATGAAACTCAGCAGAGAGACCAATACAAGCTGGAAACAATCTCATTTTGTTCCTAACAGATTTCTCCGTGCAATATTAACGATAGTCAATACTGATCTATCTGCTTAAATTCTGCCTCTTCCTCAGTAGTGTGCTGTCTTGAGAAACTTAGATTAGCAATTTTTTTTTAAAAGGAAACATTTTAAAAGATATATCCAAAAGACTTCCAAATCCATAATTTAGGAGAAATAGAAAGATGTTCCTTTAAAAAATAATAGTCTCTTCTCTGAGCCTATTCAAAAGTTCTTTATCGATAAAGAAAAGTTACTTGGCAATATTTAAACCTTCTAACCTGAGTAGATACTAAACCTTCTGGGTGACAAAAATAGCTTCACTGGACAATTTTTTAAATTTGAGCTTCATAATCAGCCATGGTATTATTACTCATACCAAATCAAGAAGCTTGGGAATCAATAAAGAAAGTTCTGATCACCTTTTATTGACTGTAAATCTCAAATACATGTACTTCCCGCTTTCCACAATTCACTGGAAGCTAAGAAGCATATTTAGTATTTCATTCAGTCTACTCTTTATAGTCCACAAATTCTAGAGATTGGGTGATTCCACACGTTGGCTTTCTTTTTTCCTTACAGAATTGCTTGAGTTTTTCCAGATGAATATCTGATACAAACAAAACAAAAACTTGTCTATTTGTTAGGAAAGAGAAAATACTGCACATGCTTATTTCACCACGTGGATAAAGCAGATAGTCTCCTCTTGCACAAACAGTCTATAAAATGAGGACACTCCAGTTTTTATTTCTTGAGCAGATGATGCTATTTGTGGTAGGTGGAGACAATGCCTTGGCAGCCAGTAACCTCCATGTACAAACCCAAGTGGTCTCATTATTCAGAGTCCTTGAATAGCATTTTCAGTGTTCTTGAACCAAGAATTTATCCATTTTTCAAAGCCTCCAGTGTCATCCCCAGATTCATTTTTCTTTGCTTCTCCAAGTTTTCAGTTCCTTCTCCTTCCAGAGTGATTTCCCTAGTTGGCCACTTTACAAAGGAGAATTTTACCTGCTGCTGTGAATTAAATTCAGGGAGGACAGTGAAATACACAACCAATCATTTATCAGACTCATAAAGCCACAGAATCGGTTAACTTAGTTCTCAGAAGAACCTACATTTTTTATTAATAGCAATGCTTGTGGGATAAAGCACCAAAATGATTAATTAAAGTCTTCATTTACTTTACATATGTAGACATTCTCAGGTTCTTATCTTTTTAGGATAGGATTCCTTTTTTTTTCCACTTCTGTTCTTCTCTAAATTTTATGAATAACCTCTATGAATAACTTGTTTTTGAGAAAAATAAAGGATTTTGGGAGGTTAGGGTTGCTATTTTATGGTATTCAAGTTTGTCATTTTCTGACAGTGAATACTGTCAGAGGAAGACAACTAGTTCTTTTAACTAATCTTCTTGCAGTGTCCTATGATTGGAAAAGATCCTGATGTTTATTCTTTGTATGAAATTACTAATTTTGTTATTGAAAATTATAGCAAAATATCTTCCATAAATCAGCAATGGCTACTATAGGTAGGTAGTGTAATCCAATAGTATATATGTATTTTTAATTTTTTAATTGTGTTATGTTAGTCACCGTATAATACATCATTAGTTTTTGTGTTGTGTTCCAAGATTCATTGTTTACATATAACACCTAGTGCTCCATGCAATACATGCCCTCCTTAATACCCACCACCAGGCTCACACAGCCTCACCCCCTTCCCCTCTAAAATCCTCAATTTCTTTCTCAGAGTCCACAGTCTTTCATGGTTCATCTCCCTCTCCGATTTCCCCCAATTCACTTTTCCTTTCCTTCTCCTAATGTCCTCTGTGTTATTCCTTATGTTCCACAAGTAAGTGAAGCCATATGATAATTGTATTTAAAACAAACTAAAAAAGTAGACCCCAAAAGTCCACAATATACTAATCCTACAGCTTTGGTTCTCTCTAGAATGAATAAACAAATCACAGACTATTTAGAAATAAAATAAAAAGGGCAAAGTTACATGTAGACAAGGTACTGTGAATGAACACTCTTCTCTGTGGGTTTTCTAGGTATGATAGAGTCTGTTATAACTCCCTAGGATAAAATAGAATGCCTATTAGCAACACAATTTGCTTAAGCTATAGAGGAAACCAAGGAAATTGACGCCTAAACCATGAGGATGTGGTTACTAACCATGAGAATGTGTCCTCCATAAGGAGTGAATACTAAACCAGTAGTGTGAAACACTACTGTGGACACTGTTATTTTTGCATGAACATAGTCAATAATGACTTCTGGTGACTAAGACAGCTTTTATTTGTTTAATTAGTCATTCTTTAAATGTGGTCCCTGAGCCAATAGCATCAGCAGCACCCTGGAATTTCTTAGAAATGTCATTTCTTGGGGCCTGTTTTAGTCCGCTAGGACTGCTATAACAAAATACCATAGACAGGGTGGCTTAAACAAAAGAAATTTATTTTCCCACAAGTCTGGAGGCTAAAGAGTCCAAGATCAAGATGCCCACAAATTTGGTTTCTGGAAAGTGCTCTCTTCCTGGCTCATAGACAGTTACCTTCTTGCTGTGTCTTCACATGATGGAAAAAGAAAGCTCTGGGACCTCTTCCCTTTATTATAAGGGCAACAGCCCTGCTGGATGAGGGCTTTATCACCTCTTCATAGGCCCTACCTCCAAATATAGTCCTGTTGGGAGTTATGGCTTCAACATATAGATTTCGAAGGGACACAAACATTTAGTCTGTAAGGTCCCAACCCAAATGTAATGAGCCAGAAACTCTGGATTTAATAAATCCTCCAGCAGTTCTGATGCACACTAAAATCAGAGCGCTAACACTAAGGGAGTGGTATTCAACCCTAGTTACCCATTAGGAACATGCCAATACGTGGGGCTCACCCTACAACAATAAATTCAAAACATCTACGGGTAAATCTTAGGTAGTGATGTTTTTGAAAATTCCAAGATAATTCTTATTTGTGGCCAAAATAGCAAACCACCATTCTCAATTCCAGTTACTCCCCAAACCTTGTTATTCCTAAAATTTGTTTTATCCTTCTCTTCCATCATCCTACAATAACCCATAAATTATAATCCAATTTTTCAGCCAAATTTGTAAAAACCTATAGAGGCATAATCATTATGGTTTGGAGAAAATTTTATTTTCTGCTCTGTATTATAGAAAATAGCCTCATCAATAGGCTTTTTATTAAATGTAAAACTGATTATAGCTAATTAAATCTTATTTTCAAATTCCTTCCTCATATAATATATCCCAACAACTTAAATATAATATATCCCAACAACTTAAGTATATCTTAGACGTTCAAGTATTTCATTAGCCATAGAGTTCTGTGTTGATGTAAGGTATCACTACTGTTAAACGGAATATAAGGTCCTAGGAGACAGAGGATATGGTTTTTTACCTACGTCTCTTCAATACCTCGAAAAGTTCTGGGATATCCAGAGATCAACTTGTTTATTTTCAATAATTTATTTCATTGATTAATACTGTAAATTGAAATCAACACAAACAAGAATCTTGATACCTTGACTTTAAACTGAGTTACAATAAAATAGGCATAGGATCATTTATAAAGCATTAACGCTTCAGAAAGAAAGTTAAAAATAGAACATTTGTAAAAGTTAATGGCAGAATATCAACATAAATATTTCTGAGGAATAAAAATAAACTATCTCTGAGGAAAACATGAAAAAGATCTGCTTTGAAAATATAGTACTTTGTTGCCTGTGACTCAAAGGAATAAATTAATGAGGAGGAGGAGAAGGAAAAAGCAGGAGGAATACAATGGTTATAATTAATGCAATGTCTCTATAATCTAGGCTACACAAAGTTCTAGCCAAGAATTCCTTTAGCAATTATTTTCAGCCCCAAAAGATGCATGTATGTATATATAATATTAATATTAATGTTAATATTAATATGCGAAATATTGAAATTATACATTTAAAATATCCCCAACTTTGGAGATACAGATATAGATCTATCTATATGTCTATATCTATATCTATCTATATCGACCTCAACAATTGAGACATTAAAGTCGATTAGATTTGGGAGCTAATTCTATTTCTATCCTTGTTTTTGCTTTTCCATGTGACTTTGGGTAGGTTGAATGACTTCTCTGAAATTGTTTTTTTCTTACATAGTTTGCTATGGGGCTTAAATAAGGTTGCATACATTAAATCGCCTTATAGAATGCCTCACATATAATAGATACCAAATAATTTAATTCTCTTTCTTCTTTTCCCCTGAAGATATTCATACCTACGTTTAAGTAGAATTGTGTTGTTTCATTAGGTACATTGCAATTGATCAGTGAAAGCAAAACTTCGACCATAGAATTAACATTTTTAATAGCATTTCTAGTCATTTTGTTTCATAAGCTTTTGTTCTAGAGACTGATTTTATTTTCTGTGTTATTTTACTGATTGTTTTTTCACACTTGTCTGAGGAGCAGAGAGATATTTAAGAATTGAAATAATACTGAACTCAACCTTGTTCACTTAATATTTCAGTAGTCAGAGCATCACCATTACCACCTGTTATTTATTAGTAAAGAGCTGTGAAAAGCCTGGTCCTCCCTCCCTTCCCAGAATATTGTATTTGAATAAGCAGTGCAATTCAGAGTATAACACTCCCTGCTTTATATTTTACCAACAACCTCTTGGCTTCCTCAAGAGTATTAGTGCTCTGAAAAAAACAATTTCCATTTACATTAGTGTGTAGTACAAGTTATCTTAAATAATGTGTCATGAAGATCTTCTTGCAGGAAAACAGAAAAACAGCCCAATGCAGCACTAGGAGACACTGCTTTCCATTATCGAAGTAGAATGACTGGGACTGTAGAAGAGAATGTGATTTATATATAAATGAAAGAACATACCTATATGTACATAGGACAATTCTGGAGTGATTATCAGGAGCTTGGTTATGTCTGCTTGCTATTTCAGCAGAAATCAAAAACACAACTTACCTTCCCCAACTCTCAGCAACATTTTGAGTAAAAACCATGAAGAGCTATATGATGTACTTAAAAAAAAAAAAAAAGTATTTTCAACACATTCTAAATACCTCCTTTTCATCAGTATTAGGTGGCTTCAGGAATATGTTGTAGTGGGAAGAAACTTAGACTGGAAACATAGAGACTTAGATTGATTATTGGCTCTGTTCTCTAGTTTTGTTTGTTGCATATTTCTGGGTCCAACTGAGTCAGTCTATACAGTGAAAAAAAAATTGTACTACATGACCTCCAAAAGCACTTTGAAATTTGAACATTCTGGAAGGCAGTAAGACTCATCCAAATTTGCTCGTTTTCATGATTTTTAATGTGCTGTGGAAATACTTAAATCATTGACCATCATTTTGATGTTTGAAGATATGTTAAAGCCTACCTACAAGGGTATTCAAAGCCTGCCTATATAGTTTGGGGGTTATGAAAACACTCCAAAGATAACAAGGTTATTTAATTTAAAATCAGCATGCGCTAGGATATTACCCACAAAACCGAAAAGGAAATGAAAGTAATGGTCCAGTGGCTTGAATTCATTAGGTTCTGCCTGAGGGAGGATTTACATAGGCATCTTTTGTGAAAGGATAGGAAAAAAAAAAAAAATCAACCTCTCCTTTCCCCATTCCTCCTAATTGCCTAACAAAATGCCATTGTTTAATGTTTAATAAATTCCTTCAAGTAGATGGCAGAAACCAAAATATTATTAGCAAGGTCAACACAGAAAGAAACCCAGATAGCCCAGTGGAATATGGGGAAGAACTACTTAGGAGAAACCAAAAGACTCAAATCTATTAAACATTAGGGATGCCACCGAACATTTCCCAGGAGCTATTACAAGTGTCGGGGTTCCTTCTTAGCCACTTTCTTTTTTACTTTAAAATTCTTAAAGGAAGGAGGGAAAAGTGCATTCTCCTGGTGCAGAAACGAAAAGGACGGAATAATTCTGTATTTTACAAATTGTCCACAAATTGAAAAGGAATTTTTACCAAGACAGAATTTAATTCATCATTCCTTAGGACTGTAGCCACCTGAGATGAGGGAAAGCAGAGAATCAGGGGAGAAAGGCAGACTGCTCACAGAATTCCAATATTACCCTTAATAAATCCATAGTTAGCGTCTGAGTTAGGAGCACAGAGATTCCATGATTTGTATCCTGGGTCTTAAAAATAGTTCACATTCCTGGTTATATCCAGGGGGGTGGAAGCACAGCATGTGTGGAAGGGAAAGAACAAGTGAGATGAAAAGAGAAGCATGTTGGTGTGGGGGAAGTGACTAACACCCAGTGATGCAGAAACTAATTATGTATGCTTGGGCTAATGGGGCTAAACGAAGACAACCTGGAAAAGATGTGTAATATTGCTGAAAATTTAGCTAAATGACTCAAAATGCAATTAGCAGTCATTTTACCCTCCATGACCATGTTTCCATCATTATCTGACATTATATTTTCGGGATAAGGTTAATATTTATAGAAGTGTTAGTACATGAAAACCTAGCATTTGGGACTTTCTATGCATGATTAATACATTTTATTCCTCTTCTGATGTCCTACTTGCCTTCATACCAGGCTAATGTAAAGAATGACTCAGAAAGTTTAAAACACACTAATCATCTTTGTACCCACAAAAATGAAAGTAATGTGGGTGTTCACAGTGATTGAATGTTTAATGATTTATAATTTTTCTCTTCTCACTATCTTCTGAATGTACCTAGGAATTTTTTTCTTAAAAGAAGTTAGAAATCAGGTGTTAGAAATCATATAGGTGTTATAAATATATATAACATAAATATAAATATAGGTATTAGAAATCATCTTTTCATCTTAAAAGTGGATTTTATAATGTATGTGTATTTTACCTCACCAGACATGACTTTTTAAATGCCCAGAACTTAGAAAAAAGAAGTATATAGTAAGTCAAAAAAATTAATGTATCAGTAGAAGTCAAGTGACTTATTTTAAAAATCAATTTTGAATAGGCTATACAAATTCATGAAGCAAAATTTAAATGGTGCTTAAGGGTATATGATGAAATCTCTGTCCTAATTTCTTCTACCCACCCTATTTCTTTCCTTTGAAGACAGCTGCCCAGTTTTATGAATAGTGTCTTAGAGGAAGTATTCTCTGCATATAACAACCATATGTGTGTTTCAACAGTTAATGCCACTGATCTCTTGATGAAATGCTTTTCATTTTCACCTACTGAACACTAACTATATACTATTCTTATAGATCCCAGGCTGATATCTTTCCTAATATATATTTTTAAAATCTACGAGTAAGGTAGGTTCTCCTTGGACAATCTATCTTCAGGAATCTCACACTAGGGGCAAGAACAAGATATCAAGCTCTGAGGAATTTTCCCTAGTTCTCCTGAAGTTTCTCGTGGCCTAGGGTTGTTTTCTATACATACATACATATATATATATATATATATATATATATATATATATATATATATATGGTATATGTTATCTCTTCTAGTCTCTTTCTCCCTAGCAAATAGAAAGCCATTTTTCATCCTCACCTTGCCTCACTGAAAGACTGCTTCCCACAAATATGGCACGTCTGCATGTTTCCTCATGAAAAGTTTCCATGGCCAGCTTACACTGCCTGTATCCAATGTTCCAAAGAAAGGATTGTTCATGTTGGCTCAGAGAATAAGTCAGTTACATCGGAGAGCTGTGTGAGGCTGCTTGGGAACTACAGCCATAGGCATCTCTTCTGACCTCTCCCAAGTTTCATTGACAATGTTGTTCATTATTCCTGAGAGCACAAGAGAAGTACCACTTTACTCTGCCATCTTATTAGCCCACTTTATTAACTTTCAATAGTGTAAAGTCTTTGCCCCATAAATACATTAAGGAATAGAAGTAAATTTTGTTTATAAGAGTAGTTTGCGTTGGAAAAGGGATTCCAGATGACATATTTTGAGCTTCAGAATTAGACTATGGCTATAAAATACAGAGGGACTTGAGGCTTCTGAGAACAGCCTTTTCAGGTTTATTTTGTCAAATTAAGCCTTTTTTCTTTTTTCTTTCCAGCAAACATTCCTTGGGGGTCCAGTACACACAAAAATTCATGGTGATAAAAATCACTGGGTTTTTGTCCTGTTTTTTTATCCCTTGTCCCACCCCACCCCTTATTTATCCATCTTTGGATTCCAATAGCACTCTTGATAGAAATCACTCATTAAAAAATATATATGCCTGAGTTTTACTCCAGACCCAATGGATAAGAATCACCAGGAGTGTGGCCCTAGCAAAACATTTTAATAAACTACTATGGTGATTCTGATACTCAGCCAATTTTGAGAACCACTATCCTAAATTACAGAATCTAGAACCACCAAAAAACAAAACAACAACAAAAAAAACCAAAGCCCAACCTAAAACTCAAATTATTTCCATTTTATACCATCAGTAAGTCATAGCAGCTAAACTTTTGAAGGCCAACTGTAATAGTTTGTCTCCAGCTTCTTAACCCATGAATATAATTAGTAAGGTTAAACTAAAGTTAATCTCTTTGTCATCATAAAAACATTTCAGGCCCAACAAATTCTGTTTTATCTATTTTAAAATACATAACCCTTTGGAATACTGTTTAACATCTGCTTTCAGCAGAGTGACAAAATCAGATGACTGGATCCGTCAAAAGAGAGAGACAAACTTGTCACTCATCAAAGAGTACACTTATTTCCAGAAAAGAAAAATAAAGCTATTCAGAGATGAAATTGGGAATGTCTACAATGAATTGAAGCACCAAGCAATTATTTTGACTGCATGTAGAAGAAAACACCTAAACAGAACCCCCCCACGCCACCCCCACAAAGCACTGGCTATTTGTGTATTTTGTGATTCACAGGGCAGTGAGGGTGTTTCAGACCATATCATTCAATTAGAATTTGTTGCTGCTATTCACCAAGAACTCTGATGTGTCTTACCTATTACTTTACCCACCCTTATAACAACACAGTGAGTTAAGTATCCTCTTCATTCTACAGATGAGGGAATGAGGAATCAGTGGTGTTAAGTTATCCAAAAAGACACTGCTAAGTGTCAAAGAGTTACCCCCATAGAATTATTTTGGTGCTTTTTATGCTACAACAAAATTGCCTCTTTTGCTATACATGTTAGCCTCCCTTAGGCTTCCCCTTTTCTATAATTTCCCCTTCATTTATATTTTCTCCAGCATTTCTACAATCTCCTATTCCTTCTTTTTTTTTTTTTAAAGATTTTATTTATTCATTTGACAGACAGAGATCACAAGTAGGTAGAGAAGCAGGCAGAGAGAGAGGAGGAAGCAGGCTCCCTGCTGAGCAGAGAGCCCGACGTGGGGCTCGATTCCAGGACCCTGAGATCATGACCTGAGCCGAAGGCAGAGGCTTTAACCCACTGAGCCACCCAGGCGCCCCTCCTATTCCTTCTTTGATGCATCTTTTCATAACTGGCCATTCTCACTTCACCTTATTCCCAACCACCAAATACACGCAACATCCTTGGGATCTTAGAATACTCTGAGGAACATGTGAGGAGAGACCAGGCTGATCTGGAGAGTCTTAAGAAAATAAATCAGCTTCATGATGCCTGCTGGTATAATGACAACAGAGAATGGGATGTTTAAGTCAGTTCAGAAATGTAAACATGCACAAAATTTACATAAGGGTAAAGAGCTACTTTCTCATTCTACAGCATAATCCAGATTATACCTGCCTTGTAATTATTGTGAAAACTACACACCGAAATAAGATTATTTCAGAAGAGATAGGAAAAACAAGATTATGAATGGAAACACAGGTCTCAAGATGAAGTCTTTCTGTCAAAGGCCACATGCAGAGATCTTGTTTATTTATTTATTTTTTTCTTACAAGCTCATTTCTTTGTGACAATAAGTACAGATGCATTAACATTGGAGGGAGAAAGCTTATCTGGAGGCAGACATTCTAGAAATCTAAGACACCATACTCTGGCCTCTCCATTGTCTAACAACCAAAAGAGAACATAAATTCAGGGTTGGCATTCACCCTGCAAACAATGACAGGCCCCTAAGAATTGTGTGGCTTTGCTTTCCATTTTGAGTTGTTAGTTGATATAGTGGAGCTGTATGATAATTAAATATTTTGACTATGATCTGCATAATTCATAAGAATTATATAGAAAGGTAGGATAATACTAAATGCCTCCATTAATTCAACAATTAAACAAAAATGAGATAAATATTAAGATCAAAATGAGTTTGAGATCTACACTATGAAATATTTCCCAGTGCCGTTTTTTTTTAATTACTATTGTTATTATATCTGTGCATCATTCCTTTTAAGAAGACAAAGGAAGAGGGGTACCTGGGTGACTCGGTTAAGTGTCCAACTCTTGACTTTGGTTCAGGTCATGATCTTGGGGTTGTGGGATTGTGCCCTATGTGGGGCTCTGTGCTCAGCAGGGAGTCTCCTTGAGATTCTTCTTCTTTTTTTTTTTTTTATTGTGTTATGTTAGTTTCCATACAGTACATCATTAGTTTTTGATGTGGTATTCTGTGATTCATTGTTTGTGTATAACAGCCAGTGCTCCATGACCTCCTTAATACCCATCACCAGGTTCATTCATTCTCCCCACCCCTCTTCCTTCTAAAACCCTCTGTTTGTTTCCCAGAGTCCATAGTCTTTTATGGTTCGTCTCCCACTCCAACTTCTCCCCCTTCATTTTTCCCTTCTCCTAATGTCCTCCATGTTATTCCTTATGTTTCACAAATAAGTGAAACCATACGATAATTGAAGTTCTCTGTTTGACTTATTTCACTTAGCATAATCTCCTCCAGTCCTATCCATGTTGATGCAAAAGCTGGGTAGTCATCCTTTTGGTTGGCTGAGTAATATTTCATTGTGTATATGGACCATATAATCCTATCCATTCATCTGTTAAAGGGGATCTTGGCACCTTCCACATTTTGGCTATTTTGGACATTGCTGCTGTGAACACTGGGGTACATATGGCCCTTCTTTTCCCTACATCTGTATCTTTGGGATAAATACCCAGTACTGCAGTTTCTGGGTCACAGGATAGTTCTATTTTTAATTTTTTGAGGAACCTCCACACTGTTTTCCAAAGTGGCTGCACCAATTTGCATTCCAACCAACAGTGTAAAAGGGTTCCCCTTTCTCCACAACTTTTCCAACATTTGTTGTTTCTTGCCTTGTTGACTTTTGCCATTCTAACTGGTATTCTTTTTCCCTCTTCTTCTGCTCCTCCCCCCACTCATGTGCACGCTTGCTCAGCTCTCTCTCTAAATAAGTAAATACTCTTTGGGGCGGGTGGGTAGCTCAGTGGGTTAGACCTCTGCCTTCGGCTCAGGTCATGATCTCAGGGTCCTGGGCTCTAGTCCTGCATCGGGCTCTCTGCTCAGCGGGGAGACTGCTTCCCCCTCATCTCTGCCTGCTGCTCTGCCTACTTGTGATCTCTCTCTCTCTCTCTCTGTGTCAAATAAATAAAATCTTAAAAATAAAAAAAAAGAAAGAAAAGGGGGGCCTGGGTAGCTCAGTGGGTTAAAGCCTCTGCCTTTGGCTCGGGTCATGGTCCCAGGGTCCTGGGATTGAGCCCCACGTGGGGCTCTCTGCCCAGCAGGGATCCTGCTTCCTCTCTCTCTCTCTCTCTCTCTCTCTTTGCCTGTCTCTCTGCCTACTTGTGATCTCTGTCAAATACATTTTTTAAAAATTTTTATTAAAAAAAATGAAAAGATAAGTAAATAATCTTTTAAAAAATACAAAGAAGGAATATGAACCTTACTTTTATGTAAAACAATTCAAATCCTGAGACTATGATCTCGACAACTATTTTAAATCTGTTTCCTCAAAAGCGAAGTCAGGATTATTTTAATACCTACATTACAAAGTTTTAAAAAGGTTTAATGAAATAAACCAGGATCCACCTGATAGGTGTAAGAGCAAACGTTAGCCGTTTTCCTTTTTAAACTACACTTAGGAAAGATAAAGGTCTATAAGGCTCAAGCCCATCTCTATTTAGAACAGAGTGACTTTGGATGTCTTGTTTATACTGACCATAGCCCAAAGAAACAAAGCACAACAGCAGTCAGATAAATAGGCCTCCTCTTCCCCTACAAAGAGGCCAAGCACTACTTTGAACTATTTTTCCTTTGGTAATTCGAACCTGCAAGTCAAAAATTAAGTCAAACATATCAGAAATACTCTGTTGCTTACTTTTGCCTTTTCTGTGCCATTTGAAGGATGGAAACAGGCATTTTATACATTATCAAAGTGGCACCACATACTTGTTCACATTACTGATTTAAGAAACAAGAATTCTTGAAAGGAAATCAATTTTGAACATGGAGCAATGCTAAATCTTGCCACAAAACAACAAATCTTCGGCTAGACATTTTACAGATCATCTTCTATAGCATTAATTTATATCATACTGTATACAGCGATTTGACACCTTCATTTTGCACCAACCTTCAAAGCAAGACTTTATGTAAGATACAGTAGAAAGCAATAGCAATTAATTTACAGATGTGTTTGAATTTAATACTTGTAAGGTTTATTTCCTAGATACATGATAGGAGAGCCTAAGCTCACGTATACCTGTAGGGACTGTAGGGTTGAGTTTCCTCTTACCATGTTATTTCTTCTACCACCCACTCTGCTGTTAGCCCTGCATTCATTGCTGTATCCGGTCCCCACAGCACACAGTCCTCCGCAGCCCTACCACTAGCAATACAATACTATCTCAGTCATAAGACTATCTCATTATTCTCTTTATCTCATTAATACTATCTTGATACTATCTCTATTATGACCACCATCTCCACTGCCTGTCTTTATTCTCTTTTTTCCTGCCTCCTTCAGTACTTCTTTGCCTTTGATGTGTTTTATAGAATTACATAATAACAATGGTATCCAATTCTTGCTACCTCATGAATACCCCCCACTACTTTTCTTAATTTCTGGAGCTTAGCTTAGACTTCATGCTTCATCCTCTCAAGCAACTTAGTGCTTCTGTACCTAAGAAAAGATTTCACCATGGAGTTATTTGCATGGTGCATTATCGATGCTTTAAAAGTGATGTAGATTTTCATCCAATTTAGGTTTCAGTTGATTGCATGCCTTAGCATGAGGTTGGCAGTGAGAAGAAAAATGCTTTTGCAACAATCAGGTTCTCCCTGGTTAGAAATCCAAGTGTTTGTTTTCTGTTTTTCTATAGTTATTTGATGCAATGGGGGGAAGTAGAAACTGTCATCATGTTCACAAAGAGATTACTCATGGATGAGGTTTCAATCAAATATTTGAAAGCTTCTCCCCATCTGTGAGAGTGGAACTGTAATAGGCTTTTAGGGTTCTTCCTTCCCTATCATTATATGTTGTTTTGTTTTGTTTTGTTTTTATAACAACAGAACCTCAGTGTACTTTCAATGATTATGAATCTAAATCTCGTTTTCACTTACTGACAGACTTTTCTCTTTTAAAACATGGAAGACTTATCTTACTAAGGATCTGGTAACCTTGGGAATTCTGTGTTGGGATTTTAACCACTTTAGGAAGTGGCTACTGATAAAAATCTAACAATTTTGTTGGAGTTTGGAGTGTTGTCTTATTTTTTTCCTTTTTCTTTTTCTTTTTTTCTTTTTTTCTTTTTTTTTTTTTGCTAATGGAGTTGTCTAATGAAGACAATATGCACAAAGTCAAAAAGGGGGTATTTAAGTCAGCTTTCAAAAACTCTGTGGTAAACGTAGGTTGGAGAATGTATCTTGGACATGAAGTCATCTTGTTGGCCTGCACATCACTGAGCTGAAAACAAAGAGACACAGAGCAAATGGCTAGTCTCAATCACAGGGAGAAAGGAGCAGAAGATATCCCAATCCCACTTCATTTCTCTCATTTCCAGGAGACCTGGTTCAGTCAGGTGAGCTGGATGCCTGGAACTTGGAAGGCCAGTGTTCTTCATACTGACTGTTTAGCGGAAGTAGCCTACTCATTTTTGAGATTATGGACTAAAGAGATAATTTCCCCTAGCAGAGGAAATAAATAGGCTATGAGTTAATGATTGCTGCTTAAAAAATATCCTCTGAGAGAAGAATAGTACCCAATACAAACACTTTTAGGAAGGGGAGCAGGCATCTCTTTCTTGTGTGGTCTCTCCTCCATGAATATGTGGGAATAAAGTCATGCCCCACAGAAATCAAGGGCATACAACCTTGGTACCTCTTCAGATAGTCCTGTGAGAAGACTGTAAAAATTGAGATGATGTTCATTGTCTGTGAGTGAAACATCCTTCAAAGAAATTTTTAAATCCTTTTAAAATCTTACCTGAATCAGGTTCCCTGGGACTTAATATGATCTTGAAGATAAAATTGTCTCTTTTCACTCTGATTCAGTAAATTCCACCAATGTAAATATTTGAGATGAAGCTGAAAGATAGTATTATTTCAGTCATATTTAGAATCCTGAGAACTAGAGCTTGCTCTTCCTTCCCTATGGCCGGCCCTCTTTTATAACCAACAGGACTCTATATTTTCAGTGACTTTGAATCTAAATATAGTTTTCACTCATGAAAAGACTTTCCTTACTCCTCTATCTTCATTATATGGCTTCCTAGGTTATTGCAGAAGCAAGCATGAATGAGAATGAAAACTATATGTCAGAGGCTACTAGGGGCCAGGCCTGGACATGGCACTTACAACCTCCCTCATATTTTATTACCAGAACTCAGTTGCATGGCTGTAAGGAAGGCTCAGATATATAGTCTGGGTGTTAAGGGAAAATGATAATAGGTTTGCTTAAAGATAACCCATCTCTGTTACAAAATGTCAGAAATAGACGGATAAGTCTTAACTGACTTAGAAGACAAAAGGATCTTTTGTCTTCTAAGTCAGTTAAGACTTAGATACCCAAGCCTGGCAGAGGGAAAGGGAGAAAACAAGACAGAGGAAAGATTAAAGTGAGTTAAACTGCAGAACTTCAGAGAGCCTTAGAAATTGGAGACACCAAGAACCTCTGAAGCATAAATGTGTGGCAGGTCTGAAGCGATACCAGTATGTTTGCATACACAGAAATTAGAACCCCCAAATACCTTATTCCATTCTACTTGCCAAGTGACTATCAACCCTCAACACCAGAAAAATAACAGAGTTTATTTCATGGTGATGTTTCTACAACTAAGAATAGAAAAGAGGTACTGTATTGGAAATAATGTAATGTTTGAAAGTCACTGTACATAATGCTGAGGACTATTATAGCCCCTGCCTTTATTAAATTCAAAAAACCACTAGCAACTAGGAAATACCATGTCCACCTCCAAAGCAGCTATATGGGTATTACTTCTGGGCATAGGCTCCACATTAAGTGTCTGTAGATATTTAGTTATGAGAAGACATTAAATATGCCCATTTCTGGGGCACCTGGGTGGCTCAGTTAGTTAAGCATCTGCCTTTGGTTTGGGTCATGATCTCAGGGTCCTGGGATCAAACCCCATGTCAGGCATCCTGCTCAGCAGGGAGTCTGCTTCTCCCTTTGCCCTCACACCACTATTGCACACTCTCTCTTTCTCTCTCTCTCTCTCTCTCTCTCAAATAAATAAATAAAATATTTTTTAAAAAATGCCCATTTCTTATATAATCACTATCTAGATAAGATTTGTTCACATTATGGTTACTTTCATTCCAAATCTCCAATCATCTTTAATATGTTCTTCTCTGAACTATGTACCCTCAGCCAAGGATCAACGTACACTGGAGGTAACCCCCCTCATGTGAAAGATACAGAAGAAAACTAGCCAGGAAACAAATGACCTTGGAAGAAAGACATTACAGAGAGCAGAATAAACATTTTAAAAACACTCTAGAATAACCTAGAGAGAGAAAATAGTGTAAGCATTAAAAAGAACCTGAGAAGGAACACTCAGATAATAGAAAGAACAAAAAGTTGGTGGTTGAAGTAATATAATGACAAAGAGAAAAGACAGGTGCCAACCAAGGTGGTCAGTGATGAATACTCAGCATCACTTCCTCACTCTAGTTTTAACTCCAGCCTACACATCCAGCTCTGCAAAGGTCCTGATTATGTTAACGGGACAGTTATTAAAGAAATAGACCACGTATCAAAGTGAAACCACTTATTTTAAGACTTTGATTTTCTCCCCTCTCCCTTATTCATGTTAGGTTATCTCCTTCCCTATGTTCTGTCTTTGTTCTGACCCTGAGTTGCAACGTTGTATACTTGAAAGAGTGTAGGCTTCACAGCTGGTAATAAGAGGGTTTGTGTTTTGTTGTTACCACTTATTGAATGGACAAACATGGTCAGTAACATAATTCCTTCAACCTCGTTTTTTTCATCTGGACAACAGAACTGATGATGCCTATTTCATATGATTAAGAGAATTAAATGATACAGTGTATGTCATCCTGTCTAACAGATTAGGAGAAAGCAAAAGATCAACAACATGAGGGTTGTTTTTTTCTTTCTCCCTGATAAGACTATGTGTGAAATTGTGTCATAGTCTCTTGAGAGGGAGACCCAGTGTCATCTATATTACAACAGGTTGACTTGTTGAGGGGAAACATTTCTGCCATTTAACCAAATTATTGCCATAAGATAAACAGCTTTGACTGATTATTTTACCAGTTGAGTTGCTCAATTCTATTGTATTGTCTACTTGTAATCTAATTAGTAGCCAAATGAACTCAGTCTCTCTTCCTTTTTGATTTTATGGTTAAAATACCTAATAAAAACTATAAACATAAAAACCTCTATGGTGGTTCAGAGAAGATGTAATTATTTGATTTCCAAGAGCAAGTCTGTAGTTGTCTTTACGCGTATGTTAACTTCTCACATAGCATGTCTTTTTCTTGCATACAAAGAGAACAGAACAAATTATACTCCTTTTATTTGTGGATAATATTAAATTAGTAAGCATTATCTTTATGAATTACATGTCTAACAAACAAAGCTTTTCTAAGAAATAAGGGTATAGTCAGTGAACAAGACAGTATTCCTGCTTCCGTTTTTCAATGAATGGAGTGTTATTATTCATAGCATTTTGCCCTATACACTCTGTGCCACAGAACAAATTGCTAGAATTTTGAAGAAAGCCAAAATGCAATTTTATTTCACTTTCTAATGCTTGTTTGAGAAACTCATTAAAGAAGACTGTAAGGTCACCAGTTCAAGCCCACAGATCCCATGGAAGGCAGGATCTGGTTATTCCAGAAACCACCATTCCTTCTATACTCGATAATCACTAGCATTGAAATCAGAAAGAGGAATTCCCTTTCTGTAGCTAAATATATAGTCAGAAATCACATGTGTCAGGCAGATGCTGAGGTTTTTAGCCAAAATCCAGAGTCTAGAAAAAAAAAAAAAAATGGAGGGGTTGACTATGTTCTCCTCCCAACTGCCAAGTGACCTGAGAGTGGGAGGGAATCTTGGAGCTCAGCTTAAATAAGATCATAACCCTTAATTATAAATAATAGATACAGCTGGCAAACTGAAACATCCAATTTTAATTAGATTCTTTGCAGCTATATGTCTTTGATGTGGTTTAGTTCAATAAATTACAACAGCCCTGTGTTTTTGTTGTTGTTTTCCCATCTTCTGGTGCATGGGTTAAGCTTACATAATGTATTTGATTGATGGCATGGGTTGGGGATGGGGAAGGAAATCAACCAAAGAGGTTTTTTGCTAATACTACCAGTGAGTTTAGGCGGCTAAGTCCAGGAATTATGAGCCAAAGTGATTGTGTCCTGCTTTCATGGAGCTAATGATTCAGTTGGAAAGATAGAAAAACAAGCAATCAGTTTCACCCATGGCGTGACGTAAGAGTTTAGGATGTCATGGAATCACCTTGTTGGGAGAGAGGGGTCCACAATACTGTGAGGCAAAGACAGATAAGGAATTTTTCCAATTGCATGTATTTAGCCATAAGTTACTGATAACTTCTATGGGAAAACTTCAATAGAGTAGTGAGTGTTAGAATAGTTTGAAAAAATAATTTTAAAGTGAGGAAATGGAAAAGTATCTATTCGTGTCTTCTGCTCATTTCTTAATTGAGTTATTTGGGGAGTATTGGGTTTGATATGTTCTTTACAGATTCTGGATACAGACCTTGTATCTGATATGTTATTGATATGTTATTTGCAGATATCTTCTCCCATTCCAACAGTTGCCTTTTAGTTGTGTTGATTATTTCCTTCACAGTGCAGAACCTGTTTATCTTGATAATCTAATAGTTTATTTTTGTTTTTGTTTCCCTTGCCTCCAGAGACATGTGTAGTAAGAAGTTGCTATGGCCAAGGTATAAGAGTTTGCTACCCGCAAACTCTAGGAATAATGATGGTTTTCCTGTCTTACATTTAGGTCTCTCATCCATTTTGAATTTATTTTTGTGTATGGTAGAAGAAAGTGGTCCAGTTTTATTCTTCTGCATGTCACTGTCCAGTTTTTCCAGCACGATTTGTTGGAGAGTCTGTTTGTTTTTTTGCCCCCATTGGATATTCTTTGGTATTTTATTGAAGATTAGCTGAAACAAAAATAAAGACAAATATTTTTGAAGGTTTAGGTCTAAATGGAGAAGAGAGAAGTGATGTGCTAACTAAAGTAGGTAACAGAGAATGCTTTGAGTTTGCGATCTTTTATAAAATACTTTTGAGGATTAAGAACAAGAACATGATTAAAAATTTTTAAGTATTCTACAAGTCAGTATTAAATATAGTAAATGTTCATGTTAAAAAATGTAGGGCGCCTGGGTGGCTCAGTGGGTTAAAGCCTCTGCTTTTGGCTCAGGTCATGATCCCAGGGTCCTGGGATCGAGCCCCGCATCGGGCTCTCTGCTCCTCAGAGAGCCTGCTTCCTTTTCTCTCTCCCTGCCTGCCTCACTTGCCTACTTGTAATCTCCGTCTGTCAAATAAATAAATAAAATCTTTTAAAAAAAATGTAAACCTGCAAAACAGAATTATTTGTAAAAGTCATCTAAAATACTGCTGCTTAGATGTAATTGCTGGTAACATTTTGTTGTCTACTCTTGTAGATTTTAATACATATATACATAAGTAAACATATATAAACATATGCATGATTAATTTTCATTAACATGAGTTTATGCCATACATATTGTACAACATATTTTTAATGAAAAATTTATACTGAAAATCTGTCCACTCAATAAATATGCATTTTCTTTAAAACTATATCCTCTTTTCTAATCTAGTTCTCACAATATATTTTATTATTCTATTAAATGATCAGGCTATTTTTAATCATCAAACAACACAGCTGTGGAGTGTACTTTTGTGGTTCCACTGAGATAATTACATACTTGCCCAATTTTTTCTTCAGGGCAAATTCCTACAACTAGGTTGGGTTTTACACTAAAATTTTGCACTGAATTTGAACACTTATTCTAAGGCTGCCACAAGAGACATACACTGGAAAACCGTAACAAAGTAACGAATCCCAGATCCTCTCTAATTTAGAGCCAGCCATGTTTGGGGAGGTGAATGGGGTCCCATTGAATACAGACTGGAAAACTGTATTTAGGCACTTGGGACGTTCCAGCAGTCCTATCCAGTAGAGTTGCCCTGGCAGAAGAGCAATAGCCAAAACAAGGTATAAAGAAAAAACTGTAAGAGGAAGAGATTAGTCAGCCAACTTGGCACTGACGTCTGTGAAATGAGGAAAACTGCAGTCTCCTGTATGAGCAGCATTGGTTGGTGGTTTAAAATTTTGTTTCTGAACTAGAAGACTGACAGGCTACAATTTACCAGGTTATATTTTAGGACTATTGGATGGGAAAAAGCTACGTGATTGACCACTGTGCTACGTAAACTGAAACCAATGGGGGCAGGGAGGGAAGCAATGTAAAAAAAAATAGAATACATGTTTCTGAACTACCAGCATCACTTCCTAATATTTCAAGGTAAACAATTATCATGAGTTTGCCTTCTCTTCCACAGAAGGGCGTAACTAGCAAAGGATATTTTCTAGCAATCATCCTATAATACCTAAAGTATATACATAAAGTGAGAAAGTAATTTAATCAGAACAACAGCAGTAGACATGCAGGATGAAATTATTTTATATTTGATAGTATCCATTTATTTTAATTGTTGTAACCAATTAAAATATGTTAAAAATAAAGAGGCCATCCTGTTTTGTGAATGTGTTTCTGAAGTCCATTAATTCAAAATGGATGCAGAGGTAGCAAAGTACAAAGTATTATATAGCTGTTTTTTTTGGAAGTCAGCATTTAGAAATGATGTTAACACATAAAATGTTTAAATGGGCTGTAAAATATCACAGAGTGTAATTAGTTATACATAAAGTATCACACAGTATGATGCTACCTCATCTTTGCTTATAATTATTATAAAACCATTTACCTATGAAAACTGCATTCATGTTATGTGGATTTTTAAGAATTTATGGGACTGGGAGATAGCCTGAGAGTTTTGATATTATACACCGTCAGACTGCTTTATTCTCTATTTGGCCAAGAAGAGAAGCAGCCTAGTATTTTTTGTTTAGAGCTGAATTTTTAAAAAAATTTACATTTAATTTTTTCCCACTTATCAATGCAGAAGAGAAATGCCACAATAGTGTGATTACTTAAATCTTTGTAAAAACTGCAGGATGAGGGCGCCTGGGTGGCTCAGTCGGTTGAGCATCCAACTCTTGGTTTTGGCTCAGCACATGATCTTAGGGTTGTGAGATTGAGCCCCACATTGGGCTCCATGCTAAGTGAGGAGTCTGCTTGAGATTCGCTCTCTCTCTCCCTCTTACCCACCCTCCGTTCTCTATCTCTAAAGTAGATAAATAAATCTTTAAAAAAAAAAACACACACACACACACACTTTAGGATGATATTTATTATAATCATAACATAAATACTCCTTGGATTAGAATCCTTAACTTTTCATTTATATTATATATGGGTTTAAGAACTTGACAAAGATCAAAGAAACAGTGTAAAAGTAGAACTAGTTTTTCATTTTTTATTGTATAGTTTGTGTTTTTTTGTTTTTTTTTTGTTTTTTTTTTAATGACTGTCATCCTACAGAGCTCTTTTTCAGTTTGTTCATGTCTTTTCTATAGATAATTAAAATCAATTTTCATTACATGGGGTGTCTCTCTTTTTCATTACATACATTTTAGCATGCAAGGCCTGGCAATTCTTTAAATACTCTTATTTAAATTTTTAAAAAAATAATTTTGTTAGGTTTATTACAAATTAAATAGAAATTTAGCTTTTAATCTAATTATGGTGGACTTGATACAAGCATAATTAGTGTTTCTCTTCTTAAATGTTACTTCTAAATTTTAATTGTGATAACATCACTCAACATGAGAGTTGCCCTCTTAACAAATATTTAAGTATATACTAAATTATTGACTACAGATACAATGTTGTATAGCAATCTAGAGCTTATTCATCTTTTCTGAAACTTTATGTCTGTTGATTAGTAACTCCTTATTTTTCCCTTAATCCTGGCCCCTGTCAACTATTGTCCCACTCTTTGATTCTATGAATTTGACTGTTTTAGATTTTTCATAAAAGTAGAACCATGAAGCATTTGTCTTTCTGTGACTGGCTTATTTCACTTAACATAATGTCTGAAGGTTTCATTCATTTTGTTGCATAGTACAGAATTGGTTCTCTTTAAACCTGAATAATATTCCATTGTATGCATATACCATATTTCCTTTATCTTTTCATCTGCCATTTATGTATTTTTACATCTTGGCTGTTGTAAATCATGCTGCAATAAACCTAAGAGTGCTAATATCTCTTCAAGAACCTAATTTCAATTATTTTTTAATTTTTAATTTTTATTTTCTTAGTAATCTCTACCTCCAGTGTGGGGCTTGAACTCACAACCCTGAGATCAAGAGTCACATGCTCTTCCCTTTTTTTTTTTTTTTTTAAAGATTTTATTTATTTATTTGACAGAGAGAGCACAAGTAGGGGAAGCAGCAGGCAGAGGGAGAGCAAGAAGCAGGCTTCCCACTGAGCAGAGAGCTGATTCGAGGACAGATCCCAGAACCCTGGGATCATGGCCTGAGCCTAAGGTAGCCACTTAGAACTGAGCCACCCAGGTGCCCTACCACTCACATGCTCTTCCAGCTAAGCCAGCCAGGTACCTCTGACTTCAATTCTTTTAGATAAATATGCAGACATGAAATTTCTGAATTATATTTTAGTTCTATTGTTAACTCTTCAAGGAACCTTCATCCTGTTTTCCAAAGTAGCTGCATGATTTTATATTCCCACCAACACTGAGCAAGTGTTCCAATTTCTTCATATACCTACCAACACTTGTCTTTTGTTTCTTTGTTAATAGCCATTCTGGGGGCACCTTGGTAGCTCTGTTGGTTAATACTCCAGCTCTTGGTTTCAGCTCAGGTCATGATCTCAAGTGTCATGAGATTGAGCCCCACATCAGGCTCTGTGCTCAGCATGGAGTCTGCCTGGGATTTTCTCGTCCTTTCCCTCTGCTCCTCCTGCTTGTGTGTGCATGCTGTCTCAAATAAATGAATAAATCTTTAAAAAAAAAAAGCCATCCTGACAGGTGTGAGGTGATTTTCTGATTTTGATTTGCATTTCCCTGATGATAGTGATATTTACTATTTTTTTTAATGTATCTGTTTCCTACTGGTGTGTTGAGATTGAGAAATGTCCATTCAAGTTCTTAGCTCCTTTTTAAATTGGTTTATTAGTTTTGTTACTTTCATTTTTTAGTTTTAGTTTTTGGCTTTTGAGTTGTAAGAATTCCTTGTATATTTTGGAGATTAGTCTCTTTTCAAATACATGGTATGAAATATTTTCTCATATTTTGTAGGTTGCCTTTTCACTCGGTTGGTTCCTTGGGCTGTGCAGAAGCTTTTTAGTTTGATGTAGTCCCACTTGTTTTATTGTTTTCTTTTTTTGTTGTTTGTTTTGACACCTGTACTTTTGGTGTGAGATCCATGTAATCACTGCCAGGTCCGATGCCCTGAGTTTTTCCCTTATGTTTTTTCTAATATTTTTATGGTTTCAGGGGCGCCTGGGTGGCTCAGTGGGTTAAAGCCTCTGCCTTTGGCTCAGGTCATGATCTCAGGGTCCTGGGATCGAGGCCTGCATTGAGCCCCTCATTGGGCTCTCTGCTCAGCGGGGGCGGGGAGCCTGCTTCCCTCTCACTCTCTGCCTGCCTCTCTGTCTACTTATGATCTCTGCCTGTCAAATAAATAAATAAACCCTTGAAAAAAATGGTTTTATGGTTTCAGGTCTTACATTTAAGAATTTAATCCATTTTCAGTTGATTTTTGTGTATGGTGTAAGAAAATGGTCTGGTTTCATTCTTTAGCATGTGGATGTCCAATTTTGCTGACATAATTTTGATGCCAGCAGGCTGGGTCCATTCATCCAAAGGGGGCCCTGCAGGACCAGCCGAGAGGGTCCCTGGCTGTGCGCAGGTTAGAAATCAAACACAAGGGGTGCCTGGGTGGCTCAGTGGTTTAAGGCCTCTGCCTTCGGCTCGGGTCATGATCCCAGGACTCTGGGATGGAGCCCCTCATCGGGTTCTCTGCTTAGTGGGGAGCCTGCTTCCTCCTCTCTGCCTGCCTCTCTGCCTACTTGTGATCTCTGTCTGTCAAAGAAATGAATAAAATCTTAAAAAAAAAAAAAAAAGAAAGAAAATCAAACACAAGACAGCAGGAAATACAAGCAGAGTTTACTGAAGGTGTGAAGAAAGTGCAGGTACAGACAGAATGTCCAGGAGACTCAGAAAGAAAAGGAGGGAGTCTTGGCTTTGTTCAGGGTCTGGATGTTTTTAACTGAGGACTGTAGTCTGGTGTTATGTGTCTACTCAGGCATTCAGGAACCAGTTAGAACAAAGACAAGGGCCGAGGTGTTACTCCTTTGAGACACGGTTTGGCATCAAGATGTCTAGCTCTGGTGGTATGGAATATGCTTTGGCTGGTCATTCTCACTTGGTCCATCCTTAGACGTTATCTGTTCCAAAGAAATCATTACCTCCTTGTTCCTTACAGGGAGGACATACACTATTTGTATTCTGAGGCATGTGTAAAATGAGGGAGCAGGTCCTAGCAAGCATAGAAGCAGGAAAAGGAGCAAAAAGCAGATTTTTATGGAGTCCTTCAATTTTCCTGTCTCAGTTTGTTGAAGAGACTGTCTGTTCCCCATTGTGATTCTTGACACAGTTGCTGAAGGTCAGAAGATCACATTTGTGCATTTATTTCTGGACTCTCTATGCTGTTCTACCAATCTGTCGCTCTTCATTCCAGTACCAGACTGTTTTGATTATTGTAGCTTTGTAATATATTTTGCTATTAGGAAGAGCAACTTCTCCAGTTTTTTTTTTCTTTTTCAAGATTGATTGGTCTGTTTTTGTTTTTGTTTTTTGTGGCACAGGTGAATTGTAGAATTTTTTATTTGTTCTATCTCTGCAAAAAAAAAAAAAAGACATTAGAATTTGGTAGAGATTACATTGAATCTATAAATCATTTGGGTAGTATGGACATTTTAACAATATAATGTCTTCTAATCCATGAACATAGTATATCTTTTTACTTGTTTTTGCCTTCTTTCATTTCCTTCATCAATGTTTTGTAGTTCTCAATACACAAATCTTCCACCTTCTTCATGTTCATATGGTACAATGCCTGGGGCAAAATCTCAGAGAGCTTTTGTGAGTGAGAGGTTGTTTTAAATCTCTCCTCTACTTGGTGAGTCTGGTTTTGCATTCTCCTGGGTTGCAGGAGCCTTTCAGTTTATTTCTGAGTTCTCACAAATAATTTATCCATGAATTTTTGCTGAATTGGTATGTTTGTGAGACAAAGGGCCACTTCTCCTGCCAACTTGCTAATGTCACTCCTTTTGAAGTTTTAATTCATATTCTTTAAATAAGTTTGGTAAATGCCCTAAACTACATACCCTTCTTTGAAATTCACAATGTACGCTTGCTTATTAAAAGATCTGCAATAACTCCTGATTACCAAATGCTGAGTAGGTGGTGCCAGGCATTGTCTTAGCTACTTTAAACGTCTAATCCTAAGAACTTGCAAAGCTTACCTCATGTTTACTTTGTTGATGAGGACACTGATAGGTGAAGTAATTTCCTAAATTCACTGAAACAGTCACAAACTTAGTGATACTAGGACTCACAAATGTCTAACACCAATGCCTGTACTCTTTCTACAATGTATTTTGATATATGAAAAATAATTCATAATTTTGTATACATTCATATTCAATTTGATTCAGGACCTCCAAATCAAATCATGTAATAAAACCAGGTCTTAATTTTATTTATTTATTTATTTATTTATTGAGAATTGAGAGGCATGCCAAAAGTAGGATGTATGACAGCTATATGTACCTAGGGTGCATAGTGCCTATGGCTTTGCTAATCTTTTTCATTCTTCTTTGCAATTCTTTTACTTTATCTCTAAGTTTATGAGTGTCCAAAGGGAGGTTCAGGTCAGAATCCTCTTGAGGTCTAGAATGGTGTCTGGCTCACCAGTATGTTCTCCTTGCCAAGAAATGAATGGCTGGCCCAGAGTAATGCCTTCAAGAGGCGTTGACTCAAGATGTGAAGAGTCCAATCCTAAGGGTTGATTTACCAGTCCCCTCTGTTTTCACCCATATCAACACTGAAGTAGAACTAATACCTGTGACAGTTAATATAAAAAATCCACTCAGTCCCAAAGCTGTACCTAATGGTCTTGAGTTTAGGGACAATTCTATTTAGAGGTAGAGAAGCTCTGCACAAAAAAGCAAACTCAGTTCCAAACCTATTCATTGCCCATTCTTGTTCTCTTCAAATTACCTCTAATAATGCTTCAAAAATTGATCCTCTCTCTGATACTTCATCATCCCACTGGCTCTGGAAGCCCTTTTTTTATATCCTGCAAAATATACTTCTAGCTATAATACACATACAGATTTGATATATTTTATATATATATGATATTTAGTTATAGATATAAAGATGACAACCTCAGAATGAATATACATATATATCTGAATATAGAAATATAAAGTACAACTGAAGAAGGGAATTTTGCTGCTGTACATTATTTTTAATGCAGTAGTTCCAAATTAATTATGTGAGAAAATTTCCTTTTTGATTTCTACTCAAGCTATGTCTAAACATTTCCTTAAACTTTGAGCACGTCTTTTGGTAACATATGAATTTTAACCTATAGTTATCATATAATTGCACATATTCTGTTATTTTTTCTTTTAATCCACAAGGGAAAAGTGTTTTCTTAAAACTTTCTCCATTTGAATAAAACATGTATTTATTGTTCTCTGTAACAATAAAAATTTTGAGTTAATATTTACCTCCCTCTAAATTCTACAGGAATAAACAAGCATACATTTCATATCAAGAAGTTGAGACATACACTGTCTGGACAATTTAACCCACAGTATTTATATAGCTATAAAGGGACTACAGTGCATTTTTTTACATCCCATAGTAGTACTTAAAGAGCATAAAAAATGTAAACTGTAAGATGATATGCTTATTTTAAAAGTATTCTCTGATCCTGTACCACTGCATAATGGTGTATAAAATGTGCTACAATTTTGAAGTCAGAGGACATAGAGAATAGTATGAAAAATTATATTAATCATTAAAATCTGCCTATCATTTCTTTTAAAAACCTTTATACTTCAGTTATCATGAGAGTTTCTTTAGATAGACTTTTGAAAACACTCCAAGGTAAACTATGCAGCATATCAGAGCATCTTTTGTTAACTTGTGCCATTGGAGAAAAGGCCCCATGGCTTTCGCAATCATACACCCAAGTAATTTTAGGCTCAATGATTTTATTATCATTACCACCATTTTTTCCGGTGGTTTATCTTCAACTACCAAAGCACAAATGGAATCCAAAAAGTGGAACATTTCTCTATTATGTTGTTCTCTACTGTTTAAGCAACCATCTCCTTTAAAGCCATGAGAAATGAGACGAGATAGCTACTTTGGGGTATATATTTACAGATTTATCTATTTTATCTAATCACCACAAATGCATCTTTATTTTATATGCTTTAGGCCTGCAATTTTACAATAGTAACTAGAGTTGATTTTCTATAACAATGTATGGTTTATGGCTAAGGACCAATTTAATTCAATAAACAGTTTAATGATTCCACTTGCTAAGTAGTTTCTTAAACTCGGGGAACACAGAGGCAGGTGGGACAGAGGTCATGCCTTCAGGAAGCTTTCAGTTTGAAGACAGGGATGAGTATATGGTATGTGATGGGAGAGCTATGCACATAGCCCCAAGGGATCACAAAAAAGAGAACCAGTCTCAGAATAAGGGGGACAGGTGAATGGATGAAGAGTGTACTTATATCGATAAGCACTGAGTAGTACATAGAGTTGTTGAATTACTGTACTGTACACATGAAACAAATGTAATAGTATATAACTACACCGGAAAAAAATAAGGGGGAGAGAAAAGTCATGTTTGGAGTTTTATGTTTAAGCTAAGTACTAAAGGGCAAATAGGGGGGTGCCTGGGTGGCTCAGTTGGTTGGGTGACTGTCTTCAGCTCAGGTCATGATCCTAGAGTCCCAGGATCGAGTCCCACATCAGGCTCCCAGCTCCATGGGGAGCCTACTTCTTCCTCTGCTCTTCTCCCCTCTTGTTCTCTCTCCCTCTCTCTCTTTCTTCCAAATAAATAAATAAAAATCTTAAAAAAAAAAAAAAGGTGGGGGGGCAAATAGGGGTAGACCATGTAAATCCATGGAGGATGGTGTAAGCAAAGAACATTAAGTGTGAAAACAGTAAGTGCAAAAACAAAAATTTGTGAATGTTTATGGCATGTGTGTGACATTTAAAGAAATACAGATAGTTCTGAATGGAGATTACAGTACAAATTAGGGAAGCAGTAAGAGATCAGCATGGAGAGATAGGATCACTTGTGAATAAATATTTTTGGCTAAAATGAGTACCTGTATCACCTCATCTGTTGATTTTAAGAATAACATGGGGCGCCTGAGTGGCTCAGTGGGTTAAGCCTCTGCCTTCAGCTCAGGTCATGATCTCAGGGTCCTGAAATCGAGTCCCGCATCGGGCTCTCTGCTCAGCAGGGAGCCTGCTTCCTCCTCTCTCTCTGCCTACTTGTGATCTCTCTCTGTCAAATAAATAAATAAAATCTTTAAAAAAAAAAAAAGAACGTATAGCCAGCATTGTTCTTAAAATCCCATAAATTGCTCATAAAGTATGGTATATGTGGCTTTTATCCATACAGCCCTGTTCAGTAATGTGTTGGTATAAATATCTGAGACAGATGATGGGCATTGGACATACTCTGATGATTTGTCTTCCTTTTACTCTTATATTACTAATTACTTTTTCATTTTCTCTTTTATCAAAATCAAAATTATTTAATTTGTAAGTGCATATATAATGCAACTCCATTCTAATTTAAAATGTATCTCAAAGGATAGGAAGTAATTGAGAAATATGAAGTAAGATAATGTCAAAGAACATTTTACCAAAGTTTGAACAGGATAGGACTGGAGGTAGGACCCTGATTAGAAAAGTAATACAACTGTCCAGTTAAGATGAAACAAGAGGGGGTTGCCTAACTGGCTCAGTTAGAAAAGAATGCAGTTTTTGGTCTTACAGTCATGAGTTCAAGCCCCATGTTGGGCATAGAGCCTACTTAATAAAAAAAAAAAAGAAAGAAAGGAAAAGAAAAGAAAAAAGATGAGGGGTGCCTGGATGGCTCAGTGCATTAAAGCCTCTGCCTTCAGCTTGGGTCATGATCCCAGGGTCCTGGGATGGAGCCCTGCATTGGGTTCTCTGCTCAGCACGGAGCCTGCTTCCCTTCCTCTCTCTCTCTGCCTGCCTCTCTGCCTACTTGTGATCTCTGGCTGTCAAATAAATAAATAAAATCTTTAAAAAAAAAAAAAAAGAAGATGAAACGAGAGAAAACTAAACTGATTAGAATTTGTAGGAATGTAGAAGAGAACACAGATATCAGCTAGCCTAAGATGGCAGAATAAATATTCCTAGGTTTCTGACTAGCTTTGGATGTTGAATCAAATTTGGAAATCTAAGATGATATTCCAATTTCCCACACAGATAATGGCCACAGCACCGAAGGACTGTTAGCAGATGTAGTAATTGTGCTTTTTGTGTACATCTTAGCCTGGGTCTCCCATAATGCAAATCCTGAGGAAGCATTTGCAGTATAATATTTTATCAGAGAGAGCTAAAGTAACAAGAGTAGGAATAAAGAGAAATCAGAGAAGGAAAACAAATATAAAGACATGAGCTTCTTTAAAAAAAAAAGAAAAAGAAAGACTTTATCGTTTATTTATTTATTTATTTAGAGAGAAAGAGACAGCAGAGCAAGAGAGAGCACGAGCAGGGGGTCAGGGGGGAAGGGCTAAGGGAGAGGGAGAAGCAGACTCCCCACTGAGCAAGAAGACTGATGGAGGCCTCCATCCCAGGACCCTGGGATCATGACCTGAGCCAAAGGCAGCCGCTTAACTGACTGAGCCACCCGGATATCCCAGGAACATAAGCTTCTCAATGGCCCCAGTTCTCAAGCAAATGCAACTACACCTCAGTTTTTCAGTCACTCTGGTTTCTAAAACATATTATATGGTATCACTGAGTGTCAAAGTCCTTGATCTGTGGAGGAGTAAGATTGAATAATTTATCTGCTGGGTTATTTTCTTTTCCTATCTTTCATTATTCAAAGACTGAGACAACAGGGAAAAATATATGGAATGTGGCAAAAGCAGTGTAGGGGAGAGATTAGTAACTGCAAATAACTATGGTAAAAATGAAGACTGATCTCCAGCAAATAACCTAACTTTCCAACTGAAGAAGAAACCAAAAAATCAAGAGAAAAGTAAGCCCAAAGTAAGCAGAAAGAAATAAAGCAAAAATTCATGAAGTAGAAAATTTGAAAAAGTCAACAAAACTAGAAGTGTGTTCTTTAGAAATATCAACAAAATAGACACACCTGTAGCAAAAAAGGAAGCAGGGAATCAAAATTAGGAATGGAAAAAGGGATATGATGAGCTACCTTACAGAAATACCGCGAGCAAGTGGAATTTAACCCAGAAGTTCAAGGTCGGTTTAATTCTGAAAATCAATTAATATAATATGCCATATTAATAGAATGGAGAACCCACGCCACATGATCGTCTGATTTTATCATAGCACTTAACAACATTCAACATTCTTTCATGACAAAAAAAAAAAATCACTCAATAAACTAAAATAAAATTAGGAGTTAACTTTCTCAACCTGGTAAAGGGCATCTACAAAACACCCAACAGCTAAGATTATATAGAATAAGGACTTGATGGCTTCCTGCTAAGATCAGGAACAAGACAACGATGAATGTTCTTGTCACTTTTATACAGTATTGTACGGGTTGTTCAAGAAAAGCCAAGTAGGCAAGAAAAACAAAGCATCAATATTGGAAAGAAGGGAAAAAATGTTAGAAAATTATAAGGAACCCACCAAAAAAATTTGACTTCAGCTAGGTTGCAGGATACAAAACCAACATAGAAAATCAATGCATTTCTGTATACTAGCAGACAATCTGAAAATGAAATACAGAAACCGTTGTATTTTCAGGGCATCAACAGAATAAAATACTTTGTAAAAAAATTTTATTTTTTTTTAGATTTTATTTATTTATTTGACAGAGAGAGAGATCACAAGTAGGCAGAGAGGCAGGCAGCGAGAGAGGAAAGCAGGCTCCCTGCTAAGCAGAGAGCCCGATGCGGGGCTCTATCCCAGAACCCTGGGATCATGACCTGAGTCAAAGGCAGAGGCTTCAACCCACTGAGCCACCCAGGCGCCCCTGTAAAAAAAATTTTAAAATGCAGTGCAAGATTTGTAAAAAAGAAAACTACAAAACATGGAAAGAAATTAGAGAAGGGGAACCTGGGTGGCTCAGTCTGTTAACTGTTTGCCTTTGGCTCAGGTCATGATCTGGGGGTCGTGGGATCTAGCCCTGTGTAGGGCTCCCTGTTGGGCAGGGAATCCGTTTC
The DNA here is from genome assembly GCA_004024625.1 of Mellivora capensis. Classification (NCBI taxonomy): domain Eukaryota; kingdom Metazoa; phylum Chordata; class Mammalia; order Carnivora; family Mustelidae; genus Mellivora; species Mellivora capensis. The sequence goes on along the minus strand of PISX010000492.1, from coordinate 130,919 downwards.
TCTCCCTCCCTCTGCCCCTCACCCTCACTTGTACATGCGTGTTCTCTCTCTCTCTAATAAATAAATAAAATCTTAAATTAAAGAAGAACTAAATAAATAGAACAACATTCTATGTCACTGACAGGAAAACTTAATTTTGTTAGGTTGCCAATACTCCCCAAATCATCTACAAATTCAACATAACACCCATTAAAATACCAGCTGCCTTTCTTTCTTTTTCTTTTTTTTCTCCATTTTTTTTTGAAATTACTAAGTTCATCCTAAAGTTTGTATGATATATAAGGGACTCAGAAAAGCCAGTGTTAAAAAATTATAATAAAGGAGGACCCACACATCCTGATTTCAAAAATTACTACAGAGCTACATTAATCAAGACAGTGTGGTTCTAACATAACATAAAGAGAGATATATAGGTCAATGAAATAAAAATTAAGGTCCAGAAATGAGCCCTTACATTTATGGGCAAAAAAAGAGAAAATACTTGCCAATCATACCCAATAAGGGAATTGTATCCGTAATACATAAACTACTCTTACAATTCAATAATATAAAGACAAGTAACTGAATTTTAAAGTGAGGAAAGAATAGTATAGACATTTCTCCAAGGAAGATGTACAAAGACAATGACCACATGAAAAAATGTTCAAGGTCATTAGTCATTTGGAAATGTAAACAAAAATCATAGTAATTCACACCCACTGGGACACCTATAATTAAAAAAGAAAAGCACAATAATAAGTGTTGGTGAACATATGGAGAAATTAGAACCTACATATATTGCTGGTAAGGAAGTAAAAGTTGCAGCCTGTTCAGAAAGAGTTTGATAAGCTCCTCAAAAGGTTTTTACCTCTATTTATGTATTTATTTATTTATGATTTTATTTTTTTATTAGAGAGTGGGGAAGAGGGAGAGGGAGAAGCAGACTGCCTGCTGAGCAGAGAGTCCAATGTGGGGCTCGATCTCAGCTGAAAGTCAGAAACTCAACTGCCTTGAGCCACCCAGGTGCCCCTTAACCTTTTTTTTTTTTTTTAAAGCATTGCCATACTATCCATTCTTACTCTTCATTATATATCCAAGAAAAATGAGAATATCAGTCCACACAAAAATGCATCCATGAATGTTCACAGCAGCATTATTTCTAATAGCCAAAAAATGAAAACAACACAAATGTCCATCAAATGATGAGTGAATAAATCAAATGTGATCTGTCCATACAATGAGACATTATTTGTTTTAAAAAAAAAATGAAGTACTGATAATTGACACAACATGGATGAGTCTTAAAAATATTTTGCTAAGTTACACAAAGTAAACAAGGTTTACTTTGTTAAGTAACTATGCTAAGTTACACAAAGTAATACAAAGAAAAAATACGATGATTCCTTTGGTATAAAATGTGCAGACTAGATATATCTATACTGAAAAATACTAGGTGAAGTGGTTGCCTCTGGCTGGAGGGTAGAAGTAAAATGAGGAGTGACTAAATGTTTTGGGTTTCTTTTGGGAGTGGTGAAAATGTTCTAAAATTATGGTGGTGATTCTAGAACAGCTCAGCAAACACATTAAAAACACAAAATTGTACATTTTAAATTAGTGAACTTATGGTATTTGAATATGCCTCAAAGCTGATTTAAAAAAACAACTCATGGGGCACTTGGGTGGCTCAGTGAGTTAAGCCTCTGCCTTCGGGTCAGGCCATGATCTCAGGGTCCTGGGATTGAGCCCTATGTTGGGCTCTCTGCTCAGTGGGGAGCCTGCTTCCCATCTCTCTCTCTGTCTGCTGCTCTGCCTACTTGTGATCTGTCTCTCTCTGTTAAATAAATAAAATAAAATCTTTAAACAAACAAACAAACAAAAACCAAGTCACTAAGTCACAGAAGTATATACAGATAACACAGAATGATGTCTAAAATTTGAGTAAAAATCTACAAAGGGGTATGTAATTGGTTAAACAGTGTTAGCTATAGGTTGGTAATTGTTGAAGCTGGTCAAGAGTATCTGGGAATTCATCACTCTGTTCTTTCTAGTTTTGTCTATGCTCAAAATTTTTCATATAATAATTCAATTAATAATAGAATTTTCAATATATAATTTCAATATAATAATTCAATTAATAATAGAATTTTCCCAACCATTATTTGAAGATCACATGTTCCACATGCTCAGAAACATTGATTGCACTATAAGAATGATCCTTATATCTTGTGAAACATACCACTGATTTTGTCAAATTAATAATCAGCAGAGATTAAACATGTTGGATATATTAAATAAATAAAAGTGCTAGAGAAATAAAATGGGACAATATATATCCATGGTAGCAGAATGATCATTAGGTGGCCTCTGAGAATCAGTCACTTTCTTATTAGGATGTAATATTGAGATTTTAAATTCCAACTCTTTGTTGGAATTCTTTCATTTTTAGGGAATGAATGACTCATTCTGACAAACTGTAAAATTAAAAAAAGTTTTTTTTTAATCTATGTCCCTCAAAATTAAAACATACATATATATATGTATATATATGTGTGTGTGTGTATGTGTGTGTATATGTATATATATATATATATATATATATATATATATATATATATGAAAAATTTTCTTCCCTAAAGGCTTCCTGCAGTCCCCTCTAGGAAACAAAACAAAATCTTAGTAAGGAACTCAAGCCCCATCTCTTTATTATAATTAAGATAAAAGCAAGGGACTCTTCTCTTGTCACTTAGGATCTGCCAGCCATGCAAATCTGGCTATCCCTCCTTCAAGGAGCTAAGGCCAGACCAGGGCAAGAGTTTATTACCAGGGATGGTAAATGCTTGGCATCCACATTACGATTCCTGCCTCATAGATCAGGGCAGACATTACTAATGCATTTCAGAACTCTTTCCTCCTGAGTCTTGAAATTGTTCTCAACGAAGTGACCCAGAGAAAATATTACTGGTCTGAATTTATATGAGTTGAAACTACCTTCTTTTCTGGCTTTTATGTTAGTGCTAGTATTAAGGATAAAGTTAAGAGAAGGTTAGGATTTAGCTTTATCATAAGAATAAATGTTAATCTAGTATGAGAGGCTTTAACAAGGCTTAGCATTAATATTGGGGTTTTAGATAAGATGAATGCTAGCACTAGGATTCCTTTTAGATGGTATAATTATAAATCTGAGGCTAGAGTTGTGTCTTACAACTTTTTGCTAAATATTAGAGAGGATGATGTTAGAATTGGGTATATTTTACTGTGACAGCCAGAGTCAGATGAATATCTTGAAAATATTGTAAAACCTCCCAAAGCTGACCTATTTCTTCTCTTAGGATTTGTCTTCAGTCTGCATTTTGAAAGAATAGTAATGAAAGAGCTGAAACAACTCTTAAAGGATTCTAATAACTGAGCTGCTGAATTAGTAGGGTTTTATTTTGTAGATTATTTTATACAACTCAGATTTTATGAGTTAATTTTAACTTTTGCTTTATATCATTTGAGGCTACTTATATATAAATATAAGTAATATTTATATTACTTGTTAAATATAAGTAATAAAAAAAATAAAAACCCAAATCAAGGTGATCAAAAGCCACTAATAAAATGAGAAACATAAGAGAACTGATCCGCATTTGCAGTGAAATACTAAGTCAAACTGAATAGCCTCATCTGCATTAGAGTGCATATGTTATTTCAACCACAATGTGAAATTTATATTCTGTGACCATGACAGCAACGTATCACACATGCATTGCTGCTCAATTCCACCAACCTAACCCAATTTATCATTCTTGTTTCAAAATAGAAAGCAAGCAGTGCTTTATAGGTATTAGGAGCCATGCCAAACAGGATGAAATTTTAAATCCCTTTAAGAACTTTCTCATTTTTAAGTGTAAAAAAAGAAACTGTCTCTTAAGAAGAACCCTCTTACACTGTTGGTGGGAATGCAAGCTGGTGCAGCCACTCTGGAAAACAGTATGGAGGCTCCTCAAAAAGTTGAAAATAGAGCTACCCTACAACCCAGCAATCGTACTACTAGAGAATGACCCCAAAGATACAAATGTAGTGATCCGAAGGGGCACGTGCACCCCAATGTTCATAGCAGCAATATCCACAGTAGCCAAACTATGGAAAGAGCCCAGACATCCACTGACAGATGAATGGATAGAGAAGATGTGGTGTGTGTGTGTGTGTGTGTGTATACTATAGAATACCACTCGGTCATCAAAAAGAAAGAAAGAAAAGAAATCTTGCCATTTGCAGTGACATGGATAGAACTAGAGGGTATTATGCTAAGCAAAATAAGTCAATCAGAGATAATTATCATATGATTCATTCATATGTGGAATTTAAGAAACAAAACAGAGGATCATAGGGGAAAACAGTAAAAAATAAAAGAAGATGAAACCAGAGAGGAAGACAAACCATAAGAGACTCTTAATCATAGGAAAACAAACTGAGGGTTGATGGGGGGGATAGGGGTGGAGGAATGGGGTAACTGGGTGATGGACATTAAGGAGGGCATGTGATACAATGAGCACTGGGTGTTATATAAGAGTGATGAATCACTGACGTCTACCTCTGAAGCTAATAATACTTTATATGTTAATAATTGATTTTAAATTAAAAATTAAAATTAAAAAGAAACTATCTCTTATTGACATTATGCCATCAAGTAAGTATAGCTTGCTTGATTGCTTGCTAACTAGTTCTCTACCTATAGCCTTCCATTTTTTTTGAGGGAATTTGAAACAAGGGAAGTAAATGTAGTTAATTTAAAAAAATACAAAAATATTTTTAAAAACAGAGATGAGAAAGTAAGGGTAAAATATTTACATCAAGACCAGAGGAGCAAATAATAATAAGGAATGCAGGGGCACCTGAGTGGCTCAGTGGTTTAAAGCCTCTGCCTTTGGCTCAGATCATGATCCCAGGGTCCTGGGATCGAGCCCCCCATCGGGCTCTCTGTTCCTTGGGGAGCCTGCTTCCTCCTCTCTCTGCCTGCCTCTGTGCCTACTTGTGATCTCTCTCTGTCAAGTAAATAAAATCTTTAAAAAAATAATAATAATAATAAAGAATGCAGGTCTTTAGATTATTACATTTACCCAAGAAGATGGAAAATTGATTTCAGACTTCTCTAATTATAAACAGAAAGAGAAAACAAGATGTTATGAGATTTGAATTGTCCATAAGGCAAAATATCACCAGTTACTAAATGAATCAATTCATTAAGAAACAGTCATTTCAAATCTTTGTCCTCTTAAAGCACTCTTTGCTCATATATGCTTCAATATGTTAAAAGATGGAAAGATAAAATAGCATTATCTTTTATTATCTATGTATCCCTAAAAAAAAAAATTAAAAAATCTCCACTCTCAAGAGCAAAGTTACAGTGTATTCATGCAGATTTCCTCAAGTAAGGTAAGGATCTGTGGCAGAATAAATCTATTTCCAGTCTTGTAGGCTTTCACAAGAATCCAAAATAGCATCGTTTCATCAGGGGCCAAGTTTCATGTCAAATAGTGTGTAAAATCTAATAATACCCAGCAGGTGATAGAAGCAATGCATGGGAAAAAATAAAATAAAAGCTCCATATAAACATTACCAGGGACATTACAGTTGTGACTGAAAATTCTTGAAGTTCTTTTGCTTAGGTTATGTAACTATGTAGAGGGGAGACAGAAAAGGAGTCACAATCTTGGGTACTTGCAGCAAGTGCAATTTTCTTCATTTTTCCTCTTCTTATTCGTCTTCCATACTTGCCTACTTAGAGTTTTTCTGGGCATTTGACAGTGTCAGGGGAGACTGGTCTGGAAAGAACCCTTGCTGGGAGTGAGAAAATCCAAGTTCTAGTTTTGGTTTTGCATTCCGCTCACCTTTCCCTTCATCCTCTTCCAGCTCATTTTACCCATCTTTAAAGAGAAGGCACTACTCTGCTAGTTCACATTTCAAATCTACCTTCCAATAATTATGTGACTTAAGGCAAATCAGTTAACATCTCCTAAGCCTTAACTCTTTGTTCGTAAATAGGACCCAACCCTAAATCTTACAGAATTTTGTGAATACCAAATACACAAACATCTCTAGAAAACTTACCAGAGTACCTAATAATACATGAAATATGCTCAATGAATGTTATTTCCTTTTCCTTTGTCTTTGCATTCTTCAAAGTCTCCTCAAGCTCTAAAATGTGTTTATATTGAGAAGCAATGGGTGAAAATCACCAGTGAGGGATACAGAATAGGATCATGCTTTTTAAGTATTCCAGTTAAATTACACCGTGACTCTTATAGGAATATTTATAGGAATAAATATAGGAATATAGGCTCTTTATAGGAATGCTGTTTTTCCCTCCTTCAGTTGCCCTGGTCCCAAGACAAGTCCTTGAACCCTAGGGAGCTAACTTGGTCCTAGTTCCTGAAAGGAAAGAAAGAAAGGAACATAGAACTTGATGCTCCAAATTCACCAAATCCCACGTTCTTTGTTGTATATGTGTAACTGCCACATACCAGCCAATACAATGCTTGTTAGATGGGGCTGCCCAAAGTGTTTCATTTCCTTCTCTGGCCTAGCAAAAGTTCCCTCGATATCTGTTACTGTGTGTGTGTGTGTGTGTGTGTGTGTGTGTGTGGCAGTGAGGGAGGGTAGGGGAACAGGAGAGAGGTCCTTCCTCCTCAGTGTTGTGCTAAACAATGTTATACTATTCTCTGACTAGGTCTGGATGTCACCATCATATGTGTCTTTAGTGAGTTTACTTTTTAAGTACACTCATACACACATGCCCAACATATTTCCAAGATATGGCAGGGGTGTCAATATGGCTGAATTAGGGAAAAATCTAGCAGTATGAATACACTGTGCTTGGAACTTGCCTTTCTTTAAACCAAAGGGTCAATGTTTTCTTGGTGGGACTGGGTCTCAGGCATATGACTCTGGAGTTGGAGCCCCATGCCTCCTCACCCATACCAGCAGTAAAAATGGGTGGGTGAGCATGCTCTTTGCCATCATCAGTTAGAAATCCCCTCAGACCTACCTGGTCCTTGAGGTCAGGCTGTCCTTGGCCTCATCCATGCTACGCTAACATGGAAGGCAGTAGAAGATTCCCTTGTCCTGCCCCCATGGCTCCCAAAGGATAATCACAAAAGATGATCAATCTGACTTTGGTATCTCTATTCAAAGACCTGGGCTATTAATTTATCATTTGGTTACACACATAGGAGGCAATCTCAATATTTTCAAGTGGCCATCTCTATCATAATGGTCAAAAAACAAAACAAAAAACCCTGGATAAAAATTGGGCTCATTTCATATGCAAAGTCACAATTGAAACAAAATTCTTTTTCTTGCTTTCTCATCCCTCTGAACTCCTCCTGCTTTTCTGTTCTGTCGGATTAGACTTCAGTGTTCCCATTTCAGAAATCCCTTTGGAGAAGGGGGAACTCTTTTGGCTCTAATGAGTATACCGAAATTGTTTTTCCAAGAATGATGAAGGCATTCAGACTTTATATGTGTAGTGGTAATTGCTCCCCACACTGCCTTAGCAAGGAACAGAGCTGTTGGGAACAGCAAATACTGCAATGTTATGTAAAGACTCAATCCTATCCTTTGCTTCTTGGTTTGCTGGCTCCCAAGGCAGTGATGGGCTCCAATATGCACCTATGAGAAAACCTTGATGCCATTTAAGGATATGCCACAAGACAAGCTGCAGAAAAGAAAGAAAACATAGCTTAAAAGTGGAGAGACAGAAATAAAGCCAGAGATACCATAGAATACATGTGTGGGTCCACAGAAGTTGCCTCCAGTGCCAAAAATTACCCCCTTTTGAGAAGCTAAATCGTTGGCTGATTTATATTCCTAAATCATTTAATTTCTTTCATTAAAGTTCTCTCTGCCACCCCATCTCCCTCAGCAACTGCTTGGCAGGTGTTTTGTTTTGTTTTGTTTTTTCTTTCTTTGCAGATAGATGGGATTGAGAGCTAGAAAGAGAAGCCTTGTCTCTGAGCTTTTGATACGATGGAGTAGAGAGGCATCTACTCCAGCCACATGTACTAAGTAGTAACTGAAGTACAAGGCTCGATGACAGGATGTCATTAGACTCATTAACAACAGTGGTAGGTGGCTCAGATGCTGGAGTATTATAAAGTCAAAAACATAGGGCATTCTTCTTAGAGAAGTAAGAACTGAAATCCCAAATTGGTTGAAAGATCAAACTGCTGGGGAGATTTAAAGGCATTTAAAAGGTTTAGAATCTTGCCAAAGCAATGCTTTGTTCTTACTTTTATTATTTAAAACAACCAATAAAATTTTGGAGTCAGACAACGCATGACTTGCCGGGCAGCGGGGCATTTACTGAGCATTTAGTATGTGTCGGGCACTTTTGAACAAATGATTCTGTTGGCCTGCAGAGCAGTCACTTGGAATGTTTATGACTCTCATTATTAAATGAGAGATGGGGAATTTAAGGCTTCACAATTTAAGGAATTTGCCCAAGATCACACAAGCATGAGCAAAGAGGCAGGATTGAAACTCTGTGCAGATTTCAGAGCCCAAGCAACTTGCATTACACCAGGCTGCTGCTACCTTAACAGGGCAGACTAGTGAAAGAAGGAAGAGCTTGTTTCCATGGATAGCTTTTGATTTAAAATCCGTATCTTCTGTGCCACTCATTTGGCTCCTAGAACTCACACTTCCTACCCTTCCTTGTGCTTATAGGTGTCTGTCGTGGGTTGCCAGCTAAGAATGGCTGAGTCCAATGTCCAATGACCACTAAGTACCTTTATGACCTTCACCTTTTCATGGCTCAGTGTACTGCCCTTTAAAATAGGTAACAATAGCACCTATGTCATGTGGCTATTAATGAGTTAATAGCACAAACCCCTAGAACAGCACTTAGCACGGATTTAACTCTCCATAAATTTAGCTACCAATTTACACCTTTGTCTTCTATCCCTGCTGCAAATAATAATTATATTTATAACACTATCAAAGATAAGACTTCCTCTGTTACTAGAGGTGTGCCCTTGAAAAGTCACACAACTTTCTTAAAGTTTAGTGTTCAGATCTAAATAAATGGCCATAGTCATAGTCCTCATCTTGGATAGTTAATTATCAGGATTGTATGAGTTCATTTATGCAAGGAAACCAATGCTGACCAAGAAGCTTGTATGTGGTTGCAGGTTAAAATGATTTTGCTCATTCTTTGGTTTGACCTTTTAAAGATATTTTATACTTTATAAGCATTCTGTTTGCTTTTCTGTGTTCTCATAGTACCTTGGGATGCAACGATTTTAACACCTACCGTACCAGACAGTTGTTTGTTTTTTGGTCTGTCTGCCTTCATGAAACTTGGACTTCCCTGAGGGTAAGGGCTAGAATTTCTTTATCTTTGACTTACTGGCTCTTAGCACAGTGGTGTCATATAGTGTTGTGAGAAATAAATCTGTAAAAAAATGTATGAATGTTTTTCATATTTAGAGAAATAAAGAATAGAATGAGGGATATTAAAAAGGAGAAGAAGGGAAGTAAGCAAAGAAGAAGGAAGGAAGATGAGAGGAATGAAAAAATATAGGAGTGGGAAGACAAAAAAAAAACCAAGAACAGTAACAGAATCATGTTGATCTGTGTAGTCTAGTGGCAGTTCTTTATGATGGAAAACTTTATGTTTTGTCATAAAGTTCCATGCAGAGTAATTAATACTTAATTAGAATTTCAAAGGATTCTTAATGAGTAGACAAAACTGAAGTCTGCTTAGCTATATTAAACCCTATTTGGAATTTCTCCTATTCTTTGAAACTCTTTCCATTGCATATATAGAAATCATTTACCTTTCTCTTATAACTGAGGAGTGTCTTGTTAAAAGCAAGACAACATGGTTGCCTTTGCCTCGTCTCTCTCTCCAACACAATGTTCAAGATACTTACCTTTGAAGTAAGGGGATGTGAGTAGATTAAAAGCAAAAGAAAGGCCTTGGATTTTTTGCAATGGGTTCAACATGTGGCACACAAAGAATGGTGAGTTTAGGTAGCAGGAGGCATCGATCTGTTGAATAGTGCCTTTTTATTTCTTTACAGTAAATTTGGGAGAAGGGAAATGTAGCTGACTTCACAAATACAGATTGAGTGCCTACTATGTATGCACACATTCATGCATGGATACAGACAAAAGGCCCTTCGTCCTCCTACCTTCAAGGAACTTACAACCTAGGATAGTTGCACAAGCAAATTACATCAAAGGATATACATAACTCTAAAAGTGCATAAGGTTTAAAGTTACTAAGGAGGGTGTCTGAGTGGCTCAGTTGGTTAAGCGACTGCCTTTGGCTCAGGTCATGATCCCAGAATCCAGAAATCAAGTCCCACATCGGGCTCCCAGCTCTGCAGGGAGTCTGCTTCTGCATATGACCTTCTCCCCTCTCATGATCTCTCTCTTTCTCTCTCTCTCTCTCAAATAAATAAATAAAATATTTAAATAAATAAATAAAGTTACTAAGGAGGGTGTGCCATAGGAAGCATCATGAAAAGCTTTCCAGCAGGGGACGTCTGAAATGTGATTTTGTAGGATAAATATGAGAATCAAGAGGGTAGGAAGACAAAGAGTATTTTAGATGGGGAAAGGCATGAAAGCATGACTTACAAGAATATAATTGGGAATCTACGATCATTTCTGTATGCCTGGAATATCAGTCAAATGGAGCAAGCTATCAGGTAGTGAGGCTGGAGAAATAATAACTTGAACTTCATCCTCCAGGGAAGAGCCAGGTTTTTGGAGATACACAATTAGATGGATGGTTTGTTTAGAAAGATTGCTGTGTGCTAGCTACCATAAAAGTTATTTTCCAAAGTTGCCAGATAACTTACTCTACAACAATGTTTCTTAAGCTTGATCATACACCAAAATCACCTGGGTGGCTTTTAAAAAATAGCAGTGCAAATATAACATCAAATTAAGATCTCTGGGCATGGAGCCCAGTCACCAACGTTTCTCATGGGCAGCCAGGTTTGAGAATCACTGTGCTAAAACAATAATGCCAGCTTTCCATGTCAGACCAGCGATGTGAAGTGGTGGGGCCCAGGTGATGGTTTGTTAGGATTGAACTGGTCCACTGACGTCTTTCCTAAGAGTAAAGGCAATGGAAGAAATGGAAGCTGACTTGACAGTGCTTTCTCACCTCGGCAAATCCAGCCAGTTACTATGGGATTTTAAAAAAGCAAAAGGACTCCACTTAATTGAGCAATAGTGGTTAACATTAAGAAAGATTATGAGAGGGACACCTGGCTGGCTCAGTCAAGGAGCATGAGACTCTTAATCTAGTGGTCATGAATTTGAGCCCCACATTGGGTGTAGAGATTACTTAAATATATAAAACATATTTTAAAAAATGATGAGACTAGGAACAGAATCCCAAAAGAGAAGGAAGATACAGGGGATATAGAAAGCTTTGGTGAAAATACACATAACTAGGAGATAAGAGAGAGTTCCTGGATTAGACAAAGAAGATATTAACACCTGTGCTGAGCATGATACTCTGCCTGTATCTCTCATTCCCTCTCTCCCTTTCCCTCTCCTACCTGTGAACTGCCTTCAGTGGACTTTGAAAGCTGTTTACCCTGTAACTGGCTGACTCCTGCTAGCAGAACTATCCCCCATGAGAAAGTCATTACGTTTCTTCCAGATAAACATTAACCCTGAATATAATGAATTACATTTCTTCACCAGCTTCCACACCGAAGGACATAGCAAGACCAAAAAATAATAATAATAATAATAATAATAATAATAATAAAATTCTAGGACGCCTGGGTGGCTCATTCGGTTAAGCGCCTGCCTTCAGCTCAGGTCATGATCCCAGGTCCTGGGATTCACATCAGGCACCTTGCTCACCAGGGGCCTGTTTCTCCCCCTCCCTCTGCCTGCCACTCCTTCTGCTTGTGTGCACATTCGCTCTCTGACAAATGAATAAATAAAATCTTTAATGTTTTCTGAAATTGTGTGTGTCATTCCAACAAAGAATCAGATTTTTAAGTGTTGATTTAATATCTTCAAGTGAAACTCAGTAAAACATAACATTTTTAGGAAACTAAACATTGTGAACAGAGCCATCCCCCACTGATTTTTTTTTTTTTTTTTTTTTTTTTTTTAAGATTTTACTTATTCTGGGACGCCTGGTTAAGGTAACACCTGGTTAACGCCTCAGTTGGTTAAGCGGCTGCCTTCAGCTCAGGTCATGATCCCAGCGTCCTGGGATCGAGTCCCACATCGGGCTCCTTGCTCGGCAGGGAGCCTGCTTCTCCCTCTGCCTCTGTCTGCCACTCTGTCTGCCTGTGCTCTCTCTTTCTCTCTCTGACAAATACATAAATTTTTTTAAAAAAATTTACTTATTCTTCCAATCCATGAGCATGGAATGTTTTCCCATCTTTTTGTGTCTTCTTCAGTTTCCTTCATAAATGTTCTGTAGTTTCTAGAGTACAGATCCTCTACCTCTTTGGTTAGGTTTTTCCAAGGTACCTTAAGGATTTTGTTCTATTGTAAATGGAATCAATTCCCTAATTTCTCTTTCTACAGTTAATTGTTAGTGTATAGAAAAGCAACTGATTTCTGTGCACTGATTTTATATCCTGCCACATTACTGAATTGCTGTATGAGTCCTAGTAATTTGGGGGTGGAGTATTAAAGTATCATGTCATCTGTGAAGAGGGAGAGTTTGACTTCTTCTCTGCCGGTCTGAATACATTTTATTTCTTTCTGTTGTCTAATTGCTGTTGCTAGGACTTCCAACACTATGCTGAACAATAGTGGCAAGAGTGAGCATCTTTGTTGTGTTCCTGATCTTAAGGGAAAGGCTCTCAGCTTTTCCCCTTTAAGAATGACATTCACAGGGTGCCTGCATGGCTTAGTCATTAAGCGTCTGCCTTTGGCTCAGGTCATAATTCCAGGGTCCTGGGATCGAGCCCCACATTGGGCTCCCTGCTCAGTGGAAGCCTGCTTCTCCCTCTCCCATTCTCCCTGCTTGTGTTCCCTCTCTGGCTGTCTCTCTCTGCCAAATAAATAAACATCTTTAAAAAAAAATAAATGATATTCGCTAGATGGTTTTTATGAAATTGAGAAATATTCCCTGTATGCCTACACTCTGAAGAGTTTTAATTGGGAAAGGATGCTCTAGTATTTTATAAAATGCTTTTTCTACATCAGTTGAGAGGACCATGTAATTCTTGTCCCTTCTCTTATTTATGTGTTCTATCCCATTGATTGATTTGCAAACGTTGAACCACTCTTGCATCCCAGAGATAAATCCCACCTGGTCATGATGAATAATCCTTTTAATGTACTGTTAGATCCTGTTAGCTAGGATCTTGTTGAGAATTTTGGCATCCATATTCATCAGGGATATTGGCCTGTAATTCTCCTTTTTGATAGGGTCTTTGCCTGGTTTTGGGATCAAGGTAATGCGGGCCTCATAGAATGAGTTTGGAAGTTTTCCTTCTATTTTTTGAAACAGCTTCAGGAGAATATGTATTAAATACGTATTAAATTTGAATGTTTGGTAGGATTTCCCAGGGAATCCATCAGGCCCTGAACTATTGTTTTTTTGGGAGGTTTTTGATTACTGCTTCAATCTTGTTACTGGTTATTGGGCTATTCAGATTGTCAGTTTCTTCCTGTTTCTGTTGTGGTAGTTCATAGGTTTTCAGGAAGGCATCCATTTCTTCCAGGTTGCTTAATCTATTGGCATATAGTTCTTGATAATTTCTGATAATTGTTTCTACTTCCTTGGTGTTAGTCATAATCTCTCCCCTTCGATTCATACTTTTATTAATTTGCGTCCTTTCTCTTTTCTTTTGGATAAGTCTGGTGAGTGGTTTATTGATCTTACTAATTCTTTCAAAGAACCAGCTTCTAGTTTTGTTGATCTGCTCTACTGTATTTCTGGTCTCTAACTCATTGATCTCTGCTCTAATCTTAATTTTTTCTATTCTTATGCATGGGTTAGGCTTTATTTGTTGTTCTTTCTCCAGTTCTTTAAGGTGTAAAGTTAATTTGTGTATTTGGGATTTTTCTAATTTTTTGAGTGAGGCTTGGATGGCTATGTATTTTCCCCATAGAACCGCCTTTGCAGTATCCCGTAGATTTTGGACTGATGTGTCTTCATTCTCATTGGTTTCCATGAATTGTTTAAGTTTTTCCTTGATTTCCTGGTTGATCCAAACAAGCAGGATGGTCTTTAGCTTCCAAGTGTTTGAATTTCTTCCAAATTTTTTCTTGTGGTTGTGTTCCAGTTTCAAAGCATTGTTGTCTGAGAATATGCAGGGAATAATCTCAGTCTTTTGGTATCAATTGAGACCTGATTGTGTGTGGTCTCTTCTGGAGAAAGTTCCATGTGCGTTTGAGAAGAATGAGTATTCTGTTGTTTTAGGGTGGAATATTGTGTATGTGTGTGTGTATATATATGTGTGTATGTATATATATATATACACATGTGTATGTATATATAGATACATATATATATATATATATATATCGATGAGGTCCATCTGGTCCAATTTATCATTCAAAGCTCTTGTTTCTTTGTTGATTTTCTGCTTAGATGATCTGTCTATTGCTGAGAGTGGGGTGTTGAGGTCTCCTACTATTAGCATATTATTATCAATATGTCTCTTTATTTTGATTAACAGTTGGCTTATGTAGTTGGCTGCTCCCATGTTGGGGGCACAGATATTTACAATTGTTAGATCCTCTTGTTGGATAGACCCTTTAAGCACGGTATCTATGCTGCCCAGAGCAATCTATATTTTCAACGCCATCCCAATCAAAATACCATTGGCATTTTTCAAAGTGCTGGAATTAAACAATCCTAAAATTTGTATGGAACCAGAAGAGACCCAGAATTGCTAAGAAATGTTGAAAAAGAAAAAACTGGGGGCATCATGTTGCCTGATTTCAAGCTTTACTACAAAGCTGTGATCATCAAGACAGCATGGTACTGGCACAAAAACAGACACATAGACCAGTGGAACACAGTAGAGAGCCCAGATATGGACCCTCAACTCTATGGTCAACTAATCTTCAACAAAACAGGAAAAAAATATCCAAGAGAAAAAAAAGACTGTCTCTTCAATAAATGGTGCTGGGAAAATTGAACAGCTAGATACAGAAGGATGAAACTCAACCATTATCTTACACCATACACAAAGATCAACTCTAAATGGATGAAAGACCTCAATGTGAGAGGCAGGAATCCATCAGAATCCAAGGGGAGAACACAGACAGTGACCTTTTTGATGCCAGCCACAGCAACTTCTTTTAAGACACATCTCCAAAGGCAAGGGGAACAAAAGTGAAAATGAACTTTTGGAACTCCATCAAGATAAAAAGCTTTTGCACAGCAAAGGAAACAGTCAACAAAATAAAAAGACAACCCACGAAATGGGAGAAGATATTTGCAAATGACACTACAGGTAAAGGGCTGGTATCCAAGATCTATAAAGAACTTCTCAAACTCAACACTCAAAAAAACAAACAAACAAACAAACAAACAGGTAAAAAAAATGGGCGGAAGACATGAACACACACTTCTCTAAAGAAGACATACAAATGGCTAACAGACACATGAAAAAAATGTTCAACATCATTAGTCTTCAGGGAAATTCAAATCAAAACCCTAGGTACCTCTAGGGTCAACTGTTTGAGTTTTCATTACCAACTATGAGTTTAATTTTTCCCAACTAAACATCTGTCTCCTCAAGCAAACGTATATATGTACATACATCCCTTGGGCACATAGAACCCAATTGATGGTTACTACAAGACCATGGGTTTCTATTGAGTAAATTCTGTTAAATAATATGCTTTACCTAGCCTGCTTTAATATATCCATGTTTTCTACATGGTGAACAATCTCAGCCTGTCCTGATCCTTAAAATTTCAGGATACTCAAATGAAGAATTAGTGCCTATTCTGACCAATCAGCATAACTATAGAGGTAAAATTAATGTGTGCCATCCTTCTAGGGTGCAGAACTGGTCCTCAGAGATAGATAAATTCAAAGTGAATTTACTATTATTTATTGAGAATCATCTTTGAGACAGGCACTATATTGGGCTGTACATCTATCTTTAATCATTTACTTTCAGGTCGAATCATAATTTTAGTTCCTATAGAAAGATGGTAGAGGTTAAAAAAAAAAAAAGGAAAATAATTTACCTAAATTCAGTAGTAAGTGATAATGGTGTGGTCTCTGTCTATCCAAGCTGGGCTTTCTTCACTACTTTGTGCCTCAGGGAAATGCTTTCCAGTTTGCTTATTTCCACAAAACAGATTACCTAGGATATTGGGTGCCAGTAGTACCTACTGGCAATGTAATGAGTGGGGGCATTATCCTCCCTGTGATGTCAGGTTGCAATTCCTCTGGAATAAATAATCTATAAGAGACGTGCTTGCAATCAATAGCCACCATACCTGAAGATCATAACTCAGTGTAAAGCTGATATAAAATTTGTTGCTCTGTGGAACCTGCATATAAAAGTGCCCAAAGGAAGTGTGTTCTTCTCTTTCCCCCCACCTTCTCTATATGTCTGTGATGGAAAGTGAGCAAATATGGGACACAAAGAAAAGGACAATGTGAACATTCTTTAAGTTCACCAGGCACCTCTGTCAGTTATATAATGGACGTGGATGCCAATATGAAATTTTTATTTTACTCTGTTTTTCTTCCTTGGTGCATTCTAAATACTGCACTTGTAGATGTTCCCCAGTTAAGACTGCGCTCAGCACTCAGACTCTCCTTCTCTTCACTAATGCATATAATCTGTTGGCACATTGTTTTGGAGAAGCATAATAACCTCTGTAAATGCGAGGAGCTTTACAACAAAGTGGAAGGTGTTAATATAATGGGTACAATAATTCTGGAGGAGAAAAAAAAAAACTTGTAGCTTACAATTTGGAGTCATTTGGCACCTCCGGGTCTATTCTGGAAAAGATTGTTTAAATGAGACAATAAGAGGAAACCAATTTACAACTTGAAATAAGCAGAGTTCATGTTTCCATGCTGCTAAAAGGCAAGGTTAGATGAACACTCTACAGTTATCATAAAATTTTTATCAAGAAGCTGCAGTACTTTTAATAATTCATTATTTTACCTTCTTGCAAGAACTCCTGTATGTGCTTTTGAAATGTTGTTTTTATTATCCTGGAAGAATTGGTTTTGAAGAGGAATCTTTCTCTAACTACATGGAGACAAGTCTATTATCAAGGAGTCATGATTAGTATAAACTAATTCTGTCCCTCCCTTTATACATCTTCCAATTGATTGTGTTAACAAAGGCATCCTCCTTCCTACCTACATCAGCTTAATGGCATGGAGTGGAAAATACAAAATTGCATATTCAAATCACCTTGAGAGGTTTAAAGAAATTATAATTCATATGCTGATGTTTCCTATGAAGAGCTAACATTAACAGGCATGTATCTTGTTTTGCTAAATAGAGAATTCCTTCTAACACCTTAATGAATGAGATTCTGTAGATTGCTAAATATATAATCTGTCAAGAACCTGACAATCCACCTTAGAAAGCATTTCATTAAAGAATGGTAAAAGTTACATGATATCACATTGATCAGGCTGAGCCAGTCATCCCAACTTCAGCAGAGATGAATGATCAAACATAAGCATGGTTGTCCAATCATTCTTAGATGTAGAGAAGCCACCGGTCCTTTGTTAGATATAATTTAATTGCACATCACATCTACCAAACTGTCATCCTGATTTCAGTGCATCTTGTCAAGATAATTCTTGAAGGCATTATCCAGTGACTGAGTTAGCTGGTGTCAAAAATGAAAATATGGCTCACAGTGGGGAAGAACCCAAACCCAACAATTTATTAAATTAAAAAAAAAAAAATACAAAGCAAGAAGCTTGAAGCAATAACAGAATGTGCTGGCCTGAGCTTAACTTTCCAAAATTAATCAAATGTGTGTTTTAAAAATACGTTGGAGGATTCCAACATCCATGCCATGGTTTGATAATTTCCAAATTATGGATTTTAAAACTTAATTAACCCAGGGAATAAGAAAAGACAAAATAACACAACAAAACCATTTCTATAGCTTCCTCATTTGGCAGTTCTCATAATTAGCAAATGTTTATTAAAAATAAACATTTTTCTTTCAAATGCTGTATTTAGCAAATAAATTCTGAATGTTTTCAATTATGAAAGATACAAAATGTTTTTAATTTTCATTGAAAAATTCCTAAAAATGGAGTGTTTTAATTTTTCATATAAAATCCTGAATTCATCAATAGAGAAATATTTTGCAAAGTATAGGCCTAATTCCCACCCTCTTCACCTCAGTTACACAACCTGCCACACATACTTTGACCATTAAATGAGCTAATCCCACACAGAATGTGCAGCACCCCAAAGAACATTCACTCAAAGGGCCTGAGGGAGAGGTGGGAAGTCACTTGACAAGTCTCCAAAGGGAACTTGTTTGTTGAAAATAAATGGGATTTTTGCTTCCAGAGAAAAACAAAAGCCCATTTTTGTTTCTTCCTTCCATGTCCTCCTGTTGGCCACCCCCAAACCCCACAGCTGATCTGCAAGAGAACAAGGGGAACACATGGATGAGAGGGACCTTTCCATAGAAGCACAAGAGAGTGAAGTCCTCTTTGAACATACTCCTTTTCTTATTCCCACCCCAGTCCTGACATTGGCCTTAGAATCAGAGGTATCCTAAATCAAGGTACAGGCTGGGAATATGGCACATGTATGTAAGTGTGATAGAGCTAGGAATGGAGAAGCCTGCAATTATAAGGAAATAAACCTGTTTGTAGGGCCTACATTTCTGACGATACATATCCCATATGTCTCTCTCTCTCCCTCCCACCACTGGCTCTCTCTCCCTCTCTCCTGTGTGTGTGTGTGTGTGTGTGTGTGTGTGTGTGTGTATACATATGTGTGGATATGTATATAGAGAGTATATACATACAAACATCTTTTTTGCTCTTGTGTATGTGTGTGTATATGTATATATACATATATATACACATGCATACATAGATTATATAATATATACCTAGAGACTTGGTCTATCAGTTAAAAGTCTTAGTTTACTTATCTGTAAAATGAGGTTAATAAGGTTGTGACTATAGAATGGGATAATAAATTATTTAAGTCCATGAAAAGGCTTAACATACAGTAGGTGCCCAATAAATGCTCTTTTAAGAAGCCTCCAGATCTGCTAACAGCTGGAAGTTCCATGTGGCAATTTATTCATTAGTTTATTCATTCATTACCTAATATATGCTATGGGTGATGAAGTTCTAGAATACAGGTGAGGTTTGGTGGGGCGAGGTCTGGAGCCCATGACCAAGGAAGAATTCTTGAGACACCTTTGGTGCAAAATAGTGGTTCATTAAAGCACCAGGACAGGACACATGGGCAGAAAGAACTGCTGCCCAGGGGTTGTGAGGGGTGGCAGGTTAAGTACCATGGGGGTGGGGGAAGTAAGGAAAAGGGAGGTTTCAACAGAACTTTCATATGCTAAAGAGGATCTACAAGATACCAGATACCAGAGGCCTTGCCAGCTTCAAGGTTGTTTTTCCCTCTTAGCAAGCTATTAACATTAAGATAGTTGGGAGATTCCTAAAGAATGTCACATATGTCCCACCCAGGAATGGGGGTGGGGGAAGATTGCAAGGTGTCAGCCCTTTGCTGTGTCCTCAGCCAGCCTTCTGTTCCTTCATCATGGGAACATAATGCTCTGTACATACTGGGGAACATAGCTATGAACAAGACAAATCTGGCCTTAATGCTGCTGGGTCCTATCATGTGGTAACAAATTACAACTGATAAGTATCTGGCACCCAGGACATACACAGTGTGTACTAAGCATCCAGAAGGGAGGTGCTGCTATGAGAGTTTGAGGCTTGACCCGATCTGCAAGAGTGGGGGAGAATTCTGTAGGGAAGAGAACTGTAAGGAGACACCTGAAGGATGAGTTGGTGATTTAAGTGGAGATAAGAGGAAGATGGCTCCAAGGCAGAAGGCATTTGTGCAAAAATCCTATAGTAGGAGGAAGCATGGTGAATGGAAAGAGTGTACTGAGGGACCAGCACCAGGTAAAGGTGAAGTCCTTTCAGGCAAGCCTCATAAGCTGCATCAGAGAGTTAGGGCTTGAGCCCAAGAGTAATGGGTAGCTGTGAAGATGTTAATCATAAAAATGACCAGGTTTTCATAGTCAATAGATTTCCCTGGTTGAGCATGGAAAATGGGTTGGAGAGGCCAAGGCTTTAAGCTGGGAGCCCCATGGAGAATCTGTTGCATTCATCTGACAAGAGAAAAAGGATGGCCCAGACAAGCATGTGAGGTAGTAGAAATGAAGTTAAGTGGATGATTCAAGGGAAATACTGCCAAATTAAATACAAAGAGGCAATGTGTCGACTGTTTAGAAGATCTGGGGCAGCCACTGAAAAACAGTTGGATGTCTCTGGAATCCCCTTGCCTGAAGGACCGGTGAGAACCAGAAAGAGGTTCTAAAGAACTATCAAGTGGCTGAGATTCAGGACCCAAGGCAAGAGCCCTAGTTCCCATGAAGAGCTGGAGGAAAGTAAAACACTGATAGTAAAGTTGGTTCCAACCAGAGGTTTTAAGTAAAGAAATGCTAAGACCCGGGCAGGAAAGTGATCAAGGCAAACTGTAGCCTTGCCTAAATCCACGTGCTCCTGGCTAAGGGGACAAGGAATGGAGAATAAAGGTTCAGAGGCTCAGATGTGCAGCCAGACTGTCTGGGTTCAGATCCTGAATCTGTTACTTACTTTGGGCAAGTTGCTTAACCTCTCTGTACCTCAGTCTCCTCCTCTGTAAAATCAGAATAGTAACAGTAAGTGCTTCATAGGGTTGTTGAAAGGATTAAATGAATGATATAGAGTATCGCCTGGCACATATCAAGAGAAGAATAAATGTTAGCTATTATTACTCTTTTGACCCATCAGCTAATCCGAAATTGCTCTGCCTGAGTCAGAGTGAGTTTATGGGCTCAGTGGAGTTGAGCCTGGAGATGGACCACTTTTGAGGTCTGTCGCTGAGCAGGGAGGGTCAAGCAACACAGACAAAAAGAAAAAGTAAAAAAAAAAAAAAGAAAGAAAGAAAGGAAAGGAACCCAGGTTCAAGAGAAACACTAGCTGTGAAGAGCTAGAATAAGGATCAGAGCACTCTGCCTTCTGTGACTAAGCATTGTTTCTGTTTGGGAGACAGCAGGGGATAAGGGATCAATCTGTGAGATAAATCAGTGGTTCAGAGACTATGGGATGGGGAGACAGATGAAGGGAAGTGGTAGGATGGTCGCTGCATTCTTTTGCATGAAAAGAACATTTAATCTCTTGTAGAAATTGGTTTTATTCCTTCATGTTCCAAGTTCCAAAGCACTTCCAATTACCTTGTATTTTTGCAGCTCATAAAGCTCAAGATCTCAAGCTCATTTTAAAAAAATACAATTTTAATCCATTGTAAGAATTTTCACAAAGGTACTGTATGTCAGGGGGCAAATTAGCAAAGGAAGAATGATCTCAGAATAAGTCACAAAGTTTTTACTTAAAAACGAGAAAAGGAACGCTTTGATCTGATATTCCCAATCTAGAAACAGAAAACCAAATTTTCTCTCCATTTCCCAGAAGACCATTTTTCTGCTTTATAATACTCAGAAATTTAGCATCTGGTGTGTGGCTGGCTTTGCAGCACTAAATAATGATTATTATTGTTTGGAAATGTTAATTAAAATGACAACATTTTCTACAAATCTCAGCAAGAGACTTTTATACCTGCCTTATAGCTGCAGTTTGTCTTTTGCTTAAGATTCAGAGATAATATCTAAGTGGCATTAAGCTGGATCCATCAACACCCTTGCCACAATAGATGGCTCTGGGGGATGGTAATGGGCCTCTGAGCTATCCACCCCGGGGTCACTAGTTCAGATGGGGCTCAAGCTAGGAGGGAATGAGACTCATTATTCTCCCAGTGCCATGAAGAACTTTCTCTTGGATGAATCTGCAGTGTCTGGCCAATTTCTAGGACAAAAAGGATCTAATTACAGTGCCGTATTCCATTAATTAGCTCTATTTTCAAGCAATAATAACAGCTCTTTGGTAATGATGCAAAGGAAATGATACCTGTCTGTTTTTTAAGTAATGGAACCAAAATCTGTTGATGTTTACTTTCCAGGTTAGCATAAGGCAGAAAATCTGAGAAAAAAGACATTGGCATTATTCTCAGTAACCTACTTTATTTCCTCCGCTGCTACGGACAATATTACTGGGGAGAAAGGACACAGATTGAAAGCAGCCCAAGTAGGACTGGTTAGGAATCATTATTCCCCACCTAGCCAGGATAACTGTGTTGAATGGGAATCATGGTGGGAAGAAAATAGTTGTACCCTGTGTAATTACTATAGGTCTTTGACATTTGCCTCATTCTGCTCATTTACAAAATGAGCATAATAATAATGGCACCAGCTCCTAGGCTTGTTATGAGTACTGAATAAATTAGTGAAAATCTTAGCATATTGCCTGGCTCAATAAATGGTTGATGATGATGATGTTATTGCTGCTCATGGTGAGGAGGGGTAGGAGGATGGCAGCTGAGTGTATTTGACCTATTAGGTCACTTTGTGAATGCATGGTAGAGAAATTGATCAGACTAATTACATGGTTGAAGCAGACGTAAAACATCAGGGCACTAAACAAGCATAGACATTTTAAAGGAAAGCATGTGAGGGCCTACTTCCCAACTTGAACCATAGTCCTCTCGAAACCACCTACTTCTCATGTTTCCATGCTGCCTCCCTTCACAGAACCACACTTTTTTGGGGCGCCTGGGTGGCTCAGTGCATTGAGCCTCTGCCTTCGGCTTGGGTCATGATCTCAGGGTCCTGGGATCGAGCCCTGCATCGGGTTCTCTGCTCTGTGGGGAGCCTGCTTCCCCCCTTCTCTCTGCCTACCTCTCTGTCAAATAAATAAATAAAATCTTAAAAGAAAAAGACACACATACACACACTTTGTTGTCCATTGTGGATGCATCATAGGGTGCTAAATTTAGTATACTCCTTGATTTCTAAGGTGAGTGCATTGTATAGAAGAAGCCTTGATTTCTTTGTACAAAGAGCCAGCCATGAATTCCAGATGTGCCACTTGTTTGAGATATGGTCTTAGAACTGTTACAGCCATTTTTGGGGCTTAATTCTCTAACCCTTAAAATAAGGATCTCAATAGCTATTTGTTATTGATCACTTGCTATGCATCAGCATAAATGTGCTAAAATTATAAATATTTTTCCTTCAAAATAATGCTAAGGCAAGTGCTTTGTAAGCTATAAATGCAGTATTCAGTAGTTCCACATTTAACAATCAAGGGGGAATACCATGAAGGAATGAAGATTTAAAACATCAGTAGTAATAAAAGTCAGTTTTGGCAGTTAGCATTCAGAGATAGAAATAAAAAGAACTGAAATTTCTTCTGGTGGATTTCTCTGGAGTTTTAACTGGAATTCCTCTGAAACAAGGGCTTGCATGCAAAAGTGTTATTATGAACTAAATGTGCCAAGGAAACCACAGTAAGGGAGTTGGGGAAGTGGAACAGGTGAAGGGAAGCAGCCAAACCAGGGTTCAGTTGTAGGGGAAGTCTCAAACCCAGCCTGTTCCTTTAGGGAGCTCCAGAGGAGACTTGACCAATAGAACTTTGTATAATGTTGAACAAATTCTGTACCTGCACGGTATGAGCTTGAAATGTGGCTAGTACAACTCAAGAATTTTTTTTTTCTTTAATTTCCTAGGGACTCAAGGTGTAATCGGGGGGTTGGCCAGACTGTGTTCTCATCTGGGTGATTAATTCTCAAAGGAAAGAATCTGCTTCCAAGCTCACTGAGGTGTTAGCAGAATTAAGTTCCTAGTGGCTAACTGTCCCAGGGCCCCAGTTTCTTACTGGCTGTCAGCTGGAGGCTACCTCAGTCCTAGATACTGCCCACAATTTTGCCACATGGCCTTTTCCATAGGCCATTCACAATAGGGCTGTTTTCTTCTTCAATGCCAATAGTCTTGTAAGGCTTATGTAACCAAAATTAATCAAAATTAATCCCATCATCTTTGACCTTTATATACTATTGTTAGGGAGGTTCTGGTCACACTCAGATGAGAAGGCTCTTAAGAGCATGACTCAGCAGAGGCGCTCTTAAGGTGTTTGCACAATACTTCCCCATTGTAACACTGGATATTTTTTTTAGAGACTATCAAATATACTATTATTCCAATGAATCTTCACACAAAAAAAATACTGTAAGCTAACTGAATTGGGAATTATTATCAATATTAAAAATGAAGTTAAGCATGATTAAATCACTTATACAAAATGCACAGATAATTATTAGCAAAGGTGAGCATCCATAACTTTTGACTCTCTGTCCTGTCTTCTTTCTGCCCCATCATGTTCTTACAGTGATTCCCAAATATCAGTCACTTGAGAACCACCTTCACAAATTTTGCCTATCTGCTGGCTGGCCTTATACTAATAGGTATATTATATAAATAGGTAATTATTTTTTTAAAATAAGTAGTCCATATTCTTCCTATAAATACATTGACTTTAATAACAATATTTATATTGGTACGGAAAATGGAAGACAAGGATCAGTTGCCATAAATAGATGAAAGCATATGTTGAATGTCCAGATATTAAAACTAATACTGTTTGTTTGTGTCCTACCTAAATCCATATTGTTAGTCTAGTGTATGTCACACACATAGGAACAATCCATAACAGCTATGTTGACAAATATCTCAAAGGGCATCCTCCCTCCTGTTCCTAATTATAGCTTACAAGGAGGAATTTGGGGTATATGGCAAACAGACCTGCCTTCCAAAGAAGATGTGTTCTCTATAAGTTGGCAAGGAACCCAGCATGTGCTCTGGACACTCCTCCTCTGGCTGCCTCGAAAAGCAACAGCAGTGTCTGTCCTCAGGCACTGCTGTGACTTGGGTGAGAGAGCATCAATAGAAGAAAATGCAATTAACAAATATAATTAGCTCCAACACATTTAGGCATGTCTCTTCTCCTTCTGTCTCCACAGTTATACAAAATTCTTGCCTATCAAGCAGTGCATACATTTTGTAGTTTTCCCCTCCTTCCTGTTTTCTTCAGCATTATTCTCATGCTCCTTCAAGGTGCTGGCATTCACAAATTTGGAAAGTGGCAGGGAGAAGTCTCCTCCTTGTTCTAATTCTTCCCACTCCCTTTCCACAAATGATTTGTCCCAATGCTTTACCTCTCTAGAGACAGCTCTATTTCTGTTCAAATTCTCTTTAAAAAGCTTCCAGAACAGTCTTTCATATCACTTGGTTTTAGCGTTGCTTTTTAATGCAGATTCCCACCACTGTATTTATTACTGAAATTTTATTCCATCAGACTCACCATGAACTCCTAGGAATATGCTTCCCTAAATCAGCATACAGATCTTAAGTTCATATTTTGTCACAACAAATGGGACAGATGTGCTAATTCTGTTCTCTTATCTTCACTGATGGGAAATAAGGTTCATAAAAAATAAATATATATGCACAAATAGGGACAGAACAAATATGCTGCTTTTGTATAATAAGCACATTTGAATAATTAACCAACCCCAGCCAGCTTCTGCATAATTCTCTTAACCACTGAGGAAGCAAGGAAAGAAACATTTGCTGGGTTTAAAGAGAAAGGAGGGACCCCACAGTATCAATACTTCCTATAATGTCGAGATGAGTCATTTAGGTCAAAAACAGTAGTAACAACTAACATTGGAAAGCTGCTCTGCATCCACAACTACATGCTTGTGTTTGACCTTTGGGATAACCCTGATGGCATTTGCTCAACACATGACTCTTGAAAAAAATCAAATCCTCCATAGAGACAGCTGATATAATGACCTCTGGGTGATTATTTGCCACTACTATGAATCTCCCTATTTGCCTACCAGATCTATTACTTCTTACTTGTATCATTTTGGATTGCTGATTTCCTAATCCCAAACCCTAATGCCTACTCTGGAGCACCTATTTCAGGACCCATGTAGATTTTCCTTTCTGGTTTCCTGCCCCACCTCAATCACAACTCTGTATATTCCTTTAATTTCCATGCTTCTAGGCTCCAGCAAAAATCATATTCTTCATTGGTCTTAGCTCCACAGAACTGGCAGACTAGAACAACTATCATAATTGCCCTCTAGGAGGATGGAAGCTCATAGCTTTACATGAGCATGCTTATAACTTATCATTTGAATGTAGTCACTATGGATGAAAAGATCAAGCCTGAGCTTATAGGAGTTTCTGGTTGAAGTGGGATAGAGAAAAAGAAGATCAGAACTAAGGAAGTATAGGGCTAGCTCCCAAGGGCTTGACAAATAATCTGTTTGGATCTTGAAGTCACTGAAGTTGGAAAGGGATTAGTGACAGAGAGCAAGGCAATGAGCCAAATGCTAAACCTATAAA
Organism: Mellivora capensis; assembly: GCA_004024625.1. Taxonomy (NCBI): domain Eukaryota; kingdom Metazoa; phylum Chordata; class Mammalia; order Carnivora; family Mustelidae; genus Mellivora; species Mellivora capensis. The sequence goes on along the minus strand of PISX010000492.1, from coordinate 104,441 downwards.
TTAAAAAGGTTACTAGACAGAAGCAAAAGGGAGGCTACCAAATGTTGTTACAGCCAACAACTGTGAATTTTGGCAGAGACAGAAAAATATGTAGCCTGAAAACAGCAAACCGAAGAAACTATATGCCATGAGGTATGTGTGGTATGAAATGAAAATCAGCTTTGACTCATGAGAACTGTGGGAAACATCTATATTATCTCTTAGGGTCATTCTGAGAGGTGGTTGAGAACATAGGAAAGATTGTTGAATTTAGGCCAGCATTTTTTGGAATACTTTAAGAGGACTGGAAGATTGAATACAATTATAGTGATATAGGGTTAAGATGTGGTAACCAGTAAGTCTTGGGCTTCTGGAGATGAATGAAGCTAAACTGTATGAGTCATGGAGAAAGGCAAGGAGGAAGGAAATATTGCACAGGCTTTCACTTTCAAAGAAGAAGGTAAAACATCATGACTTCAAAACTCACATTGGCACGGAATGCCTGTTCTGAGCAGTTGACAGTGTCGGAGACCAAGTTCGGGAGGACCACCCAGCTCTGTGTGAAGCAGTAATGGGTGTCAGATGGGTGAGGAAGATGGGTATTCAGAACTGTGTATTTCATTGGTTCTCAAACTGAAATGTGCAACCGGGAGGGCACATTACAGATCTAGAGTTTTGTTTTTTGTTTGTTTGTTTGTTTTCTGGTTTTCTTCTTGTTTTTGTTGTTTACAAATCTAGAGTTTGAACTCACCTCCAGAATTTCTGATTCAGTAGGTCTGGAGAAGCCTTGAGAATCTGTAGTTTTAACTAGTTCTCAGCTCCTGCTGCTGCTGTTGCTGGTCATGGCATCACACTTTGAGAACTTCTAGTGTGTAGTCAAAGGAGGAAAAGTTATGATGGTGTCTACCATTCTCCTCTCTGACAAGTAGGACATGAATTTATTTTCCTTCAGTGTGCTTGCGTGCAGGTGGGTGCTCAGACCATATGTTTGAGCATGCAGTGCAGAACATTTAGAAGGTTACCCAGAAATTGTTCACTAAGGTAATCTTCAGGGAGTGGGAATGGAGGACAGGGAAATGGGAAGTAGGACACAGATTTTGTAAACTCTTTTGTAAAGTTCCTCAAATGATTCCTCAAACTGCAAAGGCATTAGTATACTCTGTTAAGTCCAGCTTTTTAAAATCCTCCTCAAACATACCTTCCTTCAGAAGTCCTCATTCTCTGGTTCTCCGCTACCAGGCTTCTCTTCTTTCATGGTATTAAGTCAGGCTCCCGGATGGACATGGAATTAAACCCATATGTTTCAAGTGGAGACACTTTAATGAAGGGACTCCTTCTAGTTAATGTGAGTAGAGTTAAGGAAGGAAAAAAGCAGTGTTGAAACACCCAGAGCTGAGAGCTGGGAGAAGCTCCATAGCTGAAGGGAAAGGAGAGGAGACTGTCGTTATGAATCCCCAGCTAAGAGTTAGACCTGGGAGTTGTAACCTTTGAAAGTTCCACCTCCTCCCATGGAAGGAAATAACCTAAGCTCTCTCCCCTCCAGACCTCTGATATCTGACAGGTAACTTCTGTTGGTCAAACTCAACTGGAAACTAGTCAGCAAGGGGTGTAGGTGATACATCCAGTTGGGGGTCAGCCCCCCTTCTTGCAAAGAGTAAGACAGAAATTGGTGGAGAACAGATTTGAGGTGGGAAGCTAAGAATGATCAGCACAACCACCCTTTTCCCATGACAGCATTCACTCCAGCAGCTCTGTCCTCCCTCTCCTTCATTATCTAGAGTTTAAGCCTGATTCAAGCTCCCAGAAAAACATACGCTATGGACAAAATACTTATGATAGTGGCAGATAGCCCATTGAGTTTCAGATAAAGTTGTCTATTTCTGCCCCTGCCACTAATTCTGAAATCTTTGAGGGTATTTGGTTATAAATTCTGTAATACCCACATCTTCAGCAGAAGTTGAATGCCTGTTACTTGCAAGAATAAGTGAACAAACCAATGGAAGCTATGCATGTTCTCCAATTTTCATCTCTTAGTGCTTTAATAGGTCACTGATTGTGATTTTTATGAAATATAGATGAATATGGGTGTCTCTATCCATGATTTTTGCTTGGGTTCATTCTCATAATTCATTCATCTACCAGTTGGTCTTGATACTTAGCTTGAAAATTATCCTTTGAATAGAGGTGATTAATAAGCAAGATCTCAACGACATTTGTTTGACACAACAGCTGTTTGTAGTATATATTCATTGGCAAAGAAGACATTGTAACCCTCTGCAAGTTTTTAATATCAACTGATGTTCTCCAACAGAAATTTCTGCAATGATGGAAAGGTTCTGCATCTGCACTGTCCAGTATGGTAACCATTAGCCACATCTGGCTCTTCAGGATGTGAAATGCGACTGGTGCATCTAAGAAACTGAATTTTCAACTTCATTTAGTTTAAATTAATTTTAATAGCCACAGGTGCCAGTGGCTACCATATTAGACTGATCAGATATAGACAAAGGATAACCTAGATAACAGTGAATGTCAAATTCTTACTTGCTCAGCAACAGAGAAAATGTTATTCATATATGATCTGAGCTTAAGTCTCTTTTTTTTTGCTGGTGTTTAAAAGCAGAGCAGCACAACTTGTTAAAAATAAAATGTGCATTAGCTTTATTCCCATGCTGGAGATATGGAACTGTCTCTTATCTCTATGAGTCAAGAGAAATTCATTGAATTGGAGACAGTAATAGTGTAGAGTGCATTATACTCCTCATACTTTTTCTACTTGAGGGCACTCTCTTAATGATTTCTAAGAAGTCTCTATTTAGATTTCATCCAAATCAGATGAAAATGGGCTCAAATCTCAGCTCTATTAGTTAAAATTGTGCTCATTGGCTGATTTTTGCATCTTTTCTGCCATGTAAGAGAGCAATACTAATTTCTACCTGTTAGCAATACCAGGCATATCGAACAAGACTATGTATGCAAAATAAATGTCATGTTAGATCTGCAATAAATAGGATTTCTTCTTCTTGGAACCGATTCTTGGAAGGATCCTAGAAACTTCATCTAAGATGACTGCCTACCCTAAAGACATTTCCTGTGACCTTAGGTAAGCTAGTTAACCTTTTGGAATCGGTTTAATATTGATACTACTATTTTCAGGGATGATTCCTAGATTAGGAATATTATACAAGCAAAATACCCTGATTTAATAGGTGCTTAAAAGTAGCTAGAAAGATGTATCAGTGTCTTAAAATAATGACATTTTTAAGGAAAAATTCAGTGGATAAGAAGAGGGTTAGCCTTGATTCTAAACCTCCAAGGGATTCCTGCCCTTTTCAGAAAAATAGACAAATTTACTTCTGCCAAGTGACTAAAATGAGTCAAGAACTATTTATTGATGCCTGCTCTCATACTTGATTTCTTCCTCTTTTCCAGCTCCCCTCCCCTCTCTCCAAATAGACAAGGAAACCTATTTTTTTGATCTTCTACTTTCCCTAAACTCTATTCTAGTCTACAGTTTAGATCAGTATTCTTTTATATGAAATGCTTTTTATTGTTTTATATGAAATGCTTTTTATTGAGCTCAAAGTATCTTTGACCCATTCTTTGGACAAAAACATGTCTGCTTGTGTGTGAAACTAAGTGGTAGTGGAGGAAAAGAGAATGTAAAGAGGTATGGGAGGAAAGGGGTTGCTGATGGAAAGTTTGAGTGAAAACGAGGCAGCACTAGTAAGAAGCCAAAAGAACAGCAGGTTGAATTTTTCCTTATGTTGAAGGGAAGTCTCAACTTAGCATCCATAAATGATGCTTTTGCAGAAGTGATGCAAAACTCAGAATGTTCACCATAGCTACAGAGTAAACTGTTCTATAATAGTAGAGCGCAGACCAAACACATTATAAATCAGTGCCACCTAAATATCACTCATTTGGGGGGTGGGGGGCAAGGTCTAATATGTGCCAATTGCAACAGTACATAGAGGTATTACAAAGTTTATTCGAACAAAGTCTTTGCCCTCCAAGGGCTCACAGCCAAGTTGTGGAGACACACATTGATCAGCTACTTACAAAAGTGTGATCTGGACCTGCTTACTCAGCAAGAAGAAAGAGGAAAAAATATACCTATCTCTAAGGAAACAGTGTCTGTACTCACGGGTTAGCTTCCTGGTAAAAATGCTGGAGACTACATAAACACATATAAATAAAGGAAATAAATACTTAAAAGTCTACCTCCCAGAGGAACCGTATTAGTTAGCTAGGGCGGCCATACCAAAGTACCACAGTCTAGGCGACTTAAACAACAGGAATATATTTTCTTACAATGCTAGGAGCTGGAAACTCAAGATTAAGGCATTAGTAGAGTTGGTTTCCTTTGAGGTCTCTCTCCTTGACTTGAAGATGACACGACCTTCTTCCTGTGTTTTCACATGGTCTTTCTTCTTCGTGTGTCTGTCTGTGCTTCTCTTCCTTGTAAGGATACCAGTCATACTGGATAGGGCCTACTCTAAGGACCTCATTTAACTCTACCTCTTTAAAGATCTTATCTTCAAATACAATTACATTCTAAGGTACTAGCATTTAGAACTTCAACACATGAATTTTAGGAAGATACAGTTTAGCCCATAACAGGAACACACATTTATATTTTGGTGTATTTCTTTCTTTAATATTACATATTAAAGTGCATATGCATTTAAAGTGCATATGCACATAAATAAATAGAACTTGAATTAAAATACTTAAAATATTTTGTTGTAATACTCTGACAATTATTTCCACATGTCTTCAAATATTCTGTGAAACTATAATTTTTTTTAAAGATTTTATTTATTTATTTGACAGAGAGAGATCACAGTAGACAGAGAGGCAGGCAGAGAGAGAGAGAGAGGGAAGCAGGCTCCCTGCTGAGCAGAGAGCCCGATGCGGGACTCGATCCCAGGACCCTGGGATCATGACCTGAGCCGAAGGCAGCGGCTTAACCCACTGAGCCACCCAGGTGCCTGAAACTATAATTTCTGATGGCTGCATAACATGCTTTCATTTACCTGTACTATTCTTCCATTTAAAATTTAAATTATATCTGCCTTATCACATTATAAATAATGCTGTAATAAAAAGGCTGGTGTATAAAACCTTGATCACAACTGTTATTAGGTCACGCTCCTACAAGTAGAATGCATACTTTAACATTTTGGTTGTTTTTTTTTTTAACCTATTGGCAAATTATTTTCTGGGAAGGACATGCCATTTCACATTCTTTCTAGTTGTACATATCAGTGCTGGTTTTAAATGTTCCATTTAGAAATGCAATATGAAAACAGAACCATAATAAAAATATCATCTATGGGGTTTTCAAAGAAGGAATATATTAAGTCACCAGGAAAGAGTACAGTTGATGGACTGCCAGGGAGCCTCTACCCTAATGAATTCACTAAGGTTCAAATACTGGTTCCCAGGGTGGCTAAATAATTTCTTAAATATAATATGGATTATATGGGGCACCTAGGTGGCTCAGTCAGTTAAGTGCCTGCCTTCAGCTCGGGTCATGATCCCAGGGTCCTAGGATCAAGCCCCGCATCCATCTCCCTGCACAGTGGAGAGCATGGTTCTCCCTCTCCCTCTGTTCCTCCCCCTGCTCATGCTGTCTCTCTCTTGCTTTATTTCAAATAAACAAAATCTTTAAAAAATAACTACAAATAATATGGGTTATAAATGGTTGAGCTAGATTAAGAACCTGGGTCTCTATATTGTGATGAGATCTTTGCTGGTACACTCATCTCTTGGCCTCAAGAAGCCAATGTTGGGGGCACCTGGGTGGCTCAGTGGGTTAAAGCCCAGGGTCCTGGGATCGAGCCCCACATCAGGCTCTCTGTTAGCAGGGAGCCTGCTTCCTCCTCTCTCTCTCTCTATCTACTTGTGATCTCTGTCTGTCAAATAAATAAATTCTTAAAAAAAAAAAAAAAAAAAGCCAGTGTTGATCTCGTATTCCAAATCTTGGAATTTAATATCCACACTTACTTCTTCCAGTTGCCCTTGACAGGAGTTTATCTCAGCTATCTCTCTGTAGAACCTAAATCCCACTCCAACCCAACCCAGCTCTTGTCTTCATAGTGGCTGGTTATGGTGTCTCAGGGGAAGGGATGTTTATACAGACAACACTCAAGCCTATTTGTTGAATGCAATACATATTCAAGAGAAACAATTCTTAATGTATCTGGGCAAGGGCAATGTTTTGCAATTTAATTTAAAAGTGAAAATGAGGGACGCCTGGGTGGCTCAGTGGGTTAAGCGGCTGCCTTCGGCTCAGGTCATGATCCCAGCATCCTGGGATCGAGTCCCACATTGGGCTCCTCACTCGGCAGGGAGCCTGCTTCTCCCTCTGCCTCTGCCTCTCTGCCTCTCTGCCTGTGCTCGCTCGCTCCCTCGCTCTCCCTCTCTCTCTGACAAATAAGTAAATTAAAAAAAAAATTTTTTTTAAGTGAAAATGAATGTTCAGAGTAGGTTTTCCTTACCTTACTGACATTATTTGCAACACAAAATTTGTGAAATCATTTGACTCTAAGTCAGAAAGACAACCTGACTTCCTGCACCTGCATAAAATCAAGAAACATAATATAAAAAAGTAAAATTGAATCTATTTCAGACTAAGGAAATCAAACATTATTTAATTTAAGTTTTAAAAGCATTATATATGCAAATTTCAACCCAATCTCAGAACTCATCAGTCAAAGGTTAAAACAAGTTGCATATTTATATATAAAATTGGGGATATAAATACATAGGCTATTCTGACGCTAATTTAATTTCATTCATTAATTCATTCAGCAAGTTTTAATCAAATAAGACTCTATTTTTAGCACTTGTTATCAAGATGAGTAAGGCATTGTCACTGCCCTCAAGTAAGAGACAGCTATTGCTATTGGGGGGGGGTCAAAGAAATTAGGGCAGAGCAAGGTGATAAGAACAGTAATAGATACAGGCAAACCAAAGTGATTCATTTGTTCTAGAGATTTTGGTTGTGAACTGCAGGAAGGCCAAGATTAGAGTCTGTTGTTTTTACAGATGTATCCCCAGCACATGGCACAGTGTTCACCCACTGGGTTAAGATAAAATGACAGGTGATCAGTGAAATATTTGCACAACAAATGAGATATATGCTTAATAAACAATCACTTATGATTAGCCATAGTAGCTGTCTCATTACCTTTACATTACCTTAACCTTTACCCCGAGACTATTGAAAGATTTCTTGAAACCTTGGCAAAGTCAGCATTCAACTTCCAGTTTCCATGTTATTAATTTGGTAATTTCTTCTTTTTAGAATGAAAATTAGGGACGCCTGGGTGGCTCAGTTGGTTAAGCAGCTGCCTTCGGCTCGGGTCATGATCCCAGCGTCCTGGGATCGAGTCCCACATCGGGCTCCTTGCTCGGCGGGGAGCCTGCTTCTCCCTCTGCCTCTGCCTGCCACTCTGTCTGCCTGTGCTTGCTCACTCTCTCTCCCTCTCTCTCTGACAAATAAATAAATAAAATCTTAAAAAAAAAAGAAAATTAAAAGTGTATCTGCTTGTTGAGCGTGTACTGAGGAATCAGAAAAGTAGCTTAGAGTGCTTCCAAACCTTCTCAAATAAAACTAACATTCATATTCTCAGCCTACTAATTTCATCCCTACAGTTCTTCTGACTTCCAAGAACCCCTTTTGCACTGACCCCATATCCAACCATGGTAATGATGATGGTGGTAGGTGGTCACACCTACCAGGCAGTATGATGGACACATGCAACCTATGAAGCAGAAACTATGATCCTTCCCATTTTACACACAGGAAATGGAGTATCAGAGATGTTCAGATACTTGCTCCAAAACTAGTGGATGAACTGGGATTCAGACGAAGCAATCTGATGTCAGAGACATAATGCTTCTCTCATTCTAGGGTAGACACTGACACACCCATGGCTGAATCTCAATTTTCTAGCCACTGACTCTTTCTGTTTGACTTGCTTGGGGCTTTTATTTGTTTGTTTTCTTTCATTTTGTTTTGTTTTATAATTTGCTTTAAAGTTATGAACTTCCAAGTTCACTAGAATTTGACACCAATTCAACAGTTTTATGCCCAGTTGCTTCAAGAATTTGTGTTATCTTTCTGACCTTTCTCTGAAATACAGTTGAATTTTTGGAGGCATTCCTATGCCTCATTTAATGAATTTTTTTTTTTTTTTTTTACCGTGTTCATCCAGTAAGGAATGGTAGGGCTGGCGGGGGAAGGAGTAAGGAGGAAAAGTAGCTGGCATTTGTGTACTCATTGCATTGATTCCTTTGTTTTAAAATTATGTATTTAATCCTTATAACAACCTGAGGCAGGTTTCATTACCCCCACTTTACATGTGAGGATATTAGTCCTAAAGAGTTTAAATAACAAGTCCAAGGTCATAGAATTATTGAGATAAAAGAGAACAGATTCAAATCGGGTCTACTGGATTCCACATTTGAGGCCCGTTCCCACATCCTTTTCACTAGTGATGAACTCACTCTCTACTATTGAAACTCCCTGGTTTCATTTTCACTCTTTTCTGTTCATTAGAAATTATATTCCACATATCTTGTTGTATTAGTCAGGTTAAGTTAGATTATGTGGTGGTACTAAACCCCAAAATCTCGGTTTAACTCCATGAATCTTTTCCATATTACATAGGCAAAGTGGTTATATGGCCATAGAGGTAGAGAACTCCTTCACGTGCTCCCTCAGGGATACTAGCTGATGGAAATTTCTACTACTGGATATGCCATTGGTCACTATAGCAGAGGAAGAGTACTGGAAACTCTTAAGCTTGGTATTATATTCTTTAACACATAATTAGTCATATGACAGCTTATTTTTCGAGTAGTCAAAAATCTCTCTACTTTCTTCTTCCCACACCTAGAACATGCTTCTCTCCTCCCAATATAAAGAACCCAAACGTCGGGGTTTCTAGCAATGCATAATAGCCTTGGCATCAAATTGAGTGGTCATTCTAAATCGTCTAAGTTCCTGTTAGTTACATAGACAGGAAATCCACAGCCCTCCTGCACACATCTGATACAAGGTGCCAGATAACCACAGTGACGGATTAAAGTTGGGGTCATGCAATGCAGCAGTCAGGTCTGTGCTGCAGCACCGTTGGGCCAATGTGTCAAGAACAGCACCCCCAAGGATCGGGAGGAGTTTTCAGTTTGGCTCTGATTGTACTTTCTGGTTGGAGTACCCTGATTCATTGTTTTCCGTGATCCCTGTTCACCGGTCTGGGAAGTTCTCTGTGGTCCCTTATCCTCTGTACCACATACCAAAATGACTGTTGAGGTAATGCAGTCCTTATCCATTAGAAGGTTGTGGCCCCAAATGTGCCAGCCCAAGCCTGTCACTCAGAGATGTAGTAGACTCCATATTTGTTTGTTTCCTGTCATTTCCAGGTACAAGGAATACCGCCATCGTGGTTACATACAGGCCTTTTTAGAAACGTGGTCCTCACATTTGTTACATTTCTTTATCTTCCTGACACCAAAACTTCTGTCTCCTGACAGTTAAAGGTGGGTACGCTGAGTTTGCCTGAAATAGTAGGTAGAAGGGACTCGCTTAATATGAGCTTTGCCCTGAAATAATTAACCAATTGACAAGCTTTTCTGAATATCATATCCTTAATCTGATATTTCTCCTGTGGTACATTAATCCATTGAAGGATTGTGACAGCTGTTTTGAAGGTCATGGCCTTCAACTAATCTTTCCTAAAGGTTGGAATTGTCATTCAAATTTGTCTTTCTCAATATTGGCAGGTCATGCATTTCTGGAATTTTTCTATTTGCTTCTATTTCTCTTTGCAACCAGCCAGCTCTTTTGTGGGTTTATCTCTTTCTTTCTGTAATCCCAAGGCAAATGCAGAAAATAACCACAAATACACACTATAATCATTTTGTTTTCCACAGCCATTCCCCCAGAGCTATAGTTCATCCATTGTACCATCTCCCTTGCAAGTTACCGCAGAGCAGAGTTTTATCAAATGTCTGGCCATTGCAGAGCAAGGATGGCTATTAACTCCAGCCTGTTTGCTTAGTGGCCTTGCCCTTTATCATTTTTAGTTTTTCAGGGAACACATCCCACCACTGGTACTAATTTTATCATTAATTAGGACAGGCTAGATACACTGCATTACAAATTAACCTCTAAATGCCAGGGCCTTTGCTCAAGTGCTTGGTGCCTTTCCATGCTGCATAGCCAACACAGTTAGGCAGGGGCGTGCTCTATGTGGTCTCTCAGGAATCCAAATGGAGTGAAGTCTGTAATCCAACCTGTCACTGCTCCTGGGGAAGAGAGAAGCCTGAAGAATTCACATGGATCTTCTGTGCTTTAGCCTGGAAGTAATACACATCACGTTCGCTCAGGAACAGGTTACATATGGATCTGCTTAACTGCACAAGTGCTGGAAAGCTGAGAACACCTGAAATATTTGCTGAGCGTTCCTGTTTCTGTCATGTGTGCCTTCTAAAAATCTAGCATCGGGTCTATGACTTGAAGTCTTAGCTTCAGTATTATTTCAGTGTCCCCGAGGAAAACAATATCCATAAAGACTCTCCCCCCGCCCACCCCATTCCCACCCTGCAAATGGAGCATCTTCTCAAGCAACCTGAAAGTTTGCTTAAAATTCTATATGGGAATGGTGTTGATTCTGTTCACAGTGAAACATGCCTCAATAAAAATGAATGGTTTTGCCTCTACTGTAACCGTAGTGTAGGTACATTTGACTAAAACTTGAGTACATCCTAAGACATTTTGAAGAATTTCTTCCTTTTAAAGCTGCTATATTTACTGACATTTCTACCCCCTGGGAATCTGGTTCTCTTGTTTATTAGAGCTGCTAAAATGAAAGTTTGCCACCTGATTAATTTTAATAGTTTAGCCAGAAACCTGTGGATAATGTATATTGGCTGCCAAGCTTGAGATAAATTCTGTTGGCTCTGTTGCAAAGATTTTGGCAGAAATAAAGTCTGCCCTTTGCAAGAAAGAAGCACAGAGAAGTTGGAGGGATGGAATTTCAAAAGCAAGTATGAAGCAAAAGACTGTTTTGTCTTTCTTTGTGACTTCCCACTGCTACCAGGATCTGTAAACCCATTCAGCAATTCCTTTTTAGACCTTGTATGTTTTATTTTAGCATTACAGGTAAGGAAGAGATGTAAGCCTTTTGTGTAGGGCTGGACCCAATTCAAAGCAGAAAGACTTCAGAGGTGGCTTGGTGAAGCCAGCTGTAGGTTGTTGTGATTTTTAAAGAGATTTGGACAACTAAACAGCATCTTAAGGCACCAGGAGTTTACAATGGGAGATTTGTATTGGAAGAAAGCACACTGTTGTGTGATTAATTCACCTCTTAGTTTTGTTTTGTTTTTTTGTTTGTTTGTTTTTATTTTTGTTTTCCAATGCTGGTTCTTCCTCAAGACCTGCTACATAATTTGCAGGACTCAGTGCAAAATAACAAGGCTGATCCCCTTATTCAAAAATCAAGGGGAAAATGTCATTAGAAATATTAAAATATAAAGTTTTTTCCTCCCCTTTGTGGTCCCCCCCCCTTATTTGCTATTCAATTCTAAGTAAAGGAAAGTTACAATTTTAAATGATCAGCATGGATCTTTCCATCTTTGTATCATGCAATGCCACTTGTAAATGCAAATATCAGAGCATTTAACTTGTATGCAGAATCACTGAAATCATACAATTCTGATTTGTGGCTTATCCACAGAGACTGCCTGGAACTGGCAGAAATGAAAATTACAAGTCAGACTTAGGAAGGCTGTCATGAGGGACAGGGGATGCTCTGAGGCATGGAGCAATCCAAGGAAGCACCCCTTAGGCATGAGGATATTTGTAGGGTGAGCCAGGATCTCTCAGGCACCCAGGCTCTGCCAAATGATATAGACCATGTGCACACTTGCTCTGCCTAACAGCAACCTGAACCACTTACCATGCATTGGCCAGGACAGCATCTTGAGAAGTTGAGCCAGATACCTCCTCTCCCACAGGCCCATCTTCTCAATCCCATGTATGGGCAACCCCCAAGGGTATTGTAACCTGCATACATGGATGCCCTTGGTACCTGGACTGGGGACAGGTAAGAAGCTCTCCACTTACTCACCACTGAGCTATCAGGGCATGGGCAGTAACTATTAAGCCCCACCCTTACCCCTAGAAGCCATGGGATATCTGTGCCTAACTCTCATCTATGCCGGGACCAGAATGTAGCAAGGAAACCAGCATGGGGAAGGAGAGGCTAGGAAAGGCAGAGGACAAAGGGAAGGGGAGCTGAGAATTTGTCCTGAAGAGGCATTTAGAGCCAGGACCATGTGAGCTAAGAGGGCCAAGCTTAAGCTCCATTATTTTATTGGGCCCTATTTATAAGACACAAATTCAAAGGTACAATTATTAAGAATTTCAAGACAGCAACAACAGAACACTAAACTCTAAGCATAGGTCCTTCTGAGGCCAGGCTCTGCGCAACTGCAGTAGGCCCCCACAGAGCCAACCCTGTCCTTTTTTAGGAAGTGGTCTACCTGCTATTATTCAACAGGTGTGAGAGTGGTGACCAGTAACTGAAGTTGTGATATGGTGTATGTCAGAATTTGAAAATGAAGAGATGTCATTAAACAAACTATTTAATAAAATCTACATATATATATGGAGATTTTATATATATACATATATATATTTGTATATAAAAATATTTTAAGAAAAAATACATATATTTAAAAAAATATTTTAAATATATATAATGGGATATTACTCAGGCATCAAAAAGAATGAAATCTTGCCATTTGCAATGATGTGGCTAGCATCAGAGGTTATTATGCTAAGTGAGGTAAGTCAGTCAGAGAAAGACAAATATATGATTTCATATGTGGAATTAAAGAAAACAGATGAACATAATAAGACAAAATTAGAGAGGGAGACAAACTCTAAGAGATTCTGAACTACAGGAAACAAACTCAGGGTTGCTGGAGGGGAGAGGAGTCGGGGGATGGGGTAACTGGATGATGGGCATTAAGGAAGGCACGTGATGTGATGAGCACTGGGTGTGATACACAACTGATGAATCACCCAACTCTACCTCTGAAACTAATAATACTCTATATGTTGCTTGACTTGAAAGAAGAGGGAATAAAGGAAGGGAGGGAGGGAGGGGGGAAGGAAGGGAGGGAGGGGGGAAGGAAGGGAGGGAGGAGCAGGAAGGCAGGCAGGAAGGAAGGAAGAAGGGAGGAAATCTACTTTAGGAGAGTAACACACACTGCATCTCTTCTGGTAAAGGAGAGAATACAACTTTTCCTGCTTATTTGGAATTATCTTTGTTCAGTTCTGTGCTGTATTTAGGATAAGTAAGTTTATTCAGCAATAAAATTTAGCTCTGAAATTTCAGTGGTGTAACATCAAAAGGTTGATCTCTTACTCCTGGTGTATACATATCAGGAGTGAGCAGGGAGTTTTGATTCACACTCTATTCAGGGATCCAGGATGGCAGAGGCCCTACCACTCCATGTCTGTGCCCTCTGGAAGCAGGGCCTCTGAAGTCAGTGTTGCCGGAGAAGAGAGCAGTGAAGGTTTGGGCATCAGGATTAGGATGATTCAGCCCAGAGGTGGGAAGGCCACTTCCGTTTACAGGGAATTAGCTTGAATTAGTATCAATACAGTAGCTCTGTATGACTAAAGGAGGCCTAAGCAATGTGGAGAGCCCTGTATTTGGTGAACAAAAGTTACCTCTGCCATGATTTTCATAGCATTAAATGTTATGTCATTTCAGGGGTGATGCCCTATTGTGTTCATGGCTGGGAGTTAGACCCAGCTCTCTCTTGGTCAATCTCTTTTCCCTGACAGTTGTGATTATTAGATCTTCTAACTATACTGAGCCAAAGTTTCTTCAGTGTAACATAGAGATAATAAAGGCCAGGTCACAATATTATTATAGATGTCTGTGAAAACCCTAAAATCATCACAAGCTATTCAAATAATGAAATGCTATTGTAAATCAGACTGAAAGAAAACCAAAGAGGTACATTTATCTTGTCCAAAGCATCAAAATTCTCAAAAAGATATTTAATGTATGATTTCTTGGACACACTGAGGGGGAAGTAAATTAGACACTGTTATTAGTCATCAATTATTACATACCAAATGACTCCAGAAACCAACAAAATTTATCATCCCACAGTTTCTGTGGGTCAGGAATCCAGTCCTAGCTTAGTTGTGCCTTCCAGTTCAGCGACTCCCACAAAGCTAAAACAAGGATGTCAGCTAGCACTATAGTCATCTCAAGGCTCAACTAGGAAAAGATTTGTTTCCAAGCTCACTCATGTGGTCGTTGGCAGAATTCACCTCTTCCTTGGCAACCAAACTGAGGATCTTAGTTCTTAGAGCAATTCGTATCATGGCATCTTGCTCCACCAGAATGGGTGAAGGAGAAGTTCCAGATAGACAGATAAATGGACAGATAAACAGACAGACAGACAGATACAATAAGAAAGAGAAGGATCAGGGTACCTGGGTGGCTCAATGGGTTAAAGCCTCTGCCTTCAGCTCAGGTCATGATCCCAGTGTCCTGGGATCGAGCCCCGAATCGGGGGCTCTCTGTTCAGCAGGGAGCCTGCTTCCTCCTCTCTCTGCCTGCCTCTCTTCCTGTCAAATAAATTAATAAAATTTAAAAAAAAAAAAAAGAGAAGGATCAAGAATGAAGTTAGTCTTTTATAACAATCTCTGTGTGACACCCCATCACTGTTGCCATTCTTTAGAGCAAGTCTATTCTATTCCATTCTTTAGAAGTCACTAGGTCCAGCCCCTAATCAAAGAGAGAGGATTGCCCAAGAACTTAAATGCTAGGAGACCGGGATCATTGGGAGACATTTTAGAAACTACTTACCACAGAGACTTTAGTCTACCTTTTCCTTCTTTATAAGAAAGAAAAGAGGTTGCAAACATCCCATTCCCATCTATCACTGCCTTTGTGCAGTTCTGACCCACTCAAGCTCAGCTCTTACAACTGTCTCTTAACTGATGTGTGTGGTTCATTTGCACCTTGTCCTATCACCTTCCCGTATTTACCATGATCAGAAGGAGCCTTCCAGAAGCATTGATTATTATTTTATTTTTATTTTATTCTACTCAAAATTATAATATGTAAAGAAATATTCTATGTATTGCAAAGAGGTTCCTACATACTAGAGATTTTTCTACCTTCATTTTCTTAGCAATTATCATTTTTTCTTTGTTAATGATTAATACAGATAAGATTTGTTTTGTCCATAAAGTATATTTGATTTTTTAAATTTTAATTCAAGCATATTTAACATTAGATGCTATATTCATTTCAGGTGTACAATATAGTGATTCAACAATTCCATCTATTACTCAGTGCTCTTAATAAGCGTACTCTTAATCCCCTTCACCTACTTTGCCAATCTCCCCATCCACCCCTCCTATGGTAACCATCAGTTTGTTCTCTATAGGTAAGAGGCGTTTTTGGGGTGTCTCTTTTTTTCCCCTTTGCTCAGTTGCTTAATTTCTTAAATTCCACATATGAACGAAATCATGGTATTTGTCTTTGTCTTATTTTGCTTAGCATTATACTCTCTAGATACACCCATATTGTTGCAAATGGCAAGATTCCATGCCTTTTTATGGTTGGATAATATTCCACATTTTCTTTTTCCATTCATCTATGGATGAACACTTAATGTTGCTTCGAAATCTTGGCTATTATATATCATGCTGCAAGAAACATAGAGGTACATGTATCCCTTTAATTAGTGTTTTTGCATTCTTTGGGTAAATGCACAGAAGTCTGATTACTGGATTGTAGGGTAGATTTATTTTTAATTTTTTGTGGAACTTCCATACTGTCTTCTACAGTGACTGTACCAGTTTGCATTCCCACCAACAGTGCAGGAGGGTTCCTATGTCTCCATATCCTCACCACCACTTGTTTCTTATGGTTTTGATTCTACCCATTCTGACAGGTGTGAAGTGATACCTTATTGTGGTATTGATTTGCATTTCCCTGATGATGAGTGTTATTGCGTATCTTTTCATGTGTCTGTTGGCAATCTGGATGTCTTCTTTGGAGAAATGTGGGTTCATGTCTTCTGCCCACCTGTAATCAGATTATTTTTGGAAGACACTAAGTTTCATGGGTTCTTTATATATTTTGGATACTACCCCTCTATTGGATATGTCAGTGGTTGTCTTTTACTTTTGTTGGTTGTTTCCTTCACACTGTGCAGAAGCTTTTTATTTTGATGTAGTCCCAAGAGTTTATTTGTGCTTTTGTATCCCTTGCCTCAGGAGACATATCTAGAAAGATGTTGTTATGGCTGATGTCAGAGAAATTACTGCCTGTGCTTTCTTCTAGGATTTTTATGGTTTTTATGGTTTTATGAATTTTTATGGTTTCAGATTTCACATTAGATCCTTTATCCATTTTGAGTTTATTTTTGTGTCCAGTTTCATTCTTTTGCATGTAGCTGTCCAGTTTTCCCAATACCATTTGTTGAGGAAAGTTTTTTCCATTGTCTATTTTTTCTTGCTTTCTCAAGGATTAATTGACCATGTAATTGTGGTTTTACTTTGGGGCATTCTGTTCTTTTTCATTAATCTATGTGTCTATTTTTGTGCCAGTACCATGCTGTTTTGATAACTTACTTGAAGTCTGGAATTGTGATACCTTCAATTATTTCTTTTTCAAGATTGCTTTGGCTATTTGGGGTCTTTTGTGGTTACATACAAATTTCAGAATTATTTGTTCTAGTTCTGTGAAAAATGCTATTGACATTTTTGATAGAGATTGTATTAATCTGCAGGTTGCTTTGGGCAGTATAGACATTTTAATATTTATTCTTTGATTCTATGAGCATCTAGTGTCTGCATTTGTGTTGTCTTCAGTTTCTTTCATCAGTCTTTTATAGTTTGCAGAGTATAGGTCTTTCACCTCTTGGTTAAGTTGAAGGTATTTTATTATTTTTGGTGCAATTGTAAATGGGATTGTTTTCTTAATTTCTCTTTCTGCAGCTTCATTAGTAGTATATAGAAATTCAATGGATTTCTCTACATTGATTTTGTATCCTATGACTGAATTCTTTATTAGTTCTATGAGTTTTCTGGTAGTTTTTAGGCTTTCTACATAGAGTATCATGTCATCTGCAAATAGTAAAAGTTTTACCTCCTCCTTATCAATTTGGATGCCTTTTATTCCTTTTTCTTGTGTGATCACTGTGGCTAGGACTTCCAGTACTATGCTGAATAAAAGTGGTAAGAATGGGCATCATTGTCTTGTGCTTGACCTTAAGGGAAAAGCTCTCAGGTTTTCACCATTGAGTATGATGTTGGCTGTGGGTTTTTCATGCATGGTCTCTACTATGTTGAAGTATGTTTTCTCTAAACCTACTTTCTTGGAGATTTTTGTCATGAATGGGTATTGTATTTTGTCAAATGCTTTTTCTGTGTCTAATGAAATTTTTTTTTTAATCCTTTCACTTATTGGTGTTATACCACATTGATTTGCAAATACTGAACCACACTCGCATAAGGAAAATCCCCCTTGATCGTGAATGATTTTTTTAATGTATTGTTGGATTTTGTCTGTTATTATTCCGTTGATACATATGTTCATCAGAGATACTGGCCTGTAGTTCTGTCTTTCTTTGAGTGTATCTCTGGTTTTGGAATCAGGGTAATGTAGGCCTCATAGAATTAGTTTGGAAGTTTTCCTTCCTCTTCTATTGGGAAAAGATTGAGAAGAATCTTTTCTTCTATCACCATAGGAGGTAGAATTCACCACCTATGAAGTTGTCTGGTCCTGGACTTTTGTTTGTTGATAGTGTTTTGATAACTGATTCAGTTTCATTGCTAGTAGCAGTCTATTCAAATTTTCTATTTCTTCCTGCTTCAATTTTTGTAGCTTATATGTTGGAAGGGATATATCCATTTCTCCTAGGTTGTCTAATTTCTGGCATATAATTTTCCATAAATCCTTTGTATGTCTGTAGTGTCAGCTGTTATTTCTCCTCTTTCATTTCTGATTTTGAGTTCTCTTTCTCTCTCTTTTTGATGAGTCTTGCTTGATGTTATCAGTTTCCATGGTCTTTTCAAAGAACCAGCTCCTGGTTTCATTGATTTGTTCTATTGTGTTTTTTGTTTCTGTATCATTTATTTCTGTTTTAATCTGTATTACTTCCTTCCTTCTGTTGGATTTGGATTTTGTTTCTTTTTATTTTTTCTAGCTCCTATAGGTGTAACATTAGTTTATTTGTGATTTTTCTTGCTTCTTGAGGTAGGCCTGTATTGCTATGAACTTCCCTCTTAGAACTGCTTTTGCTGCATCCCAAAGGCTTTGGATCATTCTGTTTCCATTTTCACTTGACCCCATTTGTTTTTAAAGTTTCCTCTTTAATTTATTGGTTGACCCATTCTTTGTTTTGTATCATGTTATTTAACGTCCATGTATTTTGCTCTTTCCCAATTTTTTCTTGTGGTTGATTCCTAGTTTCATTGTGTTTCAGTCATAACAGATGGTATAACTTCACTCTCCTTGAAACTGTTGAGACTTGTTTTGTGATCTACCATTTGATCTATTCTGGAGAATATTCCATATGCTCTGAATGTGTATTCTGATGTTTTAGAATGGAATATTCTGACTGCATCTGTTAAAGCCATCTGATCCAATGTGCCATTTAAAGCTATTATTTCCTTGTTGATTTTCTGTTTATATGATCTGTCCATTGTTGTGACTGGAGAATTAAAGTCCCCAGCTATTATTGTATTACTATCAATCAGTTCCTTTAAGTTTGTTTTTTTTTAACTGTTTTAGGTATTGTTGGGTGCATAAATATTTATAATTGTTATGTCTTCTTGTTGAATTGTCCTGTTAATGAGTATACATTGTCCTTCTTTGTCTCTTATTACAGTCTTTGTTTTAAAGTTAATTTTGTCTGATACAAAATTATTATTATTGCTACCTGGGCTTTCTTTTCATACCATTTGCATAATAAATGTTTCTCCATCCCTTCACTTTCAATCTGCATTTGTCTTTAGGTCTGGAATGAGTCTCTTGTAGGCAGCATACAGATGGGTCTTTTTGTTGTTGTTGTTGTTGTTGTTAATCCATTCTGTCTTTTGATAGGAGCATTTATTCCATTTATATTCAAAGTAGTTATGGTAGATGTGTACTTATTGCCATTTTACTGTTTGTTTTCTGTTTGTTTTTGTGGATCTTCTCTGATTCTTTCTTCCCTTGCTCTTTTCTTTCACCAGAATTTGTCTCTCTGTAGTAATATACTTGGATTCCTTCTCTTTATTTTTTTACATATCTATTACTGGTTTTTGATTTGCAGTTACCATTAGGTTTGTATATAATATCTTCCTTATACCCATCTGTCTTAAGTTGATGGTCATTTAAGTTAGAACCCGTGCTTTACTTCTCTCCTCCCCAGTTTAGATATATGGTGTCACACTTTTACTTTCATTTTTGTGAATCCTTTGAAATACAGCTAAAATTTTTGAACTCTTGTATCTCTGGAACGACTGTTCTTTTGATTCAAAATAGATTGAGGATAGGAGTGTTCTTCTATTTTCTTACTCTAACTCCTTCCACTCCATGTACGTTTCATAGACTAGCAGTTATGTAATTGTCAATGAAGTTATACTAAAAACTGAGCTAATTAGGAATCTAAAGATAAATGCAGGCAGAATTCTCTTTAGCATCATGTTTTAACCTATCAAGTGG
This sequence comes from Mellivora capensis, assembly GCA_004024625.1. Lineage (NCBI taxonomy): Eukaryota > Metazoa > Chordata > Mammalia > Carnivora > Mustelidae > Mellivora > Mellivora capensis. The sequence goes on along the minus strand of PISX010000492.1, from coordinate 84,690 downwards.
GTGGATTTTGTTGTTGTTGTTGTTGTTATTTATTTGCTATATTCAAAGAGAATTAAAAAAAAATACTATGGCCTGATAAACTTTTCTTATATTTGCTCTCATATCTACTGCTAAACCAACGTTATTACAACTTATAATCTTTGCATGACTATCATTCTATGTAGAATGTGTTATGCCTTATGTATAACTTGGACATACACCGTCTCATTTCATCACAATATAAGTTGCCTAAAGATTAACAAGAGATATATTTAAATCTCTTCCAAATATTTCTGCATTCAGCATTATTTATATACATATATATTCTTTTTTTTCTTTATATTTTTAAGTTTAATGCAGGACTTGAAGTCATTTATTTTTAAAGATTTTATTTATTTATTTGAGAGAGAGAGAGAGAAAGAGTAAGCAGAGAGGCAGGCAGAGAGAGGGGGAGGCAGGCTCCCCGCTGAGCAGAGAGCCTGATGTGGGGCTTGAATCCCAGGACCCTGATATCATGATCTGAGCCGAAGGCAGAGGCTTAACCCACTGAGCCACCCAGGTGCCCCAGGACTTGAACTCATCACCCTGAGATCACGACCTGAGCTGAGACTAAGTCAGATGTTCAAGTGACTGAGCCACACAGGCACCCCATATACATTTACTTCTTAAATTACCACCAACTCACCTGATTACCTCTTTGAGCCTTTTTTTTTTTTTTTTAAATCTGAAAAGGTCAAATGACTATGAGAAATAGATTTTTCCAAATTTATCTAATATACCAGTTCAGGGGCACTTGGGCGGCTCAGGGGGTTAAAGCCTCTGCCTTCAGCTTAGGTCATGATCCCAGGATCTTGGGATTGTGCCCCACATCAGGCTCTCTGCTCAGCAGGGAGCCCGCTTCCCCATCTCTCTTCTAGGCATGCTGCCTACTTGTGACTGTCTGTCAAATAAATAAATAAAATCTTTAAAAATATATATATATACCGGTTCAGTTTTTGTTACTTTTAGATAGAAATTTTTTAAATGAAGTAAAAAAAAAACCCAAACCACAATTCTGTAATTAAAAGTGGACCACATTCTCATGATTCAATAAAACTATAAAGTAGCAAATGAAAAACTGTTTTATGGCATGTATGAAAATAGTAATCCAAGGGGTGTTAGAGATATAACATTTTAAGAATGTTATGATACAAACTGAATGGTATAACAATAATTGTAAATTGTAGAACAATAACAGAAATATCAGAGTTATGACTAATAAGCCTATAGTGGAGAAAAAAATAAAATCAAAGGTATGAAAGGAGTAAAAAAAAAAAGAACAAATAATATACAGGAAAAATAGAAACAAACTACATGGTAGTAGATTCAAATCCAACCATAGCAATAATTGTTCAAAAAGTAAACAGAATAACCACCCTAATTAAAAGGAAGAAATTTGGGGCACGTAGGTGGCTCAGTGGGTTAAGCCTCTGCCTTCAGCTCAGATTATGATCTGGGAGTCCTGGGATCAAGCCCCACGTCAGGCTCTCTGCTCGGCGGGGAGCCGAGCTTCTCCCACCCCACACCCCTGCCTGCCTCTCTGCCTACTTGTCATCTCTGTCAAATAAATAAATAAATAAATAATCTTTAGGAAAAAAAAAGACAGATTTTCAGACTGGATTTTAAGAAAAAAAAAAAAAGATATTATACATTAAATCTCTCTCCTCCCCCTCCTCTTTTTCTCTTTCTCTCTATACATTATATACTTAAATACATATGTTTGTACAAATAAAAAGAAACAACTATAAACACTAATCAAAAAGCTAAAGTATATACATTATATTAGAGAAATTAGACTTCAGAGCAAGAAATGCAACCAAGGATAAGGAAGGGCATTTAAAAAAAATAAAGGAATTAATTCATCAAGAGGACATAAAATATCTAAATATGCACTTGCTCAATAGCAGAAGTACAAAATACATAAAAGAAAAAGAAATTAAATGGAGAAATGTAAAGAGCCATAATTTTAATTGGATATTTTAACACCCATCTTTCAGTGAGTCTTGTAATTGACATTTTAGAACATTCCACCCAACAGTAGCAGAATACACCTTTTAAAGTTTACCCACCCTTTAAAGTGTACACAGAAGTTCATAAAAATAAACCACATTTGGGACAATTGAAGACAGTTGAAATGATACAAAGTATGTTCTTTGACTTCAAAGTATGTACTTTGACTAAACTAGAAATCAATACAGAATGTTACCAGAAAAATCCCCCCAAATATTTGGAAATTAAAACATCTATAAGTAATCCATAAATAAAATAATCACAAAGGAAATTATACTGAATTTATATACACAAAGGAAAATATACTGAATTGAAAGTAAATGAAAATAAAACATCACATTTGTGGAATGAAGCTAAAGCACTATTTAGAGGAAAATCTATAATATTAATTGTATATATTAGAAAAGAAATAACATTTCAAGTAAATGACCTCAGGTTCCACCTTAAGAAACCAAGGGAAAATGATCATGTAAACTCCAAAGCAATAAAGAAGAAAGGAAATAATAAACTTATCTTAAGGCAATAAATTAATAAAGTGAAGAACCAAATAGCAATAGAGAAAATAAACTAAAAACTGGTTCTGTGAATAATAGTAAAATTTATTATTTTCTAGCCAAACTTACAAAGAAATGTTTAAAAGATGACACAAATTAAAAATATTAGAAATAAAACAGACGTTACTACAAATCCTATAGACATTAAAAGATCAGGAAATATTTAAAACTTTGTATGCCAATGAATTTGAAAACTTGGATAAAAGGGACATATTCCTTTGAGGACACTAACTCTAGAATAAATAAATTGGCTGAATAACCTCATATCTATTAAAGAAATTAAATTCAAAGTTAGGATTCTTCCCACAAGAAAAATTTTAGTCTGAAATGGTTTCAGTGGTAAATTCTACTAAACACCTAAGGAAGAAATAATACCAATTCTTCACAATCTGTACCAGAAAACAGATGAATAAACACTTCCCAACTCATTTTATGAAGGCAGGATTGCCCTGATACCAAAATCAGCAAAGAAATTACATACTTCAAATCTCACCTTCTCTGTGAACCTTTCTCTGCATCACTTCACTGTGACTCCATGTGATCCTTAACATATAACTCTACTACTGCATTTATCAACTGTTAATTATCTACTTGCATGTCCTGCTTAATAAACTAAAATCAACTTTAGGATAATCATCATGTCCCACTGCTATGGACTGAATATTTGTATGTTGAAACCAAATCCCCAGAGTGATGGTATCTGGACACAGGGCTTTTGGGAGGCAATTTAGTCAGGAGGGTTGACCTATGAATGGAATTGATGCCCTTGTGAAAGAGCTCCCAGAAAGCTCCCTTACCCATTTTGCCTTGCGGGGATAGAGTGAGAAGATCCCCAATCTAGGAACCAGGAGTTGGGTCTTCACCAGACACTGAATCTGCTGGCACTTTGATCTTGAACTTCTCAGCGTGCAGAACTGTGAAAAATAAGTTTCTGTTGTTTATAAGATGTGTAGTGTGCAGTATTTCATTATAGCAACCTGAATTGACACTCACTCATATTTGTGTCCTCAGCATCTAAGACATGATGCATGTTTGAATTAACAAATAAGTGGATCAAGGGTATGCCAGTTCTTAGAGGCAGGAAATTCCATTTTCACTGAATTGTAATACCATGTTAACTCCACCTTTGATCTACTAGCTTTTTCAGAACTCCACTGGGTTCCTCCACAGTTTCTTAATTAGTTGAATGTTTTGATGAGTTGCTATTTATACTTTCCAATCAGTCCTCATTGTCGAATAGTTGCTTTGTTTTCCAAATCTAATAAGATATTCTCTTCACTCTGGGAAAGAAGAACAAGATTACGTATGGTACCATGTATAGCAAATTTGTTGTTTTCTTGTACAACTTCACGTACATCAAGATCCTTTTGTAATAATGAATGGTCAAGTTCATTTTCTTCCTGTTCTCACTATATCTTTCCAGTTAGATTTTCAAATATAGTAAAATAGATGTCCTGTTTTGTCAGTCATGTGCCAGCTATTAATTTCAAAAGCACTGGGGAAACACGTAAGACTTCTTCACTCTCCTTTTTGTCTCTGCTGGGTTCTTACAAGTGATCTGGCTTTGTGCAGTGCAGGCCAGCAGTCTCATTTGGAGTTGAATACTTCATTATGGAATGATGCAAGTTCCCCAAAATTGTACTTGGGTGGAAAATAATTTAAAGGGAAAATCCCCTCAGCTGTTTTAATGTAAGGGAGTGCCAAGTGTATGTCCAAAAGCAGTAGGTTGCTCACTAACAGGACTAATACAATATGTAAACAGACAGAGATACAAGGATTAGTTACTAAGACTTGAAATATCAAAGTTAAGTGGTTTTCACTGATTCTCTCTCAAAAACAAAACATTACTTTTTTCTTCCCTAGGAAATAAAGTAGCCTTTTTATACCTGTGTTTATATTACATATGTGACATTTTAACAAATGTTTAAATGTTAATTCAACATGCAGCCATAATGGAATTTACTGTCTTGTTTTGGACCTATATTGGCCATCACCATTCAATATAAATTTAAAAAAAGATATCAGTCACACCATTTCTGAAACATTGGACAAAAGACAAAGTACGAAAATAGTAAATAAGAAATGGCATTCTAATAGCAGTTTTCCCATAATATAATTGAAGTCCAAGGAATGTCTTGTATTAAGAGTAGTTATGGTATTAGTAAAAGTAATAGTCATTATGAAGACAGGAATAATAGTAGCAATAGTAGTAGTAACCACTTCCACGTCTTCATCAGTTATCAGATAATAGACCTTATGAAAAGGACTTGTATGCAAATCAACATATTTGATTTTCATAGTCACACTAACAGGTAGACATAACTATTATCCCTTTACTGTTGAGGACACTGAGTGTTAGAGAATATCAACGTTCATATGGTCCACAGATCCATAGCTAGCACCTAGTCAAACTGGAATTTTGAGTCTAAGCCTGATATTCCCGAAGCCTATTTATCCTAAGTGGGATTTAGAAATAGGTAGAACCCAATTAAACTCAGTTTTTATCACTTCCTACTCAGTAACTTTGAAAGTTACTTGGGGGATTAGAAATGTTTTTCTATAAAGGGCCAGCTAATAAATATTTTAGGCTTTGTGGACAGTATGGCCTTTGTTGCCCTCAATTCTGCTACTGTAAACTTAAAACCAGCCACAGACTATATGTAAAAATTTAGTTCCCCAAATGGGCCAACCTTTGACTTATATACTCTTCATTTTTTTTGTGTGTGTATAAAATGGAGATAATCCTACCTTTGTGGGATTGTTGTAGTTATTTTAAATAAACATGCAAAGGATGTAGTATGACAAATATTAGGTGTTTAATGATGCTATTATTTTTTAAATGATCTTGTTTAGCTATTTCTCTTCATTCTAGGCCACAAAATGAGGATGATATGTATATTTTTGCCCTTTAATAAAAAGGTCACCAAAAACAAAACAAAAAAAATCCCTTTAAAAATATAATACTGAGGGTGTAGGTGTGTGATATGCTGTTATGCAGAGATGTATTAATTTATTCAAATTTGAGGAGAACTTGCTGTGGATGGAATCTATTAGATGCTGGAAATGCAAATATCAGATAAACATGAACTATTTTTGACCAAACATAGCAATTCTATTAAGGAAGATCACTTGTGTGCAAATAGCTACCCAAAATTGGAGAATGTATTTCCTATTTATATCACTATAATATTTATTTTGTATTACAAAAATTGATTTTCTTATCTCATTTTTCCATGATCAGCCTATAATTTTGTTGAGACCTGGGATGACTTGTTCCCTCTATACTCTGTGTTTACTATGGATCCTCACTCATAGCAGTTAAGTGTTACCATGCGAATGAACAATGAACGGCAAAGTGTTAAGATACAGGCAGTCATAAAGAGACAGCTTCCATCTGGAATGATCCAAGAAAATTTTAATTACCCATATCTTGGTTATTGTGAATAATGCTAACCAAGATCAATACATGTGTTTGTACATCTTGTAAAAATCCTTTATGTCATTTCCTTTGGGTATATACCCAGTAGTAGAATTGCTGGATCTATTTTTTTAATTTTCTGGGGAACCTCCATATTGTTTTCTGTAATGGTTGGACTAATTTGAATTCCCACCAGTGGTGTATAAAGGTTTCATTTTTCACCATATCCTTGCCAGCACCTGTTGTCTCTTGTCTTCTTGATGATAGCCATTCTAACAGGTATGAGGTGATATCTCATTGTTGTTTTGATTTGCATTTCCCTGATGACTAGTGATGTTGAGCATCTTTTCATATGCCTGTTTTATAGATACCTAATGCAAAGTAAATGAATGTAGCTAATAGTACTATACTATAATTATTGCTTCAATGATAAATATTCAATTGCTTCAATGATAAATATTGCTTCAATGGCAATCATATTGCAACATATAAATGTATCAAAGTAACATGGTATATGCCTTAAATTTACAGATTGCAACACAACAAATTTATCAGATAATTTTTATTTGTTTTTAAGATTTTATTTATTTGACAGAGACAGACACAGCAAGTGAGGGAACAAAAGTAGGGGGAGTGGGAAAGGGAGAAGCAGGCTTCCTGTTGAGCAGGGAGCCTGATGTGGGTCTGGAGCCCAGTACCTAGGATCATCACCTGAGCCCACAGCAGACACTGAACAATTGAGCCACCCAGGATCCCCTCAAATAAGTAAATATTTAAAAAATCACCAACCAACTCTTACTAGCATATAACTTGATAATAAATTTCTGATGTTTATTTCTATTTCCTTGGTGTTAGTCATGAACTCTCCCTTTTAATTCATAATTTTACTAATGTGGGTCCTCTCTCTTTTCTTTTGCACTAGTTTGGCTGGTGGTTTATCAATCTTATTCTTTTTTTTTTTTTTAACTTCTTAGTGATAGTTTTATTGAATTTCCTCAGCATCTCTAGTGATGTCCCTCCTTCCTATTTGATACTGGCTTTTTGTACATTCTCTTGTTTTATCTTTTTTTAAATTTTATTTTTCTTTTCAGTATTCCAGAATTCATTGTTTATGCACCACACCCAATGCTCCATGCAGTATGTGTCCTCCATAATATCCACCACCAGGCTCACTCAATCCCCCTCCCCTCTCCCCTCCAAAACCCTCAGCTTGTTTCTCAGAGTCCACAATCTTTCATGGTTTGTCTCCCCCCTCCAATTTCACCCAACTCACTTCTCCTCTCCCAATATCCTCCGTGTTATTCCTTATGCTCCACAAGTAAGTGAAACAATATAACTCTGCTTGACTTATTTCACTCAGCATAATCTCTTCCAGTCCCATTCATGTTGATACAACAGTTGGATATTCATCCTTTCTGATGGAGGCATAATACTCCCTTGTATATATGGACCATATCTTCTTTATCCATTCGTCTGTTGAAGTGCATCTTGGTTCTTTCCACAGTTTGGTGACTGTGGTCATTGCTGCTATGAACTTTGGGGTACAGATCACCCTTCTTTTCACTACATCTGTATCTTTGTGGTAAATACCTAGTAGTACAATTGCAGGGTCATAGGGTAGCTCTATTTTTAATTTCTTAAGGAATCTCCACACTGTTTTCCAAGGTGGCTGCACCAACTTGCATTCCCACCAACAGTGTAACAGGGTTCCCCTTTCTCTACATCCTCTCAACACATGTTGTTTACTGTCTTGTTGATTTGGGCCATTCTAACTGGTATAAGGTGGTATCTCAGTGTGGTTTTGATTTGAATCTCTCTGATGGCTAATGATGATGAACATTTTTTCATGTGTCTGTTAGCCACTTGTATGTTTTCTTTGGAGAAGTGTCTGTTCATGTCTTCAGCCCATTTTTTGACGTGATTATGTGTTTTCTGTGTGTTGAGTTTGAGGGGTTCTTTATAGATCTTGGATATCAGCCCTTTGTCTGTAGTGTCATTTGCGAGTATCTTCTTCCATTCCATGGGTTGCCTCTTTGTTCTGTTGACTATTTCCTTTGCTGTGCAAAAGGTTTTGATCTTGATGAAGTCCCAAAAGTTCATTTTTGCTTTTGTTTCCTTTGCCTTTGGAGACATATCTTGAAAGAAGTTGCTGTGGAAGATGTCGAAGAGGTTATTGCCTATGTTCTCCTCTAGAATTTTGATAGATTCCTGCCTCATGCTGATGTCTTTTATCCATTTCAAGTTAATCTTTGTGTATGGTATAAGAAAATGGTTGGTCTCATTCTTCTGTACATGGCTGTCCAATTTTCCCAACACCACTTACTGAAGAGACTGTCTTTTTTCCACTGTATATTTTTTCCTGCTTTGTCAAAGATTAGTTGACCATAGAGCTGAAGGTCCATATCTGGGCTCTCTACTGTGTTCCACTGGTCTGTGTGTCTGTTTTTGTGCCAGTACCATGCTGTCTTGATGATCACAGCTTTGTAGTAAAGCTTGAAATCAGGCAACATGATGTCCCCAGTTTTTTCTTTTTCAACATTTCTTAGAAATTCTGGGTCTCTTCTGGTTCCATACAAATTTTAGGATTGTTTGTTCCAGCTCTTTGAAAAATGTTAGTGGAATTTTGATCGGGATGGCATTGAAAGTATAGATTGCTCTAGACAGTATAGACATATTGATTCTTTCAAGAAACAAGCTTCTAATTTCATTGATGTGTTCTACTGTATCTCTAGTTTCTATCTCATTGATATCTGTTCTAATCTTGATTATTTCTCTTCTTGTATGTGGGGTTGGCTTAATTTGTTGTTGATTCTCCAATTCTTTAAGGTATAAAGAGAGCTGGTGTATTTGGGATTTTTCAATTTTTCAAAAAAAATTTTTTTTTTTTTGAGTGAGGCTTGGATGGCTATGTATTTCCCCCTTAGGACCACCTTTGCCGTATCCCATAGGTTTTGGACCATGTGTCTTCATTCTCATTGGTTTCCATACATTGTTTAAGATCTTCCTTGATTTCCTGGTTGATCCAAACATTCTTAAGCAGGGTGGTCTTTAGCTTCTAAGTATTTGAATTCCTTCCAAACTTTTTCTTGTGATTAAGTTCCAGTTTCAAAACATCATTGTCTGAGAATATGCAGGGAATAATCTCAGTCTTTTGGTATCAGTTGAGCCCTGATTTGTGACCAAGTGTGTGGTCTATTCTGGAGAAAGTTCCATGTGCACTTGAGAAGAATGAGTATTCTGTTGTTTTAGAATGGAATGTTTTGTATATATCTATGAGGTCCATCTGGTCCAATGTGTCATTCAATGCTCTTGTTTCTTTATTGATTTTCTGCTTGGATGACCTATTACTGAGAGTAGTTTGTTAAGATCTCCTACTATTAATGTATTCATATCAGTATGACTCCTTATCTTGACTAACAGTTGTCTTATGTAGTTGGCTGCTCCCATATTGGGGGCATAAATATTTACAGTTGTTAGATCTTCTTGGTGGATAGACCCTTTAAGAATAATATAGTGTCCTTCTTTATCTCTGACTATAGTCTTTAGTTTAAAATATAATTTAATTTATCTGATATGAGAATCATTACCCCAGCTTTCTTTTGAGGCCCACTGGCATGAAAGATGCTTCTCCATCCCTTCACTTCAGTCTGGATGTATCCTTAGGTTCCAGATGGGTCTCTTGTAGAGAGCATATGGATGGGACCTGTCATTTTTATCCAGTCTGCAACCCTGTGCCGTTTCATGGAAGCATTTAGGCCGTTCATATTGAGAGTAATTATTGAAAGATACATTTTTATTGATAACATGTTGCCTGTGAAGTCCTTGTTTCTATAGATTATCTCTGTAAATCTCTGGTCTGTGTCACTCTTGGGTTCTTTCTTCTTTTATAGAACCTCCCTTAATATTTCTTGTAGTGCCAGCTTGGTGGTCACATACTCTTTTAAACCTTGCCAGTCTTGGAAGCTCTTTATCTCATCAACCATTTTGAATGTCAACCTTGCTGGACAAAGTATTCTTGGCTGCATGTTCTCATCTAGTGCCCTGAATATGTCTTGCCAGCCCTTTCTAACTTGCCTGGTTTCTGTGGACAGGTCTGATATTATTCTGATGGACCTTCCTCTGTAAGTAAGGAATCTCTTCCCCCAGCTGCCCTCAGGAGCTGTTGTCTAAAATTATGATTCATCAGTCTCACAATCAAGTGTCTTGAGGTCTTTCTAGATTCACTTTCTGGGGGAGGGGGTGATCTTTCTGTGTCTAGGACATGAACACTGGTTCCATTCCCCAGATTGGGAAAATTTTTGAGAATTTGATCAACTATATCTTCTAGTCTTCTTTCTCCTCCCCCTCAGGGATCCCAATAATTCTGATGTTGGAACGTTTTGTGGTGTCATTTATTCCCCTAATTCTGTTTTCATGGTTTCTAAGCTGTTTCTTCCATGCCTCCTCCTGATCCTTTTTCTCTATCAGTTTCTCTTGATCACTAATTCTATCTTCTGCCTTGGTTATCCGCTAGCTGTTAGAGAACTTAGATTAGATTGGATCTCACTGATTGCATTTTTAACTTCTCCCTGGGCGGCTTTCACTTCTGCCTTTAGAGATTCTGTGTGGTTAGGGTTAGGGTTAGGGCTAGGGTTTTATCCAACCTAGCCATTGCCTTGATAATTGTTATCCTGAATTCCCTTTCCAACATACTGTTTATATCCATATCCAATAGTTCTGATGGGCAGGGCACAGTCCCTGAATTTTTCCTCTGTTGGGTGTTCTTCCTCCTAGTCATTTTGGTGAGAGGTGGTTGAGGGGATATGTGGCTGAATATATCAGTCGCGATCCAGGCAAGGTGCACCCTGGAATGCTTCTGAGCAATCAGAAGTCACCGCTAAAAAGAAAGAAGAGAGAGAGAGAGAGAGAGAGAGAGAGAGAGAAGACCCAGCCAGAATGGGCCCCAAAGGTAAGATTTTTAAGGCATACAAACAAAAACGGACAAACAAAAAGACCGACAAAAGTAAATGACAAGAAAAAAAAGAAACCAGCCAAAATGAACCCCAAGGATAAGATTTATATAATACCAGAACAAAAACAAATACATAGACACTGACAGAGGAAAAAGATGGGAGGGTGGTTATAAATCCGCAATGTGGGTGAGGAAGGTTATTTTGATTCTTCCTGGATATATCTTGATATCTTTGTTAAAGGACTCAACTTTCCAGGGATAAAGGGAGATTAAAACTGGTTTATACATAGGGGTAGTATTGATTAGGGAAAGATGATTACCTTGAAGCTTATATCTATATGTATATTAAAAAAATAGAAAAGCAAAAGAAAAACATGGGTATATGTATGAAAAAAGTTCAAGTTAAAAGGTTATTATGGAATTTGTTGTATTGAACCTCTTGTTATAATGGTAAATAGATTTTAAAAAATCAAAAGAATGAGAATAGTGAGAACGAGTTAAAAATAAAAGTTGTATCTATGAAATATACAGGTTTTAGGGCAATACTGGGAGCTTAATATCTTCTTTTCCCTGATATTGGGGTTTTATAGTTTTATGGAGACCCTGTGGTGGTTGTCCTCTAGTTTTTTCAGCTGGCTTTCTTGGGGAGGGGCCTGCTGCATTGTTTTTCAGTCAGTCTTGCTTGGGTTGAGTCGTCCTGTTCCCTATCAAGGGGCTGGGCTCTATGGAAACCGTTTTTTCAGGCTTTTGTTCTCTGGAGGTTTTTTGTTCTTTGGCAGCTTTTTGGGACTTTTCGGAGGTTTAATGGAAAGCAAACTGCACCCAGATATCCGTCTCAGTCTCAGAGAGAACCCTCAGTCTGCTCCCCTCTGGGTGGTCCAGAACACACAGACTCCCCCTCTGCAAACTCCGTTGAGCCTTGCAACCTCCCACAGTCAGTGCACGTCCCCAGCCACCATCTCAGGGGTCGCCCAAAGCACCTGCTTGTCTCTGCATCCCTGTGCCACTAAAACCGTGAGCGATATTGGTCCAGAGAGTTCACTTCCAGTGGCTCCCTTTGCTAGGACTACTGTCTGGGGTCCAGATCTCAGGGTTTTGCAGGTTGCTACTCACCCAAGAGATCCCAACCAGAGATAGTGCACTGTGTTTTTCAAGCCCGGGTTGGAAGTGTTCAGACTCTGGGCTGGTCCTAGAGACCACTGGCTAGCACCCACATGGAGCTCTCTCAGGCGACAGTGGGGAGTGCGGTTCAGATCCCAGTTGTGCAGTGCATGCAGAGCACACAAGGCTGTGGTTCTAGAGCGTGCCAGCTGGTGCACACATCAAACTCCCTCATGCACACCTGCAGAAATACACCTAGCCCAGCGCTGGTGCTAGCAGTGGAAAGCTGGGGGGCTCAGGGACCATGGCATGGAGGCTTTTCTGCATTCTCTCTGGCCTGGGTGGTCTCCGATGGTGGCTGTCCTGGGTCCATGGTCTTAGGCCCATGCCCATGACTATCCAATTCCACCAGTTGTCCCTTAAGATCTTTTGCTCTTTTTGAGTGCTTTTAACCAGACTCCAAGTTAATACTGGTCCCGAATCACAGGGCACTTTCCTGTTGGGGTATTACTTTCCAATGGGTCACTTCTGGTGGCTCCCTTCCCCTTCTGTTTATCCTCCAGTATCAGTCCAATTGTTCACACTCCACTTTACCTCTCCACTGGCGTCTTCTGCCCCCATAGAGATCCAGAAGTGTATAATCCTACATCTCGGGCTGGCTTCGTGGGTGTTCAGAGTGTTCTGGTAGATAATTAGCTCACTTTAGGGGACTGGTTGAAATAGGGTCTCCTACTTGTCTGCCATCTTGCCCCTCTCCCACCAACTGTTATGAAGCATCTTTTGTATGCTTGATATAAGTGGCTTACCACATAGAAGTTAAGAGCAGGGGAGTTGGGGAGATACTGGCCTGCATAGCAACTTTCTAATAGTGAGCTTGGGCAAAAATACTTAACCTCTTTATGCCTTATTTTCCTCTACCGTAAATAAAGTTATACTCACTTCACAAAGCTGCTTTGAGAATTGCAAAATATAATTTTACCAAAAGAATTCATATAATACCCAGCATGTAGTAAAAATAATGGCTAGGATGATAACCAATGCTGACTATTTTGATAATAATGATAAATGGTAACATTTGGAATGGGATTGGCTGAAAGCAAAACAGTAATAGTGGGCTAAAGATTTATCAGTTTTTGGTAAGTTTTTTTCCACATAACAAACAAATTTCAGATTTAGGCTATTGCTGACATTAAGTGCTCTGCGATGTCTTCAGAGCGCTTTCTCCCATCCTCATCTGCTATATTTTAGCCTGTACTATGTGGTCCGTCGCTCAGCAACATTAGCATTACCAGACACTTGTTAGAAATATAAACCTACAGGCATTGTGTTAGCCTATGGAATCAGAACCACATCTTCCTAGTTGTTTTTCTTATTCATGCATTTGAGAACAACAGCTTTAGCCCATGTTTTCGTCCTCATACTTGTTCCCTCAGAGCAGCAAGATGGCTTCTGTAGTTTCAAATAGAAGAAGAATGACTCAATTGAGTAGAGGTTTTTGCTTTGTTTGTTTTTTGGGGGGGGGGGGGGGGAACGTATATAGGACAGCATGTCTGGAATGCAGTAAAGAACAGAGATAAAATGGAAACTACTGGAAGGACAGTTGTTGAATCCTAGACAGGGAAAAGAGGTGAAAGATTGGGAGGAGCCTTACACATCAAGCCCAGAATTTGAATGTTAATTATCAGAGGATTAGAACAAGACCAGAATTGTATTTCCAGGGAATGAGTTTAACAGCATTTAAGAAAGACCCTTATGGACCCCAATTCTCTTAGTTTGCCCATGGAGTGAACAATCCATGCAAATGGTGCAGCTGGCACCACAATCCCGTTCTGTGTTCCCAGTTTTAATTTTGTCTTAATAATATATTATTATAAACCACTATCACCAAGAATAGACAACTTTTTAATGTCACTGATCACAGTTGAGACAAGACGTCAAGGCTTGAAACACCAACTGAAGATTTGGTGTAAAGTAAATAAATATAAATATAACCACACACTGTGGTTCAAAAGATGTGGCTTGCTAGCTGATTTATTTTGCTGGCCTAAGAAGCAGTCCATTTTAGATTTTAGCACCTTGGATTTTTCTGAAAAATTTTAAGAAGGCTTTAAGTTCCAACGGATCCTTTTCTCACATGCTTGAGGTCAACCTTTAGCATTCAAGTTTCCTCTCCTAAGGCTACTTCATTCCTATACAATGCATGACAAGAAAGTTAAGAGTAATGCCAACAATTTTACTCCAAGTACTGGTGGCACAAACTGTACTCCACTAATAGTGGTCATATTTTCATTTTTTAGAAATACTTTATTGATCTATAATTGATATTCAAAGAACTTTACATATTTAATGTGTGAAATTTAATGAGTGTGGATCTGCGCAAACACCCTTGTTACCATCACCACAAAGTAATGTACATATCTAACACATATATGCACTACGCTGTCCAGCAGGTATGCAGAATTTATCTAGCACAACGAACTTTATACTCGTTGAATAACAGCTTCCCATTTCCCCCACTGCAAGCCCCTGACTTCCACTACTGCATTTGTTGTTTTTAGGAGTCTGACTATTTTAGCTGCTCATACAAGTGAAATCATGCAGTTTTTGTCCTTCTGCGATTTGCTTCCTTCACTTAGTATAATATCTTCCTGGTTCATCCATGTAGTTGCAACTGGCAGGATTTCTTTCTTTCATAGGGCTGAATAATATGCCCTTATACATATGTACCCTGTTTTATCCATTCGTCCATGGACACATTGTGTCATAATTTAAGTTTCCATATATGTGTGATAAGGGATAAAATATCTCCCATGTTGTTATTTTAAGCAATATTTTTCTTATAAAATATTTCAAATATATGGAAAAACTCAGCCTTTCAATAAATTGTCATTTTTGTTTCAAATATTAACAATTTAAAAATACTTTTAAGTTCCCTTTATACTCTTTACCTATTTTATCTCACCCTTTCCTTCAAACTAACTTGTCATAAAAGTCCCTTTCCTATTAGATTCTACTAAATACCATTCCCTACATTTGGCTCCCAGAATGTCATCCATGCAAACAGTGTCTCCAAGAGCTGCTCAAAACAGGTCAATGTACTTCTTTCCCATTCACGTTTATACTTGTATGCAGACATATGTTAATTCTAAAGGGATACTAATATTTGCTTATTTGTAAACTTTAAATAAATGCCATCATGCTGTTTGTGTTATTCAGTGAACTAGGGTAAAGCAGGTTGCTTTAAAAAAGCCAAATATCTTGGTGGTTTCAGTCTTAAGGTTTTTCAGGTTTACAGAGCAATCATGGAAAGGTGTTCATGAGTGTAGGTTGGATCTCTTCTGTGAGGTTATTCCAACACCCTGCATTAGCTTTCTACTGCTCCATAACAAACCAGCACAAACTTAGCAGCTTTAAACCATACTCTTGTATTAGCTCAGGTCCATAGATCAGAAGTACAGACACAGCATAACTGGGTTCTCGGCTCAGGATTTTTCAATGGAAAATTCAAGATACTGGCCAGGCTGTGTTCTTCTCTGGAGGCTCTAGAGCTTTTGCTCTCAAGCTCATTCAAGTTGATGGCTTAAGTCACATTCATGCTGAGTAATTAAGATCCCAATTTCCTTGCTAACTTTCAGCCAGGATCATGATCAGATCATAAAGGCCACTCTCCTTCCTTTCCTGCCTCCCCCATTTCAAAGCCAGGATACCCCTCAGGTCAAGTCCTTCCTAAATTTCAAATCTCCAGGAAGAACACCTGTGATACCCTTTTAAGGTATCACCTGATTAAGTGTGACCAACCAAAGCTCATCTCCCTGTCCTAAAGTCAACTAATTTGGGCCTTATTACTTTCGCAAAATCCCTCATGGCGGCTCCGATATTAGTGTTTGATAAATACACCAGAGAGTAGAGTAAATCTTGGAAGCCATCTTAGAAATCATGCCTCAGAATTTCTAAACAACCAGCTTTTAAATGTGTAGCTTCCAAAGTTGTCCTGGGCATCACCATCCTAGTCCACCTGAAGGGGACAAAAGTATAAAGAATTCCCAAGACTTTTTTGTAGGCTGAGGCTGGAAGTAGCATCTATATTTCTATTGGAAAGAAATTAGCCATCTGTTTCATCCTAAGAAGGATATGTAAATTTTTAAAGATTTTATTTACCTGAGAGAGAGCATGAGCAGCCAGAGAGGGCCCTAGGGCTCCATCCCAGGACCCTGGGATCACGAGCTGGGCCAAAGGCAGACGCTTCACTGACTGAGCCACCCAAGCGCCATAGAAGGAAATGTGAATTTGGGTGGATGGCAGGCGGTCTCTGTATTCTTCATGAATTTGAAGTTCCCTCTCTCTTTCTTCCGCTGTGTCTGGGTTTACTTTTCCAGGTCTGGTGATTTTGTGTTTAAGTCCACCAATCCATGAAACTCACTGTGCAGAAATTAAGTAAGAAGCAACTTATGTTTAGAAGCTCTGTGTTCTCGGCCTTTCCTGGCAGAGAGCTTCATATAGGCTCAGCGGCAGGCAGTGTTGGCAGTGAACGTCTAGTCTCACCCGCTTCTCGTACTTGGCCTGGTTCAGTCCTTCAACTTTGTGGAGGTTCATTTTTTAAAAACTTGTCATTTCACTGGGAGTCAAACTCACAGCCTCAGCTTCCTTTCTCTGCTTTTACACTTTGATGTCAACAAATCTACAGTTTCACTTCTGATCACAGCTTTATTTCCATGTGCTCTTTGGTCAATGGAGATATTTATCTTAATTTTGAGAGCTCTCTTTTTACATTTTAACTTGCACTGGTTTATGAGGAAGAGCTACAAATTCAAAATTAAACTCACAAATGCCATCTTCATCAGAAACACATGAAAATTCCTTATGGGTTTGTTTCTATTGCCTATTTTTTTTTTCTGTTCTTTGGTTCATGTTTCCCTGTCTCATCATATTAGTTTCCTGAGCCTGCTGTAACAAAAGGTAGCAAACTAGATGGCTTAAGAGAACAGAAATTTATTCTATCATGGTTCTGGAGACTAGGAGTCCAAAATTAAGGTATTGGCAAGGCCATGTTCGCTCTGCAGAGAATGTGTTCCATGTGTTTGTTTTCTTTAGCTTCTGGAGTTGCCAATAAAACTTGGCATTTCTTGGCTTACAGATGCATTAGATTTCTGCTTTAACTGTCATGTGGCATTCTCCCTGTGTGTTATGTGTCTCTTTCTATAATGACACGAGTATGGAGTATAACCCAACCTTAACTTAATTATACCTGCAAAGACCCTATTTCCAAATCAGGTCACATTCATAGGCACCTGGGGTAAGGATTTCAACATATTTTTGGCGGGGCACAATTTTACCTCCAACACTCTTCATGTAACTTTTTAACTGAATGCCAGAAATTTCATTTGAAAAACTATAAAAATAATTTGAGACCTACGATATATTACCTTCCTCCAGAGAAGATTACATTTGATCCCATAAGTGGCTAAAGGCATAATAAGCAATCAAGGATCAGCTTAGTCTAATTTCAGTGTTTTAGATAGTTCAAAACTGGCCTTTAGTCTAATTTCAGTGTTTTAGATAGTTCAAAACTGGCCTTTAGTTACTATGAGAACTAATCTACTTTATCTGTTCACACTTACTACAAATTATAGCCATTTATAGTGTAAGCCTAAGATATGAGAGGTTTATTAGACCTTCCTGCCAAGTTTGGTGGGTCCAGAACTCTGTTTTTTGTAGTCATAGCCTGAGAGGTGATCCAAAATAGTGTTCAACTTCTTATATTCTTTTTAAAGTCAGTAAGTGTCCACTAGGGGAAAGTGCCCCTACGTTTAAGTCTCACCTCTTTGGGTTTCTCTCTAGGATCCTAACGTCTCACTACCTTTTTGATTTTCTCATGTCTCCAAGACATATTTTTAAAATATATTTTGTCTAATTTATCAGTATTTTTTAGATAGCAAGATGATTGACAAATTACTTGGTCTGTTAATATTCTGGATATAATTCTAATGTTTAAGTATTCACTATCAAATATATGTTATCTCATAATAATGATCTGGTGTGTTTTACATGTTAACATTTTGTCACACTTCAAGGAGAAAAAAAGTATTACAGGAGCAAAATATTGCCATAATTAACAAGGATAGTAAAAATTCTTAATTTTATGAATGAAAAAATATTAAAAACTTTTAGTTGAAAAACAAATAATTTGACATTTAACACAAAAAATGCGAGAATTAGATATTAGGGAAAACTATTATTTTGAGCTAACAGATGTCTTTAAGATACAATTAATATTACAAGAAAAAGTACTAGAAATTAGAATATATCCTAACTTAATACATAATTTTTGATGTATTAGCCTTCAAAAATTAAATTATACATGCATATATATTTTAAATTATTTAACTGAATTAAAGCCAGGAGTCATGAAAAATCCCTTTTTGGGAATTCTTAACATCTGGCAAGTATGAATTAATAGCAGAATGTCAAGGTTGCTACCTTCAAGTTTCAAAGGGAGGAATAGTTCCATATTGTATGTGCAACTAGATCCTTTATAAATTATCTTTGACCCATATATTTTAAAGACTATAAAGAATATGAAATAAAGTGCTCGCTTCGGCAGCACATATACTAGAATATGAAATAAAGAAGAGTGTTAAAGCAAATTATCTTTCCTAAAAATTCATGTTCCTAAAGCGTCCAAGCTGAAAAGTGAACATCTATTTAGAATCACAAATGTGCAGTATAATGATTATAGAAACAATCTATCAGGTGTCAGCTGAGAAATTGTCCTTATACTGTAACACCAAACCAACATAATTTGACCACTAAAATGTTAATACTAAAAGTTCAATGATGGTTAAATTTGTGGTAATACTTCAGATTTGTTCCTGTATCCTACAAGTTCATCCTATGATGGAAATAGTGAGTTTCAGCTGACTATTGTTTTTAACATTTAGCCATCTGGCATTTGGCTAAAAAGCACATTCAGTTGCATGTCAGAATATATATTCATATGTTAAACCAATTTCCCTTACATCTCCTATTTATATAGTATATGTTGGTGGTGCTTAACTTTAAATTTTGGTCCATTGCTGTTAAAATATTGATTCAGGAACATAAAGACCTAGAGGACCAGGAATATAATAATCTGGGCCTTAAACTGAGTATACTAACTATTATGAACTGAATGTGTACCCCTAAACTTTATATGCTGAAATCATAGTATTAGGATGTAGGGCTTTTGGGAGGTGATTTGGTCATGAGGGTGGAGTTCTCAGGAATGTGACTAGTGGCCTTAAAAAGAAAACCCAGAGCGCTTTCTCATTCTTTGTGTTATAATGACCGTGAGAAGATAGCCATTTATGAACCTGGAAATGGGTTTTCACCAGACACAAAACCTGCCAGTGCCCTTATCTTGGACTTACCAGCTTCTAGAACCATGAGAAATAAGTTTCTTGAAAAGCCACCTAGTCTCTGGTATTTTTCATAGGAGCCCAAACAGACTAAGACACTAACAAATGATAATCAGAGTCATCTATTCTTTAATATTGAAAAGGGAGGTGTGTGTGTGTGTGTGTTTGTGTGTGTGAGTGACATATGCATGCCTTAGGGTGTTTCGTGCAGTCTGAACAGTTAGGGCCAGATATTTCATCTCCGTGCCCATTCGTAGCTGGAACGTGAGCCTATCCTATAGGCCAGGTAATTAGAGGCTCTAGGACAGGATTGCAAACCCTGAGAAAGTGACACAAATGTTCAGGGGCACTTGAGGAAGTATTACTGGTAGCAGCATTTGCATTAAGAATGCAGCTATTGAGGGGTTGTGAGTATGGTAGATGGTGGCAGCCTAATTTTCAGCCTCTCTGAATATCAACATACAAGCAGAAAGGGCAACTAGATAACAAAACTAAAATCCTACAGCAATCTATTAAAAAAAAAAAAATAGGTGGCACCTGGGTGGCTCAGTCATTTAAGCATCTGCCTTCAGCTTAGGTCATGATCCCAGAGTCCTGCATCAGGCTCCCTGCTCAGTGGGAGTCTGCTTCTCCCTCTGTCTCCCACCCCTGCTTATAATCTCTCCCTCAAGCTATCTCTCAAATTTAAAAAAAAAAAAAAAAGTGATGAGACACCCCCTAAACTCCAAACTACAATGGGCAAAGACAGACTACCAATAACCATTTGATCTGCACAGAGATTATCACTGCAGATGAGAAAGCAGAAGGAAGTAACAAGGCATCTAATGGACCTAAGAACAGTAGAATCTCAAAATGAATAACAAGTATTCACTAGAAAACATAGAGGTCCAATTTAAGAGCAGCAGCTGGAAGGGTTTTGTCCAGTCTAATAGCAGATGAATACAAAGATTATACAGCAAATACTAAAGGAACCAGAATAGTCTACATTTTCTGAACATTAAGAACTTACCCATTAGGACTCCCGTTCAGGAAGAGCCTTGCACTTTGGAGAAACTGCTGAAGCTGAATCAAAATTGAGCAGAAATGTAACAAAGAGAGGTCCAGATAAAAGTTGGGGAGGAGAACAAAGCCACTATCTTAGAAAGCAAGCCATCATGTCTTTGAATACTCCAGGAAAACAAGAGAAATTTCTGTGAAGTTATAATAGCTACCCTGAACCACATCTTCTAAAAGTTCAGGAAAACTAATTTCATATAAAATGAACAACAGAGAAGTACTAAAATCAAATTTTACTTTAAAATGTTCGTAAGAGAAAAGAGAATAACAAACCAAACACCATTTTTATAGATAATGAAAGCACCTCAGAAAGTCTTGGTCAAATACATCAAGACAGTAAATATCTCTTGAAAAAGTACTAACAGATATGAAGATATAGATATAAGACATTAGCAACAACATAAATCAGAATTAGATAAGCTCATAAAGCACATAACAGAACTCAAGAAGTAGTTCCAAAATTTTAAAAATTACTTTAGACATTAAGATATGATAGCCAGCCTCTACTGACCCTTGTCTCCTAATATTTAAATCTTTTTATATTTTTTTATATTGACACAGTACTGATCAGTAGAGTACCATGTGAGTGATGGCATGTGACCTTTGAAGCTAGGTCACACGAAGGTTCCATTTGCCTTCTTGGATCTCTTGATCTGGGAGAAGCCATCTTCCATATGAAGGCCAACAAGGAGAGGAGATGAGACCTCCTACCAATAGCCAGCACCAACTCTCCAGCCATAGTGTTACTTACCTTGAAACTAAATCTTTTAGCCTTTAGTCATGTCTTCAGATGACTAGAACATTTTAAGTCTCTGAGTCAGAAGTGGTGAGAAAGAGTGTTTTTTGTTGTTCTAAGTCATTCAGTTTTGTGGTAATTTTGTTATACAGCAGCAGCAGAGAACAAATTCAAATACTAAATTGTAAAGAATGTAAACAAAATGAAAGAACATTTTTGAAAATTTGATTAAGAAATAGATAAAAATATTTCAAAAAGTATATATGGGAGATATGTGCACACACAAAAATACAACTTACAGATGATAGGAGACTCTAAAAAAGTAAACCAAAATAAGAGAGTAGATACAAAAATTATAATTTTAAAAATGCATTACATTAAAAAAGATTTGACTGCATATCCAATTTGTACCATATACACGAGGATAGCGGAATGACCAATACCAAATTATAAAATAGTTAAACTATTAGACATTAAAAGAAATATAAAACCCCAAGTATCTAAGCAAGATATGACTTACAAAGGAAATAAAATTACATAGTAATGTTCTATACCTGAAGAAAATGTAATAACATTTTATTTAAAATAAGAGATACTGCCTGGTGGTGTGTATTAAGGAGGGCATATATTACATGGAGCACTGGGCGTTGTACATAAACAATGAGTCCTGGAACACTGCATCAAAAACTAATAATATATTTTATGGTAAGGAATGTAACACAATAAAAAAAATTTTTTAAATAAAATATTAAGTAGAGAAAATAAGAGCCAAAGATTTTATATCCAGCTAAGCTGACTTTCAAGTGTAAAGGTGTGAACTGTAGTCATCATGCAAGTACTCAGGGAGATTTCCTCCCATGAGCCATTCCTTAGGAACTCACTAGAATACATGCTTCAATTAACCAAAAAGAAAAAAGACTTAGTTGAATATGAATTGTAATCATTAAACATGGTTACCTTCAAGCTAAGATTAAATAAAGGACAAAAATATAGTAAGCAAGAGCTATAGGCTGTTAAATAGATACAATATAATTATGTTTTAAAAATATAATATTGGTGAATAGAACATATGAAAAAATATTCAAATATTTTCAGTATTTAAAATAGCAATAGTATTGTTACTGTGAACTGTGTACATGTAATTTGGGTAAGTAAATGATAGTTATGTGATAATTCTAATATCACTGTCCCTTGTGTCCTTTGAGCAACAGGAGTTTTCATTATGGAAGAAAAGAAAATGATGTGGTACAGAGGGGATTAATTTAAATAACAACAGCATGTTGCACTATACTGATTTTGCAAGCAACAAAATCCAGACACTGAGAAACCCCACAGGTCAAATGGACCCACTTCTTCAACAAAGAAATCTTAAGGAAAACAGAGATGAAGAGGGATCCTGTAAGTAGAAACTCACACATAATTTTTTTTCAACCAACTTTTTTTTAATTTAAATTCAATTAGCCAACATATAGTACATCATTAGTTTTTGTGTAGTGTTCAATGATTCATTAATTGTGTATAACACCCAGTGCTCACCACATTATGTACATATTTTAAAATGAGAAAAACCAAAACTATAGTATCTAGAAATGCACATTTAGGTGAAATTCTAATGAAATTCATGGAAATGATTAATATAAAGTAGTGACGACATTTGATAGGGTGAGTGGATTGAGACATAGAGGGAAGGAGGAACACTGGTGGGATTTCTAGGAATGGTGGTGAGGTATTCACCTTATCATAACTCCTTACGCTATATTTTTGTTTTGTGTCACTTTTCCTGTGTTTTAATTTAAAATTAAATGGGTTTTAAAAGATTCTGAAAGGAGTAAATAAGAATTCTGTGGCCACAGCACTGAGTATTCCCAAGTTAGAATGCCCAATGTACTATCTATTACCTTTGAATCTTCTTAATTGCTTTCTTTTGCCAAGTCTAGTCTCTCAGATTTTCTGTAGATTCTTTGAACTCTCTGATCTTGTTCCAATTAAACATGTATTGAAAGAGTTAGACAATTCGACCTTTAAAGTTTCTCACACTCTGGATTTGTTTATTGTATACTTAAACACAACATGTTTTTCTGTTCTCTGTGTGTATGATACATATATGTGTATATGTAAGCATAAGCATATATGCATAAATACATATATTCAATAGAAATTCCTTCCTGTTAAATTTTGATTGATAAAATTGGGAAAGCATGGGCAAGTCACTTAATCTTCATTCCTTTTATTTTCCTCATTTATTTAATGAACTCATAATACTTACCTCATAGGATTTTTGTCAGGATAAAATTAGTCATTAATTATATAGTAAAATCCACAATACTCAGTTCTCAGTAAATACCTGTTAACATCCTTGCCTTTCATTCCTGACTTGTAAAGGGAAGAGTAAAAGACGATGTACTATCAAGTCTAGGTGATTGGGAGATAGACAGAATGGATGATTACACCAGAGTACCTATGAAGAGAAGTCAGATTGTGGACAAAATGAATCACGTCTTGCTTATATGAAATCCACTCCTTGACAACTATTCAACGTTGATTATCTTAAGAAAATTCCAACCTCGAATAGAGTGCAGATTGTAGTTCTTCTGAGGTGGCTTCTTTATGCTTTTATCAAGATTTCGAACAACTCCAATGCAAACGCTCAGATTCAGTCCTGTCTCTCTTGTCAGCACAACAAGGGGAATTAATTAAAGTGCTTTCTGTGGGCTCGTTAACCCACCAATTAAGCACAGAAGTTTGATTTGGGTATTTACTACTCCATAATTAGTCAAACATAACAAGCAAGAAGTGGACTGGATAATAGAGAAATTCAGCTAGCGAGTATTCTTTGCCAACTGGACCTGTATCAGTGACAGTAGAAAGGACCCGCGATAGCTAGCCAGTCAGGACGTCTGCCTCTGCCACTCCTGTCACCATATATGGCTCAATCACTGCATATATATTCTACCCAACCACTTTTCAGGTGTGGCCATCTTCTTATCTTTTTAAAATATTTTTGGGGCTCCTGGGTCTCCGTTAAACATCTGACTCTTGATTTCAGCTCAGGTCCTGAGATTGAAACTTCTGTTGGGCTCCATGCTCAGCAGGGAGTCTGCTTGAGATGCTGCCCCTCTCCTTCTACCCCGCGCCCCCTCACTTGCATTCTCTTTTTCTCTCAAATCTTAAAAAATATTTTTAATATGGTCACTGTTGTTTCCCGTTGTCCTGTAGAAGGCAGGGATTACACGTATATTAACTATCCATAATTAATGAATTGAACCCACTTGTGGCAACATTATATTTGGAAACATCCTTTATTACAAACTACTACCCAACCTTTACTGCTGAAAATCATGTAATACCTAGCATTCTAACACAGATCATGAATAAGATGGTATTTAAGAACTAGTGATTTTCTCACCTATTCTTTATTATCAATCACATATCTGGGACATGACAGAGCCTATTTCCATGTCTGAATCCCTCTGAATTTCCCCATATTTTATTTTCACTCAGTACTTTACATTTTTGAAATATGTGATTATTTCTCCTATTACCTTAATATCAAAGTATTAGCTGTTTATCTTATCTCCGTCTCAGCTTCCCTCTTCCTTTCATCTAGTCAATAATACATAATGTTCAAAAGATGTTTAAATACATTTCCCTCCTTGTACTAACATATTCTCCCATTCTAATCTCTTATTTGTTCCACATCAGAAATAAAGAAATGTGAAGTTCATGATCAAAGACTTAGTTATTGGTCATAGGGGAGAGGAAGGGATGAAACTTTGTCTAAGTATAAGGCTCCAACTCAGAGTTCAGTGTTATTCACTTGACACCAGGACCCATGAATTGTCTGAAGTACACAGATGGTTTGCAATGTGCCTTTTATTGTTGAGAAAACGATCTGGACAAATATAGTTTTAAGATTCTGTTCTCTGGGGCTAGAAGGCTTCCCTCTTCTTGAGATAATTTAATATCCTTGGGGACAATGATCAAACAGAGAAAGGAGTCTTTTACAGGTAATATCCTTTGTGATTTCACTTTCAATTTTTCCATTTCCTTAAGTTTTTATTCACTTATTTTTCATTTAATAAGCATTTATTGAGAATCTATTGTATTCCAAGCTGGGTGAAAAATAATAGTGAATAAACCAGGCCCCAAAGCTCTTGACACTTAAAAGAACAATTGAATAAATGGTAATTAATAAATAGATGAGAATACATATTACTATTATGCTAATTTTCCCCTAAAGTTTTAGCATCCATTGAGTATCCTTGCCTGAGTCAATTATTACACTGGGGTATACGAAGTGTTGATTTTTCAATGATATTCTTCCTTCTACATGTATTAGCCAGGTTTTGGTTATCTATTGCTGTATTATAAACCATACCGAAATGGAATGGCTTAGAACAACTACTTTACCATCTGTTATGATTTTGTGCATTGATGGGGATCAACTGGTGGGGTTCTTTAGCTTCACATGATATGAAGTATAGTCATGTAGGAGTTGGATTTAACTAGGACTTCCAAGATGGCTGACTGACATGGCTGGCAGTTAAAGTTAGCTGTTGTCTGGAAATTCTGCTGAGGCTATGGATTAGTGTCCCAAAATTTAGCATCTCCTTGCAGGTTTGGATTTTCACTGCATGGTTACTGGGTTCTGAGAGGGAGCATGATCATGCAGATCCAATGTTCTAAGACTAAGGAAACAGATGCTTTCCTTACCTTCCTAAAGTTTAGACCCAGAATTGTCATTATATCCCCTTATGCCACATGCAGCCAGCCCATATTCAATATCCTACCTCTAAATGGAGAAAGTAAATAATCTTTAATCCATCACAACTGGCACCCTTCTATTTAAAAAAAATGTAGGGGTGCCTGGGTGGCTCAGTGGGTTAAAGCCTCTGCCTTCGGCTCAGGTCATGATCCCAGGGTCCTGGGATCAAGCCCCTCATTGGGCTCTCTGCTCGGCAGGGAGCCTGCTTCCTCCTCTCTCTCTGCCTGCCTCTCTGCCTACTTTTGTTCTCTGTCAAATAAATAAATAAAATCTTTTAAAAATATTAAAAAAAATAAAAATAAAAATAAAGTAAAACCCATCTGTCCTTCTTTATCCTCTTTAGGTGGTGGGGGGAGGACATTACTATAAAGTAATACATCTATTTTTGTTCATTGCTATGATCTGTTGCCATCATGATTAATTTGAGACTTTAATTATCCCAAATCTGACCAGCTAAAACCCCTTCACACCAACTTCAGTGAGCACATGTTCTTTTGACATTGACTTCATTAACATGTGAGCCCTTTCTTGCTTTGGCATAAAATGATGGCTTTTATTCTAGGCTCAATCTGTACTTTTCCTGAAATTAGCAATTTCTCCAAGGAATTCTGATACTAAAAGTGAGAAATGATATTTAGAAACCAATAACTAAGAAACAGGTGTGCTAATTGGTTTTGCAATGTCAGTCCTTCCTACTTATTTATTTATTTATTTGAGTGAGACAGAGAGCATGAATGGGGGGGTGGGGAGGAGCAGAGGGAGAAGAAGACTCTCTGCTGACCAGGAAGCTTGACACAGGGATGGATCCCAGACCTTGAGCGGAGGGCAGACACTTAACTGACTGAGCACCCAGCCTCTGCAGTCTCTAATACTTCTAATCCAAATTCAAAACCATTTTTTTAAAAGATTTTATTTATTTATTTGACAGATAAAGATCACAAGTATGCAGAGGCAGGCAGAGAGAGAGGGGAGGAAGCAGGCTCCCTGCTGAGCAGAGAGCCCGACGTGGGGCTTGATCCCAGGACCCCGAGATCGTGACCTGAGCTGAAGGCAGAGGCTTAACCCACTGAGCCACCCAGGCGCCCTCAAAACCATTCTTATTTGTATTTCATTTCTCCGATAGTAAGAAAAGGGTTCAAAAATATATTCCTACAAGTAATACATTTTCTCACTTGCTTTGCCCTACAGTGACCTATGATAAATACAAAACAATTTAGCAATTACCAAGCCAAAACCACTAAGAAGAAAACTTGCAAAATGAAGTCCAAATTTTTTTAGTAGTTATTTTTGTCCTGGGAACATATTCCACTAAGGGAGTACAATCAGAACATTATGTTGAATAGGTTTTTGAATAAATTATTTTATCTGTATGGTTATATATCTTTTTGCTGGATGGCCTGACATTATGTACTTCCTGATATGATGCTTTAGAAAGTAACCAAACTTGCCTCTGTGGAAATGTTTTAGAAAAATTTTTTTTTTAATTTGAACTTAATCATGACAAAATAGAAAAATTCAGAATATGCAAGCTTTCAAGGGAACTCCTCAAATTATTCTATCTCATAAAGAACAGAAGGAGGAAGTAAGAAGGCTTGTACTCCCCCCAAGATGGGGCGTGTAGTGCATAATCCTTATTGGATCTTGGGTTAGAAAAATAGTTATAAAATATATTTGGGGAGTAACTGTTGGAGTTTAATAATGAATTATACCTTTAATGATAGTATTAAATTACTGTTATTTTCTTATCTATGGTAATGATGTTTTACATAGGAGAATGCTCTTAATCTTGGGATCTACAACAAAATGAAATTTCACAATGTCTGTTACATTTTTATATGGTCTGAGCAAAGGGGAAGTGTTTTTGTAAGTATCATACACATATATATACACACACACACACACACATGTATTTGCAGACTAGGAATATAAATGATGACTCCCAAACTAAAATATTAAAATATAGAACTCTAATAGCACAAGCTTAAAAAGTTTTCTAAAGGGTAGCCTGGGTGGCTCAGTTGCTTAGGCGTCTATGTTCGGCTCAGTCAGGATCTTGGGGTCCTGGGATTGAGCCCCACATTGGGCTCCCTGCTCAGCAGAGAGCCTGCTTCTCCCTCTTCCTCTGCTACTCCCCCTCCTTGCTCTCTAATATATGAATAAAATCTTAAACACACAAAAAAAGTCTTCTACAGCTTTGTACTCTATAAATCGGCATTTCACCAAAATGGGTCAGCGCACCAATGGCCCACAGAATCATTCATAGGTTTGTGTTCAATGTAGATACCTGGGTCCTATGCCAGATAATGTTGGGACACAGGCCCTGAAATTTATATTTTGTCAAATGGCCTAAATGTTCTTTATGAATGTCAAAATATCCAGAACAGTAGTAGTGAGGACAGAATGGCTATTTAATACATTACAATTGGATTAATTAAACTAAAGCTGTGAAGCAAGTAAGGCACTCCCTTGACAATTTTAATGGCTCCCCTTGGAATAAAGAAAAGCACTAGAATCTTCAGCTGAGAAATTTAAGATTCTGTGTGAACAGTCCTCAGCTCTTTCAAATTTTATGTAATTTTCTCTACCTGTGCACTACATACAACCTCCCTAGTACTCTACTTTCAGCTAAGCACATGACCTTTCAGTCATATTGACCACTGATTGCTACTGTAGCATATTTGGAAGTTTTTTTTGTGACTTGGTTCCTATTTTCACCTTCCTATGCAATGCTTTTGTTTAGCACCAACTCCCAGCCTCTACCCCAAATCTATCTAAATCTCCCCCAAATTTCAGAACTCTTTAAGATTTTATTTATTTATTTATTTATTTGAGAGAGAGAGTGAGAGAGAGCATGCACAGGATGAGGGGCAGAGGGAGAAACAGACTCCCCCCTGAGCAGGGACCCCCTGCCCAGTGTGGGGCTTGATTCTGGGACTCTGGGATCATGGCCTGAGCAGAAGACAGAGTCTTAACAAATTGAGCCACCCATGCTTTAACTCTAAATCTTCAGCTCATTCTGATATTCCTACTCTATATCCCACCAGCACTTCGTACTTCTAATAAAGCATGTATGCCTTGAAGGAGGATCACTTGTGGCATGCACCAGTATGAATATGTATCTGTATGTCCCTAGAGGATTAGTCTAGGATTTTTAATCCCCAGCTCATCTAACATATCATTTTATTTATGGCAAATGTTTAATACTTGCTTGTTGACTATAATAAAAATGTCTAATGTTTTCCCACCTTTTATGTACCATTATACTAAGCCTTGTAGTTCACTACAAAAATTTAAAGGGCTTCTCAAGAGATACCTATCCTTTCACTTTTCATAATAAGTAAATGACTAATTTGTAACTGCAATATTTATTGTGACATAGTTATTACTTCTACTGTAAGCTACCAGGGCCTTGATTTTTCACTAAGAATAAAGTAGGGTACCATTCTAGACATGATTTATGTTTTAAAAGGATCACTCTGGCTTTTCTGTTGCGTCAGACTGAAGACTGTTTCTTCTAAAAGGAAACAAGGGACTAAGCAAAGACAGAAAAGGAAACTAAGACAAAGCAAAGGCTGAAGCAGGGAAACCATTTAGGGAACTACTGAAAGAACCCAGGATTAAAATGATGGTGTCTTGAACCTGGACTATTGCAGGGCAGAACGTTAGAAGTGTCTGAGTTCTGAGTATCCTCTGAAGGTAGGCTCCAATAGGATTTCCTGGTGATTGGATGTGGTATATGTAACAAAGAAAGTGGTCAATTTAAGGATTTTGAACTGGGGGTGCCTAGGTGAGTCAGTTACGCATCTGCCTTCAACTCAGGTCATGATCCAAGAATCCTGGGATGGGGCCCCGCATTGAGCTCCCTGCTCAGTGAGGAGTGTGCTTCTTCCACTGTCCCTCTCCACTGCGTGTGCTCTTTTAAAGAATAAGGATTTTTGAACGAGATAACTGAGTGATGGACTGGCTATCAACTGAAATAGGAAAAAACATTAGGTGGAACAAGTTTGTGTATGAGGGGGGAGATACCCCAGAACTCAGTTTTGACATGTTAAATTAGACATATCTAAGGATATCCTTGAATATATGGGTATAGAGTTCAAGAGAGAAGCCTTTGCTGGAGATAAATTTGGAAGTCAGGGAGGGAGAGTGGGTACAGAGGAAGAACTGCAAAAGGGACTAAGAAGGAGCAATCGTGAGTGACACAGGGGTAGAAACAGAAGAGCATGGCATCTAGAAGTCAAGTGAGAAGAGTACAGTAAGGAAGGAGTGTTGGGTCGGCGATTCCTTTCCAAGTTGCGGAACCTCACCCGAGAGCGCCCACCTCCTCCCGGTGGGACTTTCCTGGCTCCCCTTCTCCCGAGACCTGAAACTTCGCTGGAGAGTGCCTTTAATAAATCTTGCCTTGCGCCTACCTTGCCTGGTGTGTTTACCTCACCTGCGAAACCTTACAAGGAGAAGTGGTCCTCCATGATGACTTCTGCTCACAGGACATGTAAGATGAGGACTGGAACTGGCCATATGGATTCAGAAAACTGGTAGCTTGGGAAAGCAGTTCTGAACTAGCACTGGAAGTAAAAGCCTGAAAGAAGAGTGTTTAGAAGGGGCACCTGGGTGGTTCAGTCGGCTAAGTTTCTGCCTTTGCCTTAGGCCATGATCCCATGATCCCAGGGTCCTGGGATTAAGTCCCAAGTGGGGCTCTCTGTTCAGTGGAGAGTTCTGCTTCTCCCTCCACCCCCCACTTGTGCTCCCTCTCTCTCTCACTCAAAAAAATAGTCTTAAACCTGCCCCCCCCCCAAAAAAACACAAAAGGTGTCCTATTTTAGGCCACCCTAAAAAAAAAAAAAAAAGATGTTTAAAGGAAAACAGAACATGAAATTGAGATACTGGATCCCTTGAAAGATTTTGCTACACAGGGGAACACAGAAATGAGGTGGTGGATGGCAGGGGATGTGAAAAGAAGTTTTTACTTTACTTGGGATTTTTTTTAAACTGGGAGAATTATATACCAAAAGGAATGCCACTTTCTAGTAGAGAGAAACAACATAGGAGAAATGGAGACTTCCAGAGGCGAGTTCTTGAGAAGAGAGTGAAGAGCGGGGCTCCAGTGCACAGGTGGGAGCAGGTATGGCTCCTCTTGGTTAATGGGCAGTACCACAGATTAAATGTTCCTGTCCTGGGGCACCTGGGTGGCTCAGTGGGTTAAAGCCTCTGCTTTCGGCTCAGGTCATGATCCCAGGGTCCTGGGATCGAGCCCCACATCAGGCTCTCTGCTCCACGGGGAGCCTGCTTCCTCCTCTCTCTCTGCCTGCCTCTCTTGCCTGCTTGTAATCTTTCTGTCAAATAAATAAATAAAATCTTAAAAAAAAAAAAATGTTCCTGTCCTCTCAAAATTCCTCTGTTGAAGTCCTAATCCCTAATGTGATGGTATTTGGAGGTGGGGTCTTTGGGAAGTAATTAGATCAGGAGTGTAGAACAGCCATGATGGGATTATTATTAGAAGATTAGAAGAGAAGCAAGAGACCTAATCTGTCTGTCTGTCTCTCTCTCTCTCTGCCACGTGAGGATACAGGAAGACTTCCCTCTGCAAACTAGGAAGAAAAGTTTTCACCAGCAACAAAATCAGCCAGTACCTTGATCTTGGGCTTCCCAGTCTCCAGAAGGGTGAGAAGTGTCTGTCATTTAAACCTCCTAGTCTGTAGGGTTTTATTACAGCAGCCCCAGAGAAGACAGGCAGAAGACAGAGCTGTGAAGCAACCACTGGAGAAAGGGTGAAAAGAGAGTCACCCAGGGTAGGAGAGCCACAATGAAGTGTGGAAATAGTATCAGACTTAGACAAAGGACCTGAATCAGTCTTGAGAAAATTCTGGTCCTAAATTCTGAACTGAATTTAGGAGTTAAAGCTTCAGAGTTCTCTAGAGTCTTCAATCTGGAAAGCTCCAGAGCTGTTGCTCTAACAGCTTCCAGAGAGTTTCTGATGCCTTAAATGTAAAAGATGCTCTACCTCCTCTTAGAGCTTTCAAGGACATCTGTTGATATCTACTATTTTCTAAGATTCTAGAAACAGAACCTGGAAACCTGTAGGATTAGACACTAGTCGCCAGGTTTTTTTCTCTAGAACTAATCTGCACAGGTGAGTAGCGGGGAGAACCTTCACCCCCAAAGCACCAGTTGTGATATAAACAGCAAGATGAACAAAACCAGAACAAACCCTGAAGAAGACACAGCCTGGCTATTAACTAGAGGAGTCAGAACTCAGCAGAACTCAGTGCAACTCAGTTGCACTCTTTAAGATAATACATGGTCTCAGAGCTCATCTCTCTCGCTGATAAAGTATTGGACAAAGGGGGTGCCTGGGTGGCTCAGTGGGTTAAAGCCTCTGCCTTCGGCTCAGGTCATGATCTCAGGGTCCTGGGATCGAGCCCCGCGTGGGGCTCTCTGCTCAGCAGGGAGCCTGCTTCCCTTCCTCTCTCTCTGCCTGCCTCTCTGCCTACTTGTGATCTGTCAAATAAATAAATAAATAATCTTAAAAAAAAAAGTATTGGTCAAAGATTCAATTACAAATTGGATTTCATATAACAAATGGGTAAATGATAGCATGGATTCAGAGAGAGCAAAAGAGTAAGCAATTTCTGTTGAGGCATGAGTTGAGATTCAGCCAGAAGGCAGGTTCAACGAGTAAGAAGATGTTTCAGGGCTTCTGGGGGTGTCATCCGAAGTTCTTTAAGTTTACCAACCTCAGCAGCATTAATTAAACTTAATTAAAGTTAGAACATTAAAAATTAAATGCTTGCAGCTTGAAGGGCAATTTTGTTTCTCAAAAAATTAAATATCCCTATACAGAGTGATCTTCTATTACAACGTACCCTGAAGAACTTTCTCTGCAGTTACTGCCATGGTAAATACTATTGTGAAATAATGCCCATTGAGAACACCTGCACTATGCACATTTCTTCATTAAGAAATGCTTGACCAATTTAAGTTCTTAAACAAAAAGAAAGGGGAAATAAATACATCTGGGCCTCAAGACCAGAGCTGAAATCCCTAGCTCTGAGATGTATTTAGGCTATCATTTGGAACACATAATTTAATTTTTCTAACCGTTAGTTTCTGCTCGTAAGGATAATAATTCCTGCCCTTGTGTTGTTTTCAAGGATTTAATAAGATAAAATATATGAATCACCTAACATGGTCTAGGAAGCTACAGATATTTAACAGGTATTTGTTGAACCTGAGAATGACAGCAGAAAAACGTCTCAATGGAAAAGCTGAGGGGTATGCTATTATGTAAGAGACTGACAAGCAAGAAGGCTGGGGGGAGTTTCCTGATTTTATGTGTTCATGTGTGCGCACGGCTGGTAGCCGCCTCCATTCCGGAACCTAGTATTTGCCTCAAGCTTGGGTTAAACCCCACCTTCCCTAGTCCTCTGCCAAAATTCCTGATTCAAAGCCTCCAGCTATTAAAAACAAAAACCAAAACAAAACAAAAACCCATTCACCATCATTAAGAGTTGTGGGCACTGAGGCAAACATGTTTGGAGGGTGGTTTGCTTAGGAACATGTGTGAAGACGTCATGTGGGAGAGAAAGAACAGACAGTATTTTACGGTTCTGTGCCTGAATTTTCTCAGCAGGAAACCACTTTGCCTGGACAACCGCAATGCTTGCTAAGAACAGGATTGGCTATTACAATAGATATTATTTCTTTTTTACGCCACAACATACAAAGTCCTGTCATATTAACTAATAACTGACTAAAAACCGGTAGCCAAAAAAAGAGGGGCACATATTGACAACGGTGTCATTCCCAGATGATAAAAGAGCCACCCAACTGTGAAATACGAACCACGGGCCCACTCTGTTCTTACTATTCTCATCCCCAGGAATATTAGCATCAGTTTTTTGACACAGCGTTCTGCAGGGTACTTTGACTGTCAAGTCAGAAAGCATGCAGGAAAAGTGAGCCGATGGCCTGCCTTGCCCTTCCCATCTATGTCCAAATCCTCACTGGTCAAATTCATTGTTGGAATTGAGATTTTCCAGGAGAGATGGTAAAAGTATGAATTCACCTCAGTTCATGCATAATGCTCATGAATGTAGTTTGGGAGGAGGGTCAGCACCCCCTTGGCAGAAGCAAGGAATAAAAAAAGAAAAAAAAAAAACATTTGAGAAAGAGAGATTCCCCTTTAGACACTGCATTACTTTCCTAGGGCTGCTGCTGTACAAATTACCACAGACTGAGTGACTTAAAAATAGCACAGATTTGGGGCACCTGGGTGGCGCTGTCAGTTAAGCATCCAGCTCTTGGTTTCAGCTCAGGTCAGATCTCAGGGTTCTGGGATCGAGTCCCGTGTCAGGCTCCATACTCAGCGCAGAGTCTGTCTGTCCCTCTTCCTCTGCTCCTCCCTGTGGGCTCTCTCTCAAATCAATAAAATCTTAAGAACCCACAAATTTATTCTCTCACAGTTGTGGTGGCCAGAAATCTATAGTCAAGGTGCTAGTAGGCTTCCTTCCCAAGGTTCTAGTGGAGAACCCCTTCCTTGGCTCTTCCAGCTCCTGGTGACTATAGTCACTGGGGCTCTGTCTTCACATGGCCTTCTCCCTCTTTCTCTCTCTCCCTTTATAAGGCCACATTTCATTGAATTTAGGCCCCATCTGATTAATCCAGGATGATCTCATAACCTATAATCATATCCAAATAAGGTTGTGTTCACAGTACCAGGGATTAGAATGTGGACATGACTTTTTGGAGCCACAGTTCAACCCATTACAGAAATTAAAATTTCCCTTGGCTGGGGTGGAACAGAAGTGAATTCAGTCACTGACCAGAAGGATCTGTGAATAGATCTTAGACACCTTAGAACTAGGATGGCTCAAAATGAACCACCTCCTCCTTCACCCACATGGACAGTGGTTTAGTCAAAACCTCTTCATTCCCTTTGAATACAGCAAAACTGCTATAGCAGAAGCTGGGAGCAGCTTATGAGAAACCTTTGCCACCTCTTTGTCCCTTTATCCCTTTCTCTACCATCCACAAGAAAGTGTCTTTTTTTAAACTGATATACCGTCACCTGCTTCCCTATTTTCAAAATTACATCAGTTGTACATCCTCATTCTTATTAGTGATTGTGTTATGCTTGCAGCCCAGCTCAAGGGAAGTATTTTTCCCCTAAATCACCACATAAATAACAGCCTATTTTGAAACAAAATGTTGGCTATATTATGTAATGCCTAGCTGATAAAAGTCATTCCCTGAGTTGAAATCAGAAGCAACCTCTAAAAAGGTCACTGTTTGGCTGGAATAAAGAAACTGCAGGTGTTGTGAAAATATCATAGACCCAGAGTCAGGCATTTCTGGATCCAAATCTAATGCTCTTCTGCATATTACCTGCATAATCCTAGGTATGGTTCTCCTCACTACTAATTCATTTATTTTCTCATTTATAAAATGAAGTTGTTAATACTTCATAGTGTTTTTGTGAGGGTTATAAAAAATATATATATGCAGGGTCGGGCATGTGGCAGATTATGTAGCTGTAATTGTCCTACAGGATTCTTCTCGAGTTCTATATAATAACTGCCATGGGAATTATCATTCCTATCTGAAAATCTAAATTTTAAGCTGTTCTCAAAAATCAATAGAGTATTTGCAAAGGCCACTTTTCTTCTTGGCATTTCTATAGTTTTGCCAATTTGGAGCCATATGTGCTGACGAGAATATCCACCTGCCAGTTTTACTTGCTAGCATTGGATTTTTAGGGCCACCACCCAGGACGTTCTAGATGTGAGGGAGGTCTCCTTACAAGGTGCTCAAGGTCATTCTCAGCTCTCAGATTCTCTATCATTCTCATTGCCTCTAGCAAGTGAACTACAATGCCTCACATAAAGCCAGTGAAACAACTTCTCCACTGTGACGTCTTCTCTTTATTTTACAGTTGATCAGAATCAACGTCATAATTAAAATTTGTTTCACCCACATAGGTAACACTTGGCCTAACTACATGAGAAATCTTTGATTATTGCCATTATTGATGTTTTAAGATAAATAAGTGAAAAGATCTTTCAAATAATTGGGCATTTGGCATCAGTGAGGAAATTGGTTCCAAAAAACGACAATGTGGCTTGCTTTGAAAATAAGATATGGACAGCAAGCTCCTAGCTATAGTTGTAGGCTTTTCATAATAATTTATCACAGGGGCTGGGCCTAGGGCTTGCCCTGGGAAGAGCCAGAATTGGAGGTAGAATCAACTACCTTGAAGGCAGACCCTTGATTGAACAAAGAAAAGTCAAAACCAGTGAATCAGGACAAAGGGCAATGACATGCCCAGACACTCAAGGAGTATGCTAGCTCATGTATGACTTGCCATGATAGGTCTACTACACAGAAAAGAATGTAAGATTTTCACTCAAACAGGTCTATAGGATAGGGCAGATGTTCGGGGGGAAAAAGGCAAAATCTACCACTGACTAGGGGAGGATATCCAGTCCAAAAGAAAGTGTACCCTGTTCAAAGACTCCAGAAATGAGCAACAAGAGACAGCTTTGTCAATGGTTGGCACCACATATGGTCAGAAGGGATACTGAAATCACAGCAGGCAAAAACACAGATAGGGACATCTCCCTAGATCAGGAAAAATAGGGAGGATGGTAATGGATCAGAATCTAGTACAGGTAGGAATACTGTTTTCAAATTAACTAACTATTCATCTCAGCCATTCAATGTAATTCTGCCATTTACTGTGCTCCCACTGTCCACCTACCTTGAGTGGCTCAGCAGCTAGGACGATCCCCCACAGCTGCGTAGGGCCTGGAAGCCACTTCCATTTGTTGAAATAGAAGAAAAATATGAAAAGGGTCTACCTCTATCTTGATTACTTTTTTAGAAGGGAAGAGTCAGACATTCATAAAAGTGCCTAATAGATCACAAGTCCTTAATAAATACTTGTGTAAAGACAGCATTCTCCACAATGTACTCACACATTCTCCTAGCTTTTCTAGTCCATTGTTAAGTAAAACATGGATAAAGATGAGAAAATAGCATCAAATCCCATGGGGTTAGACATTGAACTTCTCTTACCACATTCTCTATTCATAGTTTGGGAATTTCTTACATATGATAACATCACCACGGTCAGGGGACCACAGAAATGAATTATTTACCCTCTATTGCTACATGACACTACCTTCCACTGTAGCTAATTCAATGCTGTCTTGCCTCACTTCTTAGAACCGAATGCCCAATACCAGGTGAAATTTGGTTCAAGAGGTAGAAAGACTTAACCAATGTAAGGACAGTTGGTCAAAAATACCCAGGATGACTCTGCGTGTGGACCAAAAACAGGAACAGAGGGGTGCCTGAGTGACCTAGACAGGTAAGTATGACTCGTAATTCTGGCTCAGGTCATAATTTCATGGGTCATGAGATCTAGCCCCGCATCTACTCTTCTCTTTCTCTCTGCCTCCCCACCCCCCACCACTCATGCACTCTCTAAAGTAATTAAATAAATCTTTAAAAGAAAAAAAAAGAACAAAAGAATGTCTAACACTTGTTATGCTTCAGAATTTTTTTTTCTTACAAATTTAATTCACAGAGAAAGGGAACGAGAGAGGGTGGGTATGGGGAGATGGTCTGCTTATAGATGGGACAGGCAACATGCATCCTGAGAAGTAGGTCTGTCATAGGACCCTACCAACAAGTACTGGTGCAAATCCAAGGAAGTCTGGGCAGCAAAAGATTTTTGCACTGCCATCATTAGTTTTGCTCTCGCAACAAATTATCTCAACTCTCTAGGACTCAGTTTCCTCATCTGTAAAGCAAAAAGGCTGAACTAGATAATCTTTAAGTTACAGCATTGATTTGCTGACACTCAATGGGTATCCCTTCAAGAAATGTGGCCCCCTCCCTGCTAACCTCTTCGTTTTCATTTACTCAGCTCTGCTCTGATTATGCTCGGCCCTGTGTCCATGGGGAGTCTGTCTTCAGAAGGATGATTAGTCTACGTGCATCCATCTGAAGCTTATTTCTGCAGTGAGCATCTGTTTCCATTCAGGTAAGAGACTGGAATGGATCTGCTCTCAGAGATGTGTGGGTCCATGTACCATGTGTGCCAGGCAGGGGAGAATCAACTGGAAAGACTGAAATGCTTGAAAAATCATTAAATGCCCCTCAGAAACCTCCAGAAATAGAAAAAGAGAAGGCAGACTTGAGTACTTGTCAATCCAGCAAAATGTGAACCTTAAAGAGACTGCTGCAAAGGAGAAGCAAGCAAGCCCTGGTCTCTGTGTTCTCTCTCCCCCAGAACGAGCTCAACAGCCGGAGGGGAGAATCAAGAGGCAGTCTGCACAGAGTTCAGGCTGAGCGTCAGAAAGAAAATTGGATTCTGTAGTGGCAGAAATGGTGACTTGGAAGGGTCAACATCAACATTTAGTGAATGATACAGCTTGGTGCAACTTAGAATTTTTAAAAGTACTCAAGAAAATCAAGAGTTAAGGATTCAAGTAAACACTGTTTCAGAGCCTCCAGAGAATTGGCCAGGTTGGAATAAGCATCTGACTCCTAGAAGACGGGAGGGAAGAAATTCAAATAACCAAGAATTGTCGTAAGTATAGAAAGCACTGTATTAATAATAGTGTACTGAGAAAGTATAGTCAAGGACTATAGACTAGAAGTCAGAGAGGATCCAAAGATGACTTGTAAATGTGTGGGAGCATTCCCCAAGGAGGACTCCCCATTCCCTGAGAGAGGATCCAGGAAGATAATTCATTAGAGAACTCAGAGGGCCGGTGGGGAAAATAACTGGTTCAGTTTGGGACATATTCATGTTGATGGACCCCTGATACATCCTAGAGAATCAGTCAAAGTAAACTATTGACAGCTCAAAGCCAATGTCTAACTTGAATATAGTAGGAAAGAAAATCTTAGGGTGAGAAACACCACCTACAAGGACAGCACTGAGTAAAAGAGGAGAGAGCGTAGGAGAAAAGCTTAAGGAATCTGTCATGTAATAGTTGCACAGATGAGGACGAATCTGCAAAGAAGATGGATACACAGCCAGAGAAGCAGAATAATCAAACAGAGCAGCGTAGCATCATGGAAGTCAAGGAAATAAGTGCTTCCATTTGTTTATATGTTTTTTAAGATTTTATTTATTTACTTGACAGAGAGAGGGGAGCCCAAGCAAGAGGAGCAGAGGAGAGGAAGAAGCAGGCTCCCTGCTGAGCAAGGAGCCCAATGCAGGGCTTGATCCCAGGACTCTGGAGATCACGACCTGAGCCGAAGGTAGATGCTTAACCCACTGAGCCACCCAGGCACCCCAAGGAAATAAGTGTTTTAAGAAGATAGCGTCTAACACAGTCAGAAGGTACGGAAATTTCAAGTAAGGTGAGACCTCAAATTAACAGGTTAAAGGAGATTAATGGCGTGGAGGTCACGAGTGGCAGAGTGAGAGCTGTTTCTGATGGAGTGATGAGGGTAGATATCAGGCTACATGGGGCTGAGGATTAAATCAGAGGTGAATGAAGGGTATTATAAAATATAATCTGGAGAAGAGGAGAGATGAGGTAGCAACTGAAAAGGAATATGAATTTTAAAGCTTCATGGAGGGGCACCTGGGTGGCTCAGTCATTGGGCATCTGCCTTCGGCTCAGGTCATGGTCCCGAGGTCCTGAGATGGAGCCCCACATCGGGCTCTCTGTTCCGCGGGAAGCCTGCTTCTCCCTCTCCCACTCCCTCTGCTGTGTTCCCTCTCTTGCTGTGTCTCTGTCAAATAAATAAATAAAATCTTTAAATAAAGCTTCATGGATATTTTTAAATATTTATTTTGTTGAACTACATTTGACATAAAATATATAAATTCCAGGTGTATAACATGTTAATTTGATGCATTTATATATTCTAATATAATTGCCCTTGCAGTGACAGTTATTCATACCTCTACCATGTTACATAGAAATCCTTTCTTTTTCGTACTTGGAACCATTCAAAGGTTTTCAGAAACTGATAGGGAAGATCCAGATTATAGGGAGTGATTGAATACACAAGAAAGAATAATTTAAGGTATATGTTAACTTCTAAAAATTTAGATTTAAGGGGTGCCCAAGTGACTCAGTTGGTTGGGCAACTGCCTTCGGCTCAGGTCATGACCCCAGGGTCCTTAAATTAAGTCCCAGCTTAGGCTCCCTGCTTAACAGGGGAGTCTGCTTCTCCCCCTCCCCTGGCTCATGCTGTCTTATTCATTCTCTCTCTTTCAAATAAATAGATAAAATCTTTTAAAAAATTTAGATTTAAGTTGGTTATGAGCATACCATGAGATATAACCAGCAAAAATAAACAAGCAAAAAAAAGGGGGGGGGCGGGGGAGGAGAGGTATTTTTTACAGGTGTTTAGGGTAAGTATGAGAGCTCTACTTGGCTTCCAGACTCCTCAGACCATCTGTGGCAGGCAGGCTTGTGGGGTAGTTTTTATGGGAGTGATTTTTGGACTCAAATTGCTTGGTTTAAATCCCAGCTTTGCCACCTACCAGATTTGTGATTAAGCCAAACCACAGACACCCTCCAAGCCAGGGATCACCTCACCAGTAAAATGGGAAGTTATAATAGCATGTGCTATAAACACACACACACACACACACTTTTACACAAACACACACACACATATTTTTACATTTGGAAAAGTAACCAATAATATAATAAGCTCTATAAAAGAGTGTTCGAAATTAGGATAGCAGTAATGTTTTGCTAAATTTTTAGTAAGACAATTCTATGTGAATATGTAAGAAGTCAGGTTGTTAACTGAGGTTTAATTTAGTGTGTGTTCTTTTCAGTCGGGTTTTTCCTGACCACTTTTGGGAAATGGAGGCAGCTATGTACACCCTCTACATTCCATACTTGAATGCCTCATTGAAGGATTTTAAGGAGGTCTTCTGGGAACCCGCTAAGCACACTGAACTGATTCGTTTCATTTATTCTGTACATCTGTGCAGACTGTGTACACGATACTAGGGCCTGGTAAAATAAAGATAGATACGATACAGTCCTTGTCCATGAGTAGCTGAATGGGGGAGACACATAAACAAACTGGTAAAATAAAATAATAAAGATACTGTGGGGTGTCAAGAACTGAGGACATCAGATGAAGAGAGTGGGCCATCTATTGTAGTTTCTCTGTTGAACAAGTCAGGACTACAGCACAGTACTCAGATCCTGGGGTCTATGGGATGGGGTAATTGGTCTGCGTGCTGTGAAGTATGGAGCCAAGAGAGATCTGAAAGTAGTGTCCAAGTGTGAAGCTGGGATCAAGCCAAATAAACCGAAGCCAGACTTCTCAGTCTTGATTATGCCCTAGAATGACCTGGGGAGCTTTTAAAAAAAATATGTCTGGGCCTTCCACCATCAAGAATTAAATCATAATTTCAGGGACATGGAGTCAGACATCAATATCTCTTTTAAAGACTCTCTAGTCGGAATTCAGATGCAGGGAACTTAGTAGAGAACCACTGCCCTGAAGGGTCAAGTCAGAGGAGGAGAGAGCACAGAAATAGCAACAAAGTCTGGACCCACCTAGATCCTTGCTGTTCAAAGACGGTCCATGAACCAACAGTGCCTGCAGGGCCTGGGAGCTCACAGAAACGCAGAACCCTGGGCCTCACCCCATTAAAATCTGCACTTTGACAAATTTCTGTATAATTCTTTCATACACTAAAATTGGAGACGATTTTTGGGAAGTCACAGTCACCCTCCCCCCCTACTTGTCCTCTTGCTTCTACTCTTGCTCCCCCACCTGAGTTTATACTGCTGAGGTTGGACCTTGGAGACTAAGACAGTGGCCATGCCTGACCTTGCCTTAACTGCCCTGAAAAGGCCCGAACCTATATACGGAGGAAGACAGATGTCAATAACCTGTTGAAACACACTCAGGAAGCAGACCACGTGGGACTGGAAATCAAGGTGGGGAAAAGACTCTGGACAAACCCACAATACTCAGAAAGAAAAGCCATGTTCTTCTGGCAGCCGAAGACCAGGACTTATATGTGCTTTAAAATCAGAGCAGCCTTCTTGGCAATGTGCACATTTGTAAATAAAGTTCTATCCCCCACTCCTGCCTCCTAGGCCTTCTGTTGAGATGACAAATTGTAATCCACACTAGGGCTATCAAGAACATATCTGATTTTTCTGACTCATTATCAGATCAGTGCTAAATTCCAATAATGAACTTGGATGCTAAATTCCAGTGATGTACTTGAATATTACAGAGCAGAGCTTTCATCAAAGGACCTGAAAATGAAATGAAAACCCTCGTGAAAAATTGGGTCCCTGTCAACCAGACAAGAAAATGTCTTGGAAACAACTATTTTGGAGACTGGCATTTAACACTGATCGAATTTTTCTAACTTTAAGACCATAAGAAATCTATAATTTATTGAATTTTAAATCTGGAGTCACAGCAATAGAAATATCTATTTATTCTAAACCACAGAATTCAAATCTCTCCCTATGTCTAAAACTGGAATTGGAACAGGACAATCAGAAAAGTTTAGAAAGCACTGGCTAAAGCTGTGTTATGCATCAAATATGTGTAGAAACATTATTTTAAGACATAATGTTTCCTTGTTGTTTAACTCAATCATCTATAAAACACTGAACTATATTTTCTCATTTAATTCTTAACAATGCCATACAGAGATTGAATTATTTATCATCACATCCTGCCACTGAAGAATCTGAGAAAAGAATCTTCACAAAGACATGGGGCTGCCCAAAATCACGTAATAGTTTGGGTTATATCTCTGCCCTTGCCAAATTTACATCAAAGCCAAATCCTTTGACTCCAAATCCCAGACCCATTTCATTCCATTAAGCTCTCTCCTATGCTTAGACTGACTGATCATATCCTTGACAATATGCAACTTTCTTCTTATTGTCCAAAGTGTTTGAAGAAAAGCATCTGAGGGGCGCCTGGGGGGCTCAGCGGCTAAAGGCCTCTGCCTTCAGCTCAGGTCATGATCCCTGGGTCCTGGGATCGAGCCCCGCATCGGGTTCTCTGCTCTGTGGGGAGCCTGCTTCCTCCTCTCTCTCTGACTGCCTCTCTGCCTACTTGTGATCTCTGTCTGTCAAATAAATAAAATCTTTAAAAAAAAAAAAAAGAAAAGCATCTGAGGCTCTCAACTGGTTCTTGCATTTGCCACTATGGAAGGAGTTTCCAGCTTGGTTCTCCCAATTTCCTTAAGAAGGAGAAAAGCAAGCTCTTCAAGGCTTAACCTCAGTTCCATTCAAAGGAAACTGTCTTTTGTGGCTTATTGGTAGAGCCCCAGTGCCTCCCCAAGTCAAATTTATTCTAAAACAAATCAGAGTAGCTTTTGTTTACTGTGACGCACTTTCTGTGAAGAGGGTGTCTGTGTTCGTTCTGTGATAGACGTGAGGCAATTAGTCACGGTCATGATTTGTGGTACTATTTTAGTCAAAAGCTATAAATACATGAGTTCTGTTTTTCTTGTTGTTATTGTTTGTTTGTTTGTTCTGGATTGAACTGAGCACTGATTAGCATAGCAGAATCAGCTCATAAAATGAATGCCAACATTTAAACAACAATTATGGAGATGCAATTAAAACTTAATGTTGGGAGATTTGTGTACCCTACAGGAGAACATCTGCCCAATAGCCAGGTGGGCACATGGGAATGGCGGACGAGGAAGACCTCCTGCTGATATGAGCTCCATGAGAAACATCTGCTGAGTGAAGGTGACACCAGAGGGCAGTTTTGTCCTAAAAGGAGAAATT
Source organism: Mellivora capensis (assembly GCA_004024625.1). Classification (NCBI taxonomy): domain Eukaryota; kingdom Metazoa; phylum Chordata; class Mammalia; order Carnivora; family Mustelidae; genus Mellivora; species Mellivora capensis. The sequence continues at coordinate 40,916 of PISX010000492.1, read as the reverse complement.
GAGGCAAGGGCCAAATAATATGGATATATTTTAATTTTAAATTTATACAAGGAACTAAAGGCCTTTTCAGATTTAGAAAAGACAGATTAACATAATTACTCCATTTCTATCCAATTAGAGAGCATCTGCTCTGTATTTGTATATGAATTTTTTTTCCTACCTCTGGCCAGATCTTCACAACTTATGAGAGGTATTCAGCCCCTATTCTGAAGTCATCTTATTTTTCTTTTCCCTAATTTCTGTCCTTAATTATATTAACTCTGTATTCTGTATCTTTGCAAACTTCCTCAAATTCTTTTTGGAATGAGGTAGAAAATCAATCATTCAATCACCCTTTTCTTTGAAAAAATTGTTTTCTGTCACTGGTTGTCTGACTTCCTTCTCTGTTGCCAAAATGCAAGGGCTTAGTATAGCTGTGTTCAAGGCATAAACGATGTGAGGACCTCAAAGAATCCAACTGAATTCGACTGACAGAAAGAACCTAGATAAGGCACCATCCACCCTGAATCTGCTTCTTTGAACATTTGGGGACAGAAACTTTATCTTGTTCGTCTATACATATGCCCACCAACTACACTGGTTCAATGTAGATCAATAAAATGGTGTGGGTTTTTTGTTTTGTTTTAATTCAATGGAGAATTACAGACAAAATGGTAAAAAGCCCATTACATGGTACATGCCCAAGGAACCTGTCCTTTGGACGATTTCTGTGAAATAGTGACTTTTAGACTGAGTTTCTGGGCACAGTCAGATTACAGCAATAACCTGCAACTCTGTAATCAGTATTAACCAAAACTCTGAGATGTCAAACTATTATTGAAGCACCTGGAAATTTTAATAAAAATTCCACGCAGCAGGACGCCTGGGTGGCTCAGGCGGTTAAGCGGCTGCCTTCAGCTCAGGTCATGATCCCGGCGTCCTGGGATCGAGTCCCACATCGGGCTCCTTGCTCGGCAGGGAGCCTGCTTCTCCCTCTGCCTCTGCCTGCCACTCTGCCTGCCTGTGCTCGCTCTCTCGCTCTCTCGCTCTCTTTGACAAATAAATTAATAAATAAAATCTTAAAAAAAAAATTCCACACAGCAATAAGGAGTAAGAAATATATCATCATCCTTAATTATCTACAGCTATTCCTCATTGAGCTAGACAAGTCCTTGTTCCTTTCCTTAACATTACAGTAGAGGAATTAAGCGCACAAACCAGTGGACCCAGGTCTGAAATGAGAGTCCACCATTTACTAATGGTGTGACCTTGGGGCAAGTCATCGGAACACTAAGACACTTTTTCTTCATCTATAAGTTAGAAGAAATGATAGTGCCTACACCACAGAGTTATAGTGTGTTACATGGGGAAATGCTTTGTGGAATGCCTCCACACAGTATGTATACAATATAAATTATTAGCTAATTCTGGTTCTCTTCTCAGTATGGTTGCTTACAAGTCTACCTAGTTAGGCCAACGTGAATTCATCTGAGAAGACTTTCCATGCCCATACTCTCTAGCAGTGTAATTTCCCCTTTCTAGGATCATTCTTGTTATCCCACGAAAGGTCTGTAATGTCCCAGCACCCTAGTACCTCCTCTAGCTACCATCCTCTTTCCCAGCTCCCCCATTTGGTAAACTCTCAGACAAGGTATGAGTTACCAGTGTTCACTTGTGGATTTCCCTTTTTCTTTTAACCCCATTCTATTTGGCCTCCAACCCCTTCACTCTGCCAAATCCCCATTTGTCAAGGTCATTAATATCCTTCATTTGCCCAAATCCATTGGTCAATGCTCAGTCCTTTTACTTGATGTCTTGGAGGCATCTGACATAGTTGACGATTTCCTCTTTCTTAAAAGCCTTCTGTCACTGGGCTGCTGGGAAATCACGTTATTCTTGTGTTTCTCTTTCCTCATCAGCTGCTGCTTGGTTTTCATTGACAAAATATAAACTTTGTAAAAGATAGTGTTTCCCCCTCTTTTCTCTACATAAGATCATCTAAGGAAGGAGTCTACCTAAAATTGTGCACTGTTCCCTGAGTTCTCCATTAATACCAAGTGGTTCATGTCCACTTGGGTTTTTAGGAGGTTTCTCAACCCTCTCCTATCCTGATTTTACCCTGAAGCTTCATCCATACCCTTTTTAGTAGAGAGCATCACTATTCACTGTCTCTCAGGAAAAAGAAACACACACACACACACACACACACACGCACACACACACCAACACTGAGCTAAAATGTAAACTCTTTCCTGTGGTCCTCTTGACCTTCTTTCTCAATCATCTTATTCTCTCAGTGCCACCCACGTTGGCCATCTGAATGATCCCTAACCATACAACGTAGTTTGTTTCAGGGCCTTCATGAGTGATGGTCTTTCTGCCTCCTTGAAATGATCTTTTCCTACAGAATTCACAAGTTTTACTTCGTTTCAACACAAATGTTACTTCCTCAGAGAGGTCCTTCCTGATCACTTTTTCCTAACATAGACCTGCCATTATTTTCCATCCCCTAATCTTCTATTAATTTGTCACATAGTTTTATTTTACCATTGCTTATAATCATAGGATCCATTTATTTACTTGCTTATTGACTGTCTCACATCCGGAAGAAGTTAAGCTCCCTTAGAGCAAGGTTTTTGTTTCTTTCCTCACTGTGTCCCCATTTTCTGCTTATAATAAATTCTCCACAAATACTTGTGGAATAGTTGAACTATAGAGATGGGACTTGGTTAAGGAAAGGTCTGATTCATACCTGGACCCTCGAAGGCCATATACACAAAATGTATATTCTATTTAACTAAAGACTTGCTATTTTCATTTTCATCCTCAAATCTCCTAGATACTGCAAGAGTACTGAATCTGAAAGCAAAAATACAAAAGTAGTAGCTCTGGCCTGTCATGTATAATCTAAAACCCCTCAGGGAAAGTCACTGGAACCAGCAACTCAATTCCCCAAGTTGTAAAATGGTGATCATAATAGCTGCTATCACTAACCTAGAGAATTGTAGAACAAGAAAGGAAGCCATCACTTACTATGAACCTACTATACATCAAGCATTGTATACCCAGATATGTCTTTCATACATATTTCTCTTCTGAATTATTACAATGACTTTTCTAACTCATTTCCCTGACTTTACCCCAGAAATCCATTTAAGATGGCCCTGGAGTAATTCTAAAAATATAAATCAGATCCTATCACATTCTTAATGACCAGGACACCCTACTGTAGTTCTCTATTGGCTAGATATAAAGTCTACATTCCTTGGAGTTACAAAAACAAACCTTTAAATTCCAGCCCCTCCCTCGTTCTCTTGTCTCATTTGCTAGAACTTAATTTCCCTCCATTCCACCATCTGATTTTCTTAAAGTATCACTCATTCATTTGTACTTAAATAAAACAGACTATTTCTTACCATTTTATTCTTTATTTGCTCTGTCCTCCGCCTGGATCTCCTCCCAACCTTGACTGTCAAATTCCCATTTACTCTATAAAGTTCCATAGACATGTAATCGTCTGTATGAAGCCTTTACTAGAATATGCCTGAACTTCCAGAACAGTCAACCACCCTGTATTATTTCTACACTTTTTACATGCAGTCATCACCCTTCAAATATCATACTTACTAATTTTTTTGGTTGTCTCATATACGAGTTCCTTAAGAGCTATAACCAGTTTTGTTTTTTAAGATTTTATTTATTTATCTGACAGAGAGAGAAAGAGCACAGGTAGGCAGAGAGGCAGGCAGGGCGTGGGGGGAAGCAGGCTCCCTGCTGAGCAGAGAGCCCGATGCGGGGCTCGATCCCAGGACCCTGAGATCATGACTTGAGCCGAAGGCAGAGCCACCCAGGCGCCCCTATAACCAGGTCTTAATCACCTTCGTATCTACAGGTAGCAAACATAGAGCAAATTCTCTAAGTGTTTGTTGAAAGAAGGAATGAACCACCTCATACAATCATATAATGATTGAGGTGTATGTTTGTTGAAAGAAGGAATGAACCACCTCATACAATCATATAATTCTCCCTGTAAGTAGGTATTATTTTCCTCACACTCACCAAAGAACACTAGACAGTGTAAGGACCATCCAAACCAAGACATGTTGGAGCATGGAAAAGGAATCATTAAAAATTTCTCTGGGAAGACAAGCATAGATTAGGAGGGTTGGAAGACTTAGGGTCACCATATCTAAAAGGCCCTACCGGAGCTGGTGTCCCTTGATCTCACTCACTGCTCTCCAGCCCTTGTGGGCTCCTATATGTTCCTAGAGCACAGCAGGCATGCCTCCCCCTCACAGCATCTGCACGTCCTATTAAATGTTACCTTATCCAAGTAACCTTCCTTATCCTCTCTCTAAAACGGCATACATATTCCAACCCACCTCATTCTCCATCACCTAAACTTCATTTTTCTTCATAGACCCGGTTACCATTTGGCATCCTTGATTATTTTTATTTATTTTCTGTAGTAGGTACTGGTAAGTTATCCAAAGATTCAACTGGCAGGGTGTGAACAGTTAGCCAGAAAGGGGATGTTGGTCCTAAAATAATGGAGAACTTTAAAAGCTTGACAGAAAGGTTTGAATACCATTTTGTTGAAAATGTGAAGCCTCTGGAGATTTCTGACCAGGCAACCAACATGAAAGGAAGCTCTATTATAAGATTAACAGGATACACATGCATCAGCAGAGCCCTGGTCTCCCAACCGTTGAGATCTAGGGCTGTGTTCTCACTGGTTGGTAACTGACTTCAAGTACTGTTTATGCCCTCAGAATTCTCCTGTCTTGTAATTAGATATTCTATGTATCAAGAGCGGTCTCAATAGCCCGAGTTTATCACTTCCTCTAGCAACACATAGGAAGGACCATAGATAGGGTCCATAAGGCTATTTCCAAAGAAGGCAGCCCTGTGAACCTGGATCAGATTCTCCAATTAGTCCCACCTTCTTTGTATCTTCTGTATTCCACAATCAAGTAGTCTCAGAATGCCTTGCAGCACAACCCAGCTGCATGAAGAATTAAGTCAGGAGTAACAGAACTTAACATTTTGAAATAAAGAGTCAAGGAAAAGAGTGATGCCAAGTTTTCAATCCCAAGTGATGGAAAGAGCAATGATTCCATTTGCATTAGTGGGAGAACCAGAGAAAAACTCATCATTTCATTTTAAAACATGTTGATTTGAAGACATGACAAACTTCAGATAAAATATCTAGCACGTATCTGGAAATGTAGGATTCGAAATTAGGAAATAAATCTACATCTAGGACTCAGATCTGGGAATCATTTGCATCGATGTGTTATTTGAAGCTGAGAAAGCAAGTCAGATGAGCAAAAAATGAAGGAAAAAAACACTTTAGCAAGTTTTTAGAGCCAATTTAAGCAGGATGAGGAGGTAATCAAGTGAGGGAAGAAGTGTTAAGTAGAAAAGGAAGGGTTGCTTTAATAACACGTGAGTGGTGGGTATTTCTGGGAACACAGTGGAGTAAGAGGGACCTAAACTCACCGGCCCCAGTGTTATCTACAACTAGGTAACACTAACAGGGTAAGTAACCCAGAAAACAACCCCAAGACCGGCAGAACAAACTCTACAGCTAAATGTAGAGAAAAAGCCACATCAAGGAGGGTAAGATAAGTGGAGATGTGGTGGGGAGCTAAGCAGAGCTGCAGGACTGTCCACGGGAGGGAAGGACCGGGAGGGAAGGACCTGAAGGTGCAGAGAGGGGAGAGAAACAGACCCTCGCACTGAGGAGCCCACCCAGGAAAGATGACTCCCTGTAACATCTGGCTTTGAAAACCAGAAGGGCCGAATTTCCAGAGTTCTTACAACCCACAGGACTTAAAATCCAGAATTTTAAAAAGAAATCAGTGGCTCCACTCAAGGACAGCTAGTTGGACAAGAGGAAACGGAGTGCCTGCCCTTAAAGAGACAGCACAAGAAAGAGCCCACAGAGAAACTGTGTAAAAACTATGGTTTGAAAAATGCCTGGGCCATGAGAGAGAGAGAGAGTTACTTACTCATCTCAGAGAGGTCCTAGAAGGACAGAGATCACTGGAAGACTCGTCGGGAAACAAAGGAGCCAGCAGGAGCCATTCCCCTCCTCTACCCCCCAGCATAAGTATATGGCCACCTTGGGAACCAGCACAGCACTGACACTTGCTACCTAACCTGCTGTCACCACCACCCCGCCACCCTGCCCCCTCCAGCCAGGCCTGCCCCAATCCCTGTGCCATAGGTCCTGTCCTCCAGAGGACTGGCTGTGCATGAATCTTGCAAACACTGCCTGTCCCTCTCCAAACACATTGGGGAACCACCTCCTCAAATGCACTTTTGACTGGAATCCATCCAAAGCAGAACCACAAGGCTGGCAGGGTGCAAGAAGCTCCAGCAGGAACCAACACCAGTCCAAAGAGACTCCTCTCCTGGGGAGAGGGAAAGGTCACCACACAGGCCCGGCATTCGGTCCCAGGAGTGGGCTAGGGGCTGACAGCTGGTTGGCCTGAAGGCCCGCCCACCAATGGAAGCTTCTTAGGGGACAACACAGGGAAAGCACACTGCAGTTTGGTGCTACCGAACCTTGCAGACGCCTGATCTGACTCCACGAAAGCCCGGGCGCCCCGCACTGGCCCACTAACAGTCCAGGGACCAAACACTGCCCACAGCTGGCAAAGAGAGCTACTGCAGATGACGGCACTGAAGGAAAGAGCAGTCCAGACACCAACAGCAGGGCATAGGCGACACGCATGGGAGATGCCTCGGAAATGCCAGGCTCCGGGGTAGAGGGGAGACAGCACCACAGGATGCCACAGGACCTCCTCTTCATAAGGTCACTACTTTCCGAAGCAGGACATAGAGCTGACTTTCTAACACCCAGAAACAAAGAGGGCCACACAAAATGAGACAGGGGAGTATTCCCCAAGTAAAAGAACAGGACCCACCCACAGCAAGAGACTTAAGCAAAACAGACAGGAGTAATCTGTCTGATGAAGAAATTAGTGATCATAAAGAAACTGGAGTTGAAAAAAGAGTGGAGGACAATCAGTGAGACCCTTAAAAAAGAGAGTAAGAACCCATCAGAGATGAACACAGGAAATGAAATTAAAAATATACTAGATGAAATAAATAGTAGATAGAAGAAGCAGAAAAATGAATCTGTGACCTGGAAGACAGAGTAATCAAGCTGAGGCAGTGAAAGAAAAAAAAAATAATAAGCAAAATAAGAAAAAAAAAATAAGCAAAATAAAAGCAAAGCCTGGATGGTCCACTTAGTTAAGTGTGTGGCTCTTGATTTTGGCTCAGGTCTGGATCTCAGAGTCCTGAGATCGAACCTGGTGTAGGGCTCTGCACTTAGTGTGTGTGTATATATGGAGTGGTGGCGGGGGGCTTCCTCCTCACCTTCCCTCTACCCATCCCCCTACTCACACTCTACCACTTAAATAAATAAATAAATAAATAAATAAATAAATATTTTAAAAAGAAAAAAAAAACCAGCCTACGTCATACTCAATGGTGAAAAACTGAGAGCTTGTTCTCTAAGGTCAGGATCAAGACAAGGATGCCTACTTTTACCATTTTCATTCAGCATACTGTCAGAAGCCTAGCCACAGCAATCAGAAAAGAAAAAGGAGTAAAAGGCATCCAAATTGATAAGAAGGTGCTAAAGCTTTTGCTGTTTGCAGATTACATGATACTGCATGTAGAAAACCCTGAAGACCACAAAAAAAATTACTAGAACTGACAAAAGAGGGACACCTTGATAGCTCAGTCGGTTAAGCATCTGCCTTCAGCTCAGGTCATGATCGAGAACAGAGTCCTGGGATCCAGCACCATGTTGGGCTCCCTACTCAGTGGGGAGTCTGATTCCTCCCCTGCCTCTCCCCGCTGTTGGTACTCTATCTCTCTCCCTCTCTCTCTCTCCTTCTCAAATAAATAAAATCTTAAAAAAAAAACAAAAACAAAAACAAATGAATTCAGTAAGGTCACAGGATACAAAGTCAACGTACAGAAATCCACTGCATTTCTATACACTAATAATGAAGTAGCAGAAAGAGAAATTGGCGGTAAGGCTGTGGAGAAAAGGAACCCTCATGCAATGCTGGAAATGCAAAATGGTGCAGCCACTGTGGAAAACAGGATGGAGGTTCCTCAAGAAATTAAAAATCGAACTACCCTATGATCCAGTAATCCCACTACTGGGTATTTACCTAAAGAATATGACAACACCAAGTCAAAAGGATATACGCACCTCTATGTTCACTGCAGCATTATTTGCAACAGCCAAATTATGGAAGCAGCTCAAGTGTCCCCTGAAGATGTGGGGTGTGTGTGTATATATATACAATGGGATGTTATTCTGCCATAAGAAAGAATGAACCATTTCCAACAACTTCTATAGATCCAGAGAGTAAAATACTAGATGAAATAAGTCAATTAGAGAAAGACAAGTAACTCACATGTAGAATTTAAGAAACAAACAAAAAAAGAGAGAGAGAGAGAGAGAGACAAACCAAAACCCACACTCTTAACTACTGAGAACACACTGATGGTTACCAGATGGGAGGTGGGTGGGAGGATGGGTGAAATGGGTGATGGGGGTCAAGGAACGCACTTGTCATGATGAGCCCTGGGTGACGCATGGAAATGCTGAATCACTATACTGTACACCTGAAACTAACAGAACACTGTAGGCTAAGTCTACTGGAATTAAAATTTAAAGAAGAAATACCATGTGAGTAGTAGATGCGAATAGATATTAGAGTAGAATATTTAGAAGAGCTACTCTCAGGAGAGGAGTAGACTCTTCACAGGGCAACATGATTAGCGAGCAGCCAGGAGGACTCGGTGGAGACCGATCTCTGAAGAGCTGAGGCGGCATGGTTTTCTAACTTTATAGAAGACTAGGCATAGAAACGGCAAGTACTGGAAGCTTCTGCCCACTGGCATTTTACCCAATAATTGTAGAACTGACCTGATATCTAGGGACTGCCAGAGTACACACAGTCTAGCAAAACGTAAGGAATTCTAGGATGTAAAGTAGAACAGAGCAGATAACTCCAGCTGAGAAGCCCCCCCCTTTTGTTCTGGAAAAAAAATCACCAAGGTCAATGAAAATCTAACTATACAATCAGAAAGAGGAGGTAGTAGAGTACCAAAGCCGGGCAAAAATTAATTCTAATCCTTTCATGGATTTCTGAGCCATTTATTGGGTGATTGAATGGTTCAACAGGTCTGAAGCACAATGTATCCGGCACTTTCCTCAGCTCTGGAGATGGAAAAATCTCAGATGAGCAGGGAGATAAGGCAGAGAAATCCGAAGCAACTTAATGAGGGTCCCACAAGAAACTTATGGTAAAACCTCCTGAGGCCCAGGCTATGCTTTTTGCCTTCTGTCCAATTTCTTACATTTCTCTCCAACCAAGTGCTAATTTATTTTTTCCAAATCTGGACGCATTTCTTGGAAAGTCCTTGTATCTTCTGGCATTTTCTAATTTGTTCTGATTTTATAGGTTGCTTCACTTAATCAAAATCCTGTTTCTCCGACTATAAAATGATAATATTGCTGTAACCTGCACTTGCTTATACATAATAATAAGCATTACAGAGATAGAGTCACCTGAGTTCCTTGGAGAAAGGCACTATGGAGACAAAGGCAGATATTCAATATTGCAAATAATCTCATCTTCTCTTACTATCAAATGTTCATCTAAATTGCATGAAACAGAAAAAAGTGGCTTCTTTAAAATTCCATTGTAGAAAGATATCCATTCTGACCTAGCTGTGCCATAAAAGTAAGAGTGGGAAACACCATTCTTTGTACTTGGAACAAACAGGAAATGGCTAGTTTCATTTCACTAAAAGGCAACTCAAGGGGGCTGGCTTTATTAGCAGTACAGGAAGAAGACCTCGTCATAGGAAAACAGTAACACTATTTTGTAGTCATCAGAGAGGGAGAAAAACCATGAGACCCGTAACTACAGGAAACAAAGAGTTGCTGGAAGGGGAGGCCATTGGGGGATGGGGTAACTGGATGAGATCCATTAAGGCAGGCACGTGATGTGATGAGCACTAGGTGTTATACACAACTGATACATTATTGAACACTACATGTGAACCTAATGATGTACTATAAATTGGCTAACTGAACTTAAATAAATGAAAAGAAAACAGTAACTTTGTTTTGTTAACATTATGGATCCTCTGGAAAGTAGGTGTGCCCTGCCCAGTGCAAGTGAATCCATTTTTTCCACCCTGGTGGTGCTGAATTGTTTTGTTGTCAGCTTGGTTGCACAGGGAACTGCATTTTCCAGAACTCACTTTCCTATAAGGTTCTGGGTCAGGCCAATGAAGTTGCAGCAACTAGATGAGGAAGAAGTAAAGCTACATGACTGTTACCCTTTGAAGTTGGTTGCTGGCTGCAGGTAATGAGAGACCACCGAGATGTGCTGGCAGATTCCAGTCTGCCCAGATTATTTTCTTAGCTGCCACCCCTGCCATAGTCGGCAGAGTTCTAAGAAAGCCCCAAGCTTCTTGCTCCCTAGTGTACTCCCCTTGTGTAAGACCTGCAGCTGAACGGCTGGAGGGAGGGTGCGACCGTGAACGTGATACGCTCTCACTCCCACCGCTAGGTTACTCACCAGCTGACTTTGAGTTAATCAAAAGCAAGCTTCTCTGGGATGGGCTTGACTTAATCTTCCAGAGCCTTTAAAAGAAGGTCAAGTGTCAGAGAGGTTCATTCCTACTGGCCTTAAAAACAAGACTTCCCTGATATCGACACCAACAGAGAAAAGAATTCTGCCAACGACCAGGTGAGCCTGGAAGAGACCCCAAGCCTCAGATGAGACACCAGCCCTTGATGACACCATGGTGGCATCCTTGTTAAACCCTAAGAGGAGGAGCAGGCTAACCTGTGTCCAGACTCCTGACCCATGGAAAACTGTGAGATAATAAATACATATTGTCTTAAACTGGTAAATTTGTGGTAATTTGTTACATACTAACAGATAACTAGTATATCCATTATGATAATTTGTTACATACTAACATAAACAGATCACTACTGTATCTGTTCACCAAAAGAAACACCAGGTGCACCCTATCCGATGCCTTGCTGAAAATTCAAAGGCAGTAGCCATGAAGAGCAAAGACATTCATAGACTTCACCAGCCTTTCTTGATGGTCTTACTCTAACAGCTAGACATGCCAGCTTCAATATTCCTCTACGAGTTCTAACTCCCCAGCTCCTTTTGTAATTGTGTAGCATATAATTTATATAACAACTTTCTCACTTTGTGACACTCATGGTGGCTCTGTGTCCCTGAATGAACCATGACTGATACGGTGACGGGTCACAGAGTGGCACTAGGACAACAGAATCTTTAGAATGGAGATCTGGAATTGGCTTTAACACCTAATTAGACTTATGGACATTAATGACCTTGTCACCAGTGTTAGCACACTGGTAATCCAAGGAATTCCAATTGACAATCCAAGTGACAATACAGAAAACTAAACTGTCACCTCCAGACATCTATATTCAAGCACCCATAGAAGGCAGTGCTTTTTGGGACCAAGTAGTTGCTGCTATAAACATTTTTAGTTAAAATAAGGTATATTGAGATTACTTGGCCAATTATAAATGCATTAGAGCACTCAGAGAAATACAATTATGATCTTGTGGCTTTAAATTCCCACTGCAAGGTCCAGTTAAAAGTCAGAAAGCTTTAGTAACTGCCCTAAAAGAAAACTTTATCTCCTATAACCATAGGCACAAGATTTCTGAAAATCAAACCAAAGTCTAATCCTGTGGGTGACTTAAATACAATACAGATGCAATCCACAATTGCATAGGGTGTTTTTATTTTATTTTATTTTTAATGTTATAGTTAGGGTATTGATGGAGAAGAAGCAGGATGTTGGAAGTTTGGATGGAGGGATTTAATGGGCAGAATCTAATGAAACTGAGCATGTCACACCCTGAAAATTCTGCTGAGCTCCCTTTTCCAACAGAAGCAGACCTTGCTCCCTTATATGAGTAGCATCTCTCCATCGCTGAAGAATGTGCATTTATTTCCCATAAGGTAGTTACCTACAGGAGATTGCTGGTCCTCCTCAGGACCCTCTCCCACCACCTGCCATTGTTTCCAGGCCCAAGTCCTGGCATGACCTATAGGGTCAGATTCAAACTACAACCCATGGAAAGGAGCCCTATGCACATAAAAAGAAATGTGAGATTTTTCCAATTTACATTGAATGGTTAGAGCCAAAGCAGTAATCAGAATGGTTGAAAGCACAAAGATCGCTGATGTTGGCTAATTGATCATATTGTCCTTGGGACTAAAAGAAAAGATCAGAAAATTAGAGTTTTGACTTTTTTAAGTGAAAAAAGGTTCTAGATCAGATGAAATCTGTCTTGAATTTTCAAAATGCAGCCCCCAACTTGACCTGAGCCAGCTTACAGACCTAGTCACTTGGGTAAAGTGGAATCTAAGTCCCCTTGAGAAAGGAATCTGTGCATGCTAAAAATGCATGCCTCAAATCCTTCTCCTGCTCTTCTCCAGTGTGACCAGTGACCATTTAGGGAGTTGGCTTGAACAGAAGAGGTGGGGGAATGTTATGCTGGCCTTTCAGGAATTATTACACAACAGCTTTGAACTGACACTAATTTCTGGTGACTTAAAATGTTACTGTGATCTACCATTCAGAGTAGGGGCTTACGGAGGCCCTGTGATTATGAAGTTGTGGCCCAGGTCTACCTCACAGTAAGCACAGTGGGCCCCCACACCCAATCTGTGCTTATCTCCTCTGTTCCATAATCTAAAATTAATAGACATCTCAGAAAGTGGCAGATTCCCACATTGGTTTCCACACAGATAATGTGATGGGTCTTCTTGTCGAAAAGGTCACATGGAAGCCACCAGAACTGAGTCTACTTACTAAAATAAGAAACCAAAATGATGCTGCATTCTTGGAGAGATTGCAAATATTACTGCCACCCTCATAGCCTCAGAAAATACATGAGTTGTGATTCTTACCACATACCTATTCCACCTTCCAAAGAAGACAGAAGGGTCTTCTGAAAATATCAGGGGATTATTGTAAATTGTAAGAATTTTAATTACAGCTAATGGACTAAGTCAGCTGGCACCTGGTACCTAGCTATCATTCTGGTGAATGATTTTCCTCCATATACCTAACAGTGCGGACCACCAAAAACAATTTACTTTCATCGGGCAAGGTCAGCCCCATTCATTGCCTTACCTGAGGGTTATAGTCAACTCTTAATTGCTAATTCAGAGTCTAGTCTGCAGGGTCCATGATTGCTTCTCCTTGACACTGATCCACTGTGTCAATGATAGCACAGAATGCTTCTTCTAACAGAAATCTGACTAGTGTAGCAAGAGCTTCGCACTCAGAGTTTACTGGTGTTACCATATCCCTTTACACCCTACAATAGCTGAATTATAGAACGCACTTTTGAAGACCCAGTGTCCTAGTTGGGTAGCAACACTTTGCAAAGTTGGGTTGACGGCCTCAAAGACACAGTACCTGCAACCAACATACAATGCTATCTTTCCTTTAAAGATCAGAAATTCAAGGGGTGCCTGGGTGGCTCAGTGTGTTAAGGCCTCTGCTTTCAGCTCAGGTCATGATCCCAGAGTCCTGGGATCGAGCCCCACATCGGGCTCTCTGCTCCACAGGGAGCCTGCTTCCTCCTCTCTCTCTGCCTGCCTCTCTGCCTAATTGTGATCTCTGTCAAATAAATAAATAAAATATTAGAAAAGGAAAAAAAAAATTCAAGAGGTGGAAATGAGAGTGGCCACTCTCATTATTTCTCCTAGGGATTATCTAGCTAAATTCTTCCCCAACCTTATAACATTGCTCCCTTGTTTATATACAGGTCTTCATTCCCAAGAGAAAGAGACTTCTTCTGTGGACATAATAATTATGCCATTAAAATAAAAGTTGAGGGCACCTGGGCGGCTCAGTAGGTTAAAGCCTCTGCCTTCGGCTTGGGTCGTGATTTCGGGGTCCTGGGGTCCCCACTGAGCAGACAGCCTGCTTCCCCCTCCCTCTCTCTCTCTGCCTGCCTCTCTGCCTACTTGTGATCTCTGTCAAATAAATAAATAAAATCTTTAAAAGATAAAAAAATAAAAGTTGAAAGTGCCATGTGGTCACTTAGAGCTACGTGAGTCAGTGAAACAATGGGTAAAGATAGAATTACTCTACTTCTGGGTGATTAATCCTATTTTTTTTTCCTGACAGAAGGAAATTAAATTGCATCTATACAATAAGAATAGGGAGGGTCATGTCTAGAATGCAGGAGATCCTCTGCTGCATCTCTTAGCTGTCCCATGGCCTGTGGTCAAAGTTAATGGAAAACTACAACAACCCTATATAGAAATGAAGGTTTTGATCACCTTTGTAAACAAGAAACCATGACCAGCTGAAATGCTTGGTAAGACAAAAGGGAGTATCAAACATGTATTAGAAAGAAGTTATATAAAAAATTAAAAATTAAAATAAATAAAAATAAATAAATAAGCTATGATCTTGTGAATAATTGCAGAAAAGCTAGGAAAGAGTAAGTCTTCCTTATTTTGATATGAATATATTTGCATAGGATGTTAATTCTCTTTGTTTTTAATTCCTTTGTTCTCTTTTTCCCATTCTGTAAGTCAACCTTATAACTCAGTACTTAAGTAACAGGATGTTAAGGGGGAGTGTGACTTCACCAGAAGAGGAATAAATATCATCTGAAAAATGGCTAAAGTGGGAGTTTGTGGGCTCTCCCTTGGACGGAATGTTAGCATGTCTGAGGTACAAAGAAATGATCAGATCATATCAGGCAGAGGCCTCATTTTGCTACTGTCCTCATTCGAAGTTAAATATAGGTAAAAAGAGGTGTGATGTATGCCAGTTTGACAAGGGGTTGACTGTGGGTTGTTCTATTGTCAACTTGGTTATGCTGAGAACTACATTTTCCAGAATCTCCTTGTCTAATGTAATTGTGGGTTAGAGTTTGTCAAAAATTAAGTCATATGAGCTTTGGGACACAGAAGCAGCAACCATCATTCTGCAAAGCCAGAGATGTTGAAGATAGATACAGAGGTCCTAGCAGATCCTGGCTGGGCCAAGCGGTTTCCCATTCAGCACCCAGCTCTCCTTCCCAGCTGTTGGTCCTGCTCACAGCACCCCAGGCTTCCCACCAGATGCTTTGCTGCAAAGTCACAGAGTGACAGCCATGAACAATCTCTGCCTTCCCGAGACATCTACAAGGGCTCCCGTTGCAGACACACAGGAACCTCCGGACTTCATTTAAATTCTAACTCACTCCCTTGCTCCCAGGATGGTTTGTGATGCTTCCTCTCTGAGCACTGAACTACCCTTTTCAATCCTTTGATTCTCCAGTTCCTCCCTCCAACATAGAAGGTCTAAATCCTGTAACGAATTCCTTACCAGGATACTCAGAATGGCTGTGCTTTACCAGAACTCGGACTGATACAGGAGCCTAAAAAAAGAGTGATCTTCATTTCTTGTGAAAAATCAGCAATCATTTTATAATAAACTAAATACAGAACATCCCTAAATATCAGTGTCAATGCTAAAAACAGACAAGACCCTACAGAGTATCCTCCCCTTAATTCTTTCTAACCTGGCCTGCACAGAATAATACATCATTCTCTGAAAAATGTTGCCATGTCTTCCTGTGAGTTTTCACCAGCAGACTGATGAGATCCTTTTCTTGGGGTAGTGGCTGTCTGGCCAACTCAGCCACTGTGATCAATAGTATTGATTCTATCCAGGAGGCCAGAACAGGAGAGTATGAAAATCTATTCCAGCTTATCTGAGTTAGCTTCATCACATGTACACCTTCTCACTTATTAAGATTTACCACAGAGGTTCAAAAGACAGAGGCAAAAATTGAAGAACCCAAGCCCTGATATTTGGGGGGGAAACTCAAAAGGAATCTGCATGTCTCTAAAATGCAATAGAACTGATCTAACATGTAAATTATTAACACAGTTGGCCCTGGCACAGAGACCTTCAGTAGGGGCCATTGACAAGTGCTCACCAGGCTCTCAGTAAAGTGTAATCAGCACGTTGAACAAGCACGAGTCATGGAATGAAATTATAAAGCCCTTTTATATTGCCTCTCATTGTTTTTACCACTCAATGAGGCTTTGTCTTCTCTCACCCTTATAGAAAATTCAGGCACACCTCAAGACAGTCTCGGTCATTCTTTATAAAATATTGTTTCAGCTTAAGAACTGAAATGTCCATTTCCATGTGTGTTCAAAATCCCAACCCTCTTTGGGTTGAAACATGAGGAATAAAGAGAGAAAAAGAATAAAGGATGGTCCATACTGGACGGATGGCTTTTCTCCAGAACTGGCAGATATCTGGACTGACCATTTCTCCCATGGTGTTCCCATGGATTCTCTGGGGGCCATTCTGGAGTCCCTTGATCTCTGTTCTTGTTCATCTGGTCACTTATTCTATCTTCACCCTCTGAAAATGGGTGATACCTTCAGTTTCTCTCCATGGATAGCTCTATGCCCCTCCAGGCAACCCTCTGACTTTTCCCCAGTTCTATCTTATCCATCACTGCTCTATAAGAAATAGCCACACATTCTTCCCCCGATGTATGTTGGGGTACAGGCGACTCAGGGTAGTCATCTCTAGATCTCCTGTCTACAAGAGTCAGACCATGTCTTACACTATTCCTCACTCAGGCAGGAATCAGACCCCAGGCCAGTGTGTGTGTCAACTCTCTGCGTGGTCCTAATAAGCCCCTTTCATGGGCACAAAGTGAAGGACAGGCACAACCCACCCCTTTCCTCTGAGATGGGTAGGAGAGCTCAGTGTCCACCAGCAGTCTTTTCCAAAGTCCTCTTTACAACTTTTTTATTTTAATCCTCAGTTCATTTACATCTGCTTGATGTGGAAGAGGCATTTAGAATGGTCATAAATGACCTAACCACTTTTCAACCATGACTTTCTGTGAATTCTCCATCATAAATTGTTATGCTTGCTCTAGTGTTTTGATACGTATTTGCTTACATCCTAGGAGAAAAGTCCATTGTAAAATACCATCAGGTAAAGCAATTCATTTCTGGAATCACTTATCTTTACAGTTCTTGATCTGTCCTCTCAACTTCTCTACTTACCAAGTCCACTATTTAAAGTATAATTATATTCTCAATCACTTTATATATATATATGTATATATATATATAGACATACATACATACACACACACATATACATATATATCTTAAAGATCTATTTATTTATTTTAGAGAGAGCGAGCACAGGTGGGAGGGGTAGAGGGAAGGGGAGAGAGAGGGGAGAATCTCAAGCAGACTCCCGCTGAGCTCAGAGCCCAGTGCAGGGCTTGATCTTATAACCCTCATATAATGACCTGAGCCAAAACCAAGAGTCAGCCAACTGACTTCACTGTACCACCCAGGTGCCCCATAAATGTATATTTCTTTCAGGTAGTCCACGATACCATAACTGTGATTTCTAGGTCTTAGCTTCTTTCTTTATTCATACACCTAAAATACTGCCCCCCTCAGGTCATCCTATGTGCAAGCCACAGTGCCGAACATCAGGACATCAAGGATCCTTCAACTAGAACCCGGCCAAAAAGAGATCGCTCAACTGTTAGAATTATGAGAAGAGTATTCGAGAGACAGTCAAGTTGCACAGAAGAAACAGGAGTTACCGGAGGAGAGGCTGCATCTGCTGAATCTTCAAAGAGGAACAGAAGTTGAGGAGTAGAGAGCCATCCCAGAGAAAAAGGGGAAAATACAGGTCAAAGTAGCAAGGCAAGAGAAGGAAGGGAGTAACAATTAGCCAGGGATGGTTCAGTATGCAGGGAACACACGGGTGTAAGGCAGGCCACGTTGATGGATGAGCTGAACAAGTTTAGCAAGGATACATTTTAAAGGACTTTGCATGCTTGTTAAAGTTTAAAATTTATGTCAAAGGCAATTGGAAATACCACATTTTAAGCAAGACTGTGCTGCAGTTGCAGTAAGATTGAAATTTTAGAAAAATTATTCTAACTGAAGAGCTACTGATAATTGGGGTGGGGGGAGTAATGAAACATGACAAAGCACTGACATTCTCTAAAAATTAAGATCTCATACACATAATTTAAAAGCCAAACAGTACCGCAGGAGAAAGAGGGAAGCACTGAAAAGATTCATTTGGGGGTGGGGGGGAGTCAAGAGAGACAAATTAAAAATGGGATAATACTTTCCACTGATAAGATAAAAAGTCTTTCCTGTCAAATATGATGAAGGTTTAGGGAAACAATCTCTTCAAATGTTGTGAGGGTTCAAGTCCATGAAGCCATTTTAGAAGACAACTTGGCAGTATCTATCAAAACTGAAAGTTGGGTATGTCCTGTGATTCGTCAGGCCCTCTTCTCGAGGTCTTGTATCACAAGTAATCGTGTGTGTACAAGGTTAGCACAAGGATGTTCAGAACTGCATTGTGTGGGACAATGAAACCCTGAAAACTATCGTAAAAAGATGCCATGAGGTACAAGCAGGACATTTCCTTTTTTCCTAGAACTAAAGTACACAGCTGAGAACAGAAGACATTAAATGCCTCTCATTGCCCAAGTACAGAGAACTGCCCAGTGTGGTGGGGTCCAGCTCTCTCCCCCTGGAGCCTACACACAGACAACAGGTCAGTAGAACCGACACATGACCTCCCCTCCTCCCCCGTGGTCCTATCAGGAGAACCGGGAAGAAGTTCTTCCAGTTCCCATACCCAGGAAAGGAAAAGCCCAGAGTATCTCTGAGGACAGTATGGGAAGGTTTACAAGAAAGGGAGACTGACATTTTACCTTTACTTAGATTTCTGCTTAGTCACGGGAGAACCCCCGCTCCAGAAGAAAGGAACACAAAGGAAGGACAGCACAGAGGGGCAGCCAGCTGGGGGCACTGACCATCCACTCAGGTCCCCGATTCCCATAGATCTAGAAAGTAGAACCTGCTGTGTCTCCCTAGACTCAGTCAGGGGTCACAGAAGGTAAGGAGACCGAGCCCTGCTCTCCTGCTGGGGACGGCTGCAGGGTAAAAGCTACAGAGGCATGGCCTTGAGCTGGGCTGTGGGAAGCTGCCGGCCATTCTTCTACTGTAAAATCAGCGAGCTAGGAAAGTGCTTACAACCAACCTAGAAGATCTCCACATTGGGATCTTAAACAGATGACGTGTTTTATCCCCCTCGCTCCTTTGGGTTAACGCCAAGAGAGAGAAGAATGGAAAGGAAAAGTCGGGACAAGGTAGAGGAAGGAGGGTTCATGGGCAGTCCATTCTGCCTCCCACCAACTCCCCCGCCCCAATCCCCAGTCTAAACCCTTAGACCCACATCATGACCGAGTGAGTGCAGCAATGAAAGATATTGCTTTGAATCGAACAGGAGATAATAGTGATAAAAGGTACATTACTGAGTCTTAAAGAAGTGAAGTGGAACTGGTTTAATAACAGAAAGGGACGTCACTGGCTCCAATGAGCTGTCATGAAGGGATCCCACGACTCAGCATGAGGGGGCTGGAGGAAGCTTGACAGAGCAGGGCTATTGTAGTTATTGAAAAAAATAAAACATTCTCATATACCCGGGGAGAACGGAGACTTCTTTTTAAGTAATTATACAAACTAAATGTCTAACGACTAGGAGAAAGGATAAATCTGTGTATACATACACTGAATTCAAACAGCATGTGAGGTAGTTCAAAGGAATGAAGTGATTTCAAAATTACTAATATGGATATTTCAGAAACATGTTGGCTGAAAAAAAAGGGGAAGAACAGCGCAGGCACAAGACTGTATTATATACTTTTCACGGAGATAGATAAATATAGATGTAATTTTTAGAAGAGGACTCCTTAAATGCATGTTAGTTCTTCGGAAAGAAAAATAAATATTGAAAGATCAAAGTCAAGGGGTTTTAGTTTGATGTACAAGGTGCCTTCTTTATTAAAAAAGAGACAATGTATTCAGACACTACTTTTGTAACACAACTTATAAAAAAGAGAAATTTTACTAAAACAAAACAATGGTTAATTTTGTGTGATGGATATTTGAATGACTTATTTTCTTCCTTGTACTATTTTTTAATATTTTTTTCAAGATTTATATATTTGACAGAGAGAGAGATCAAAAGTAGGTAGAGAGGCAGGCAGAGAGAGGAGGGGAAGCAGGCTCCCCACTGAGCAGAGAGCCCAATGCGGGGCTCGATCCCAGGACCCTGAGATCATGACCTGAGCTGAAGGCAGAGGCCTAACCCAGTGAGCCATTATCCTCCATAAAAAGGGAAAAGAACAGAAAAAATCAACATGCAAATGATCATTAATCTCATCAAAGTCACATAAATTCTAATAAAAATGAGATATTACTTCCCAACATATTTATTTAATTATAATAATGGAAGTGCTCATATACAGGAGGTAGGAGTTTATATGGTCATGTTCCTCTGGAAGGAATTTGGCAAGATGTATATATAATGAGTGGAGGGGTTTTTTTGGGGGGGATTGTTTTTTGGAAGACAAATAGGGATGAATTACCAGGTAGTTCCAGGGGCCCACCCAGGCTTGAAATCCACACATTAGTGGAGGCACCAATCAGCCTGGTGGCAGGATTTTTCTCATCTAGGACTCGGCATCCCATCACACAAGCACGCAAGACAGGCAGCTTCTAGAAAGTTAATTCAGTGCCTAGTATAATGAACTCTATGTTTTCCAGGGCTTTGAGTTTCAGTTTACAATCACCCTTGTCTTCCATGCGCCGTATTTCCAGTCATCAGAAGGTCCCCAATACCTTCTTCCCTGAAAGGCTCCCTGCCAGCAGACGGTGGTCCCGTTGTCACATGCAGAAGCTCAGCCACTGGTGTCCACGGCGGGACACAACTTGTGCTTGAGGGACCATGGGAGAACTTTGAGAGTGCCCGGACTCAACCCTTCACCCTCTGGCTGGCAGAGTTCTCACAGGATCACTACTACCTTTGTATCTAGAACACGGGGTTCCAAGACCAGATCCCTCAAGTGCTCCTCCATGCCAATGTTCAAGCAGACCATGGAAGTCTCTGCAGCTTCACGGTTTTATGTATTGTTTTCGCTGTTGCTTTGGTGGTCTCGTGTCTGGAATCGTGCCCCACAGAAAGAGATGTGTCCACCAAAGATACGTTAAGTTAAATGGAGAATTTTTTGGGGGGGGGAAACACTTGAATTTCATAAACCCAAGAGGTTATGAAGGATAAGTCAGGCACAAATAAATGTCTCCAGATGAATCTTTTAAAAGCATATGATGCAGGGCCCTTGGGTGGCTCAGTGGGTTAAAGCCTCTGCCTTCAGCTCAGGTCATGATCTCAGGGTCCTGGAATCGAGTCCCGCATCGGGCTCTCTGCTCAGTGGGGAGCCTGCTTCCCCCCTTCTCTCTCTGCCTGCCTCTCTGCCTACTTGTGATCTTTATCAAATAAATAAATAAAAAGCATATTACGCTCAGATCTCACCCTCAAAGATTCTGATTCCAAATTCTGTGAGGCAAATCCTTGTTTTAGCACAGTTGTGTTAATAATGGCTCATCTACCCTCCTCACAGAATTTCTCCCCTATAAAGAGATGCACAGCGATCTTCCAGAAGATGTTCCACTTTCAGAACTCTTTTAACACTTTTCGTTCCACGTCAAGGCTCCCGACGGGGTCCTGGGTTTGTACGCATCATTTTAAGGACCTCTAGGTTTTGGTCAGCCTCTCATACCTCAGGATTTAAACGCAATGTTAACCGAACACTCAGGGGCTTAAAGATCACCTCATATGTCATAGCTCTTTGACATGACCCTACTAAACAACTTGTTCCCCATATAAGTAAGCATCACCATCAATGGCACGCACGGCTCTCTGAAGTTGATGCCCTTTCTCAACTCTGTATCTTAGATATCAAAGTGACAAAACATTATGGAGAGTATGCACCAGGCTCTGTTTACAAAGGATAGTCGAACTCATGTAGTTTCTTAAATACCCACGCAGCCACGGGTCATGTGCCGGGAAGGGCTCCCAACCCACGCCGGCCCTCCTCAGCGCCGCCTGAGTGCCGGCCCCATCCCGGCCACGGGGTGCTGCTACAGCAGCGAGAACGAGGGCTGGGACCGGGGCAGAGAGGAACGGAAGCTGCTGCTGGACCCGGGCAGCCCCCCTACCAAAGCCCTCAATGGAGCTGAGCCCAGCTACCACCGCCTGCCTCCCACTCGCACGGATGCTCTCCTCCGTCCTTGCTAAGACAGCCAGCAACATCACTGATGTGTCTGCCGCGGTCCCCGCCCCCACCCCCAGCCCCCCTCCTCTCCCCCTCCCCCCCCCCGCCCCACACCCCCCACCCCCGGGCACGGAGCAGCGTGAGCACACGGACCGGACTAGGCAAGGCGGTACAGCTCCCCCTCGGCTGTGCGCAGCAGCAGCCTGACCCGCTGGAAGAAACCGCCGCCGCTGCTGCCGTCTCTCGCCAGCCAGTCCCACCTAGCGCTGGCCAGCGGGCCGTCCCCTTCTCCGACTGGCAGCAGGTGTCCAGGAGAGCTGCCCCTGCCTACCGTGCGCTTTCTCACATCCCGGTGGACGCAAAGGGGGAGCTGGTTGTACCGTTTGGGATCCCGTGAAGACAGGGACGGCTGGACAGCTCTTCTCCTCCCTTCACCCCGTGTCCACCCTGCCTCCCCCCGGCCTCCAGCCTCACCACGGCTCACACAGCACCCTGACCTGCTACGAATCACGGAGAAGAGCGTGGAGGAGGAGGCCTCAGCGCTTGAGGACGGAGCCAGGGAGGGCAGAACCATTTGGGACTGGCGTTCAAAGCCCTGGCCAGGGATAGGGTAGGGATCAAAAGGTCAGGACCTAGTAGGTCCTCACGGTCACTGGGAAGGTCGAGGTACCACTGTGCTGGGTGATCCCTAGGGGGGCTGTGGCGGGCCCCCATCCCACCCTTTCTCTTGGCCTCACTCCTTCCCCCCCTCCCTGACTTGGTGCTCACATGCATCTCTCCAGGGTTGGTGACCCCGGTCTGGACGAGCTTGAATTTTAATGAACTTTGTATTTCTAGCACCCTGGGTTTTTACATGTTTGGGGTTTGGGGGCTTTGTTTTGATTGGGCGCCCTCGATAAAGAAAGTGTATTCATCTGTGGGGGAAAAAAAAAAAAAAAGAAACAAAACCAGAACTCCCCAAGTCGCCAGGCATCCTGAACCGCCATGTCCACCAGAGTGACTTCAGCTTAATACACATTCACATCACTGGCCTTGGTGTTTCACTCTCTTAGCACGGCTGAGTACTTGAACACGTTTACAGGCTAAGTCACTGGTATAGATTTAGAGTGAGTTCAGAAATATGTCTTAACACTGAATGCTGTGTTACTTGCAGTAACATTCCAAGTATTTTTAAATAATTTACTTTTTTTTTAATGAGGCTTAAAGACACATTATTTTTAATCACAAATAACCGAACCTGATGAGCACCAAAGCAATCACCAGCAGAGACTGTATTCCAGACCTGGTATCGCTCCCCACTACCAGGCAACTACTGTTGCTAGGAGAGTGGGTGGCAGTTTCAAGTGCAAAAAACAGCAGTCTTTAAAATTCAAGGTCAAGGGCACATTAAGAAACTGGGGCCATGGTGGCCTCAGCCAGAGCAGCCCCGTAGCCACAGTGAGGATCCTTGACGACCACCCCCACATCCAGCTTTCTTCCATATCCCCAGCAAATGAAATTATTTCCAACGTTGGTGTTCCAAGTCTCATACCCCTCTTCCCCATTTCACAATCAGGCTTTTATCTGCAGAGCATTCAACAAGCAGCATGCACATGGTTGTTCTTGGCTTATGGCTTTCTGCTCATCAAGAGATTGAAGGTTTAGCCAATTTTCTTATAATAAATTCTGAAGGTGGGCGCCACGGTTTCACTTTCTTCCTTCCATTCTGAGGTTCTAATCCAACTCATCTAGTGTTGGCCTGACAAACTCCAAGCCATCTGGAAGAGATTTCCAGCTTCTTTAAACTTTAAGCCTTTTCTTTCACAGGATAATTTGCAAAGACTCTATCTAGGTCTTTGGGGAAGTCACATGGCATCTCCAGTCCTCACTTCTCCTCACTGGATATCTATCTACTTTATCTGTTACTTCACACTCAAAAAATATACTTTTAAAATTAATAAAAGTACATGCAAGCTTAGCTGTATAAGAATATCCACCTCCCCCAATGACACTCCGATGGCTTTCTAGAGTAGAAAAACAAATGCTAAAGGTCATGTGGCTCTCTGCTCATGGGAAGAGGTTTTCTTCTCATAAAATCACTGCTGGGCTTTCTCTGAATCTGAAGCCCAGCACCAAAAGAAAAAAAAAAAAAAAAAAAAACAGTGGGTGGTGGAGGGTGGTGGTGGAGGTGGGGTTCGTGCAGAGCTGTCCTCATAATTTGTGTGTAGCTTGGTATAGAAAAAAAATGCTGCTCTGATTCAACAGCTAGAAGTTTACAAATGAGAAACAGAGAAATAAAGTGACTAGCCACATATGTAGGGGTAAATTAGAAGAAAGGGAATCAGATTCTCATGAACTCCGGTTGAAGCCACATCTACCACACAAAGCCGCCCTCTCTGTATGTAAGGAGCTAAGACACAAAACTGGTGGAAAGCATCAAAATAAGAGGCAAGAGTTGCCTTTGCTAAGGTTTGCTGCAACCTCTCATTTCTCCATGTTTCCAACACAAGCCCCAAAAAGAAAACTTGTGTCTATAATCTAAATTGGTTAATGTTTCTTGGACTCTTAGAATTAGAGAACATTTAATATGTCTTCTGAGTAATGAGGAAGAGCTTCTCTAATTCTTGCTTTGACCTGCCATTAATTTTAATTTGACAAAGCCACTCTTAACACACAATTCAGAGAGTGCTGAAACGTCAATACATTTCCCTATTCAGACAGCTCCTTAATGCGCGGTTCATTCATTCTCTACATTACCATGAGAAAAGCCATTCCATTTACCAAAGGGATGACAACCAATGGAAGCTCCAGTCTTCTTACAAGTGAGAAAATCATTAGCTTTTGCCACCAAGTAATTATGGCCAATGCCTCTAGAGAGTAGCAAATCCCCCCTCCACGAAGCTATTATTGGTGTCCTTCTGAGGTCAGAGGCATGAAGACTGAGGAGTAAAGATGACATATTTCAATGTAACCTTTAAAATCCCTCTTTGAAAGACTGTGTAAAATGAAAATCTCCAGAGACCTGAACTTTTACAACTCAGTAAACAGTCACCAGTTGTTCCCATTAAAGTCATCCCTTAGGGAGATTTAATGAGCAAGAAGAGGAGCATTTGTCAGGATTTCCTACTTGATCTTTTGATCTCCTCAAAAGCAGGTTCATGGCAAAATTGTCTCCAAAACAAAGGGTTCAGGAAAAGCCCTATTACTGGTTAGTACTTACATAAGGGTAAACAACATTAATAACTATAATCTGTACTGTACTTTTTCATTTATGAGAAAAAATTAGACCATTTTCCCCATTAGGTATTAACAAAGCTAGTGCTATTACCACCATCCACAGATAAGGACTCAAGAGAGATGGAGATTGAATAGAGTTTACATGCTAATCATGCATCAAACTCTATTTGTAGCAATCTCTGGCACTGATGGGCAGCTCTTGACCTAGAACAATATTTCAGTATGATATTAAGACCTTACACCTTCAGGCTACAAACTTTTTGCTCATTTATCTTACAAAATATTTTGGAACTATGTAGCCTATTATACAATTTTATATTTTCACCTCGAAGTTTCTATCATATGATCAAACAACTGTAAGGTATATCATTTCTAACATTTTATAAATATTAATATTTGAAAATAAGAGTTTTTTGTATTTTCAATATATTCAAAGGACTCTAAATACCACTCATGATCTGACACATGCCTTTATCCATTTATAGATGACATGAAATAGGTCTTTAACACTTAAAAATTTCGTATCATTTCATTTTGCTTTTGAATTCATGGATCTATTTCACATCCTAATAGAACTGTATCCTTGTGTAGCATATTTTTATATTTGAAGGACTGTCACACTGTCATTCTAGCACACTGTTGCATAATGAAAAATTGGACGTTGTACAATTTGCTCATTGCATTTTTCTGTAACCATAAGCTGTGGAGGTCAAGAAAAAAAAAGCTGTACCCACCTCAAGTCTAGCCTTGACATAAGTACAGCCATCTTGGCCCTGGCAGCCATCTTAGGTCTCCGTGACCGGTAAATGACCCCTGGCTCCAGGAAGACTGACCAGAGGTTATGAAAACAAAACACCATACCAAAAACTGATTAGGAATAGGATACTTAACGAGGTAATAAGTCATGTCAGGAGTCGGATAGCTTGACGTTGTAATAAATCATGTCAGATATAGGACAGGTTAACACTGTAATAAATCACAAGAACATAGGGATGTGATCGTGGCCCAATCACCTACTGCCAAATCCACCCCTACTGTGTCTCTAAAAACTCTGACTGTAATCTGGTTCAGGGTCCAAGTCCCTACTCCGTTGCATCTGGTATACTTGGGCCCAAGCTTAAGCATGT
Organism: Mellivora capensis; assembly: GCA_004024625.1. Classification (NCBI taxonomy): domain Eukaryota; kingdom Metazoa; phylum Chordata; class Mammalia; order Carnivora; family Mustelidae; genus Mellivora; species Mellivora capensis. The sequence continues at coordinate 14,330 of PISX010000492.1, read as the reverse complement.
CACCTCAGGGTCCAAGTCCCTACTCCGCTGTTGTCGGGTATACTTGGGCCCAAGCTTAAGCTTGTCAAATAAACCCTCGTGTGATTGCAGCAGTGCTTATCTCCTTGGTGGTCTCTCAAACGCAAAAACTCCGGCATAATATAAGCGTCCAATTTTTAAAATTCAGGTCTTTGAGTTGAGATACTCATACTATTATAATTCATACAGAACTTGAGTTTAGAGATAGAAAAAACTGTGTTACTAAAACATTTTTCATTAAGTATTAAAACTTCACTTAAAATGCATCTCTTAATAAGGTGGAATGGGTTCATGATAGACAGAAAATGCTCCTACTCTAATCCTGAGAATCTGCAAGTATGTTACCTCCTAGGATTAAAGGATTTTCCCAATGTGATTAAATTAAGGATCTTGACAGGAGGGTTTATCCTGATCCTGGGTGGACCCAGGGTCATCACTGGAGGGTTCTTAGAAGGAGGGAAGTAAAAGAGTCAGAGTAAGAAAAGAAGAGGAAATGACAGAGCAGAAGATACACCCAGGAACGCAGATGCCATCAGGAGCTGGAAAGGGCAAGAAAAAGGGTTGGTTGTCTCGGAGCTTGAAGAGAGCCCATGGCCCTGAGGACCCCTTGATTTTAGCCCTGTGAGACTCTGGACATCTGACTCTAGAAGATGTTGAGTCTGTGCTGTTTTAAACTACTAAATTTGAGGTAATTTGTTACAGTGTATAGGGAACTAATTAATGCACAGCTTTTGTTTGCAATTGTGTCCATTTAGGGGCGCCTGGGTGGCTCAGTCGTTAAGCATCTGCCTTAGGCTCAGGTCATGATCTCGGTCCTGGGATTGAGCCCTGCTGGGTGGGGAGCCTGCTTCTCCCTCTCCTGCTTTCCCTGCTTGTGCTCCCTCTCTCACTGTCTCTGTCAAATAAATAAATAAAATCTTAAAAAAAAAAAAAAGTGTCCGTTTATCCCTGGAGGACTATGACTTCTCACTGGAATAAGAAAGGATTCAGCATTTATTTTTATACCTATTTTTCATTTTATGTAAGCATGAAGAAGCCTATTCTGAAAGACAGAAGTTTCATTATAGCAATGGCCATCATTCTTTGAGCCTCTTCTGAGTTCTGCAACAAAAACTGTGCTGTGTTCTAACATAAAAATCGTTTTTAATTTTAATTGAGATATCATCAATTTCAAGTACGTTTTACTGGGGCTAGGATTATGGATGAGAATGAAGGCCAGGGTGAGACTAGGGAGGCGCCACTCACTGTTGGGGTCATGCAAGGATAGAGTGGATACTGGCATGACCCCCATGGTGAGTGCTTTCTTGAAGTTTCCTCCCTGGGTGCCTTGTTTATTTCACCATGGTCTTGGCCTTGGGTCCCACTCTAGTATTGTAAAGAGCAAAGGAAAACAAACAGAAAACCCATTTAAAGATGGCTTTAAAAAATTAACTTTAGTGTACATTATTAAAGGAATTCATTGCTTCCATTTCTGAGAAATATATTAAAAAAAAAGACTAATTGTTAATTTTTCTGTTAACTTTTCATTTAAAGGCATCTGTTCAATTAGTCTCAGAAGCTTAGGGAAAATGAGCTAATGTTAATTTCAACATGTGCTTTGAAACATTACATTTTGAGTAACAAACTTTCAGCTTCTTCTGTGCTTGAAATGCACTTCTTTCAAAATGTTGGAGATGAACATACAGCTCATTTTGGTAATTAACAAAGTGACTAGACAGAGTTCCATGTATCTTGCCAGGAGGACTGACAAAATGCTAGAGAGTATCTCCCCCACCCAATGTCTGGTTATTATGTGACCTCAAGCAATCTGAGAATTCAATCACCAAAAATGCTTACTAGAAACTAATCCTAACATTGTATGACAAAACCCATCATTTTTAATGGTTCAGCATCTTAAATTCTGGGAAGATCTAGACTGAATTCTAGACATATTTAAGGAAACAAAACCCATAATATTAATATTTGAAACAAAAAGTCACTACATTTTAAAATCGTTTATATTCTTCATGTTTTATGTAATTCAGCCAATTAAAATAAGATTCTACTTTTCTTACTCTCATTTGATATGTGTAAGCAACTGATTTGGATATATATTTTAAGTTAAAATCATATTCAATTTATGTTCAACACTAGAAAGTGACTTTAGATACAGCATATTTATGTTTTATTTTTTAGGTTTCTAGGAGTTCTGCAAGTAGTTGCGAAGGCTTGTCAGCAATTTGAATGCTTAAATTAAAAATCCCATTTATCAAGTTTTATACATGTAAAAATGTTTGAAGATGTTTAATTATGAAGGCTGTAAATGGAAGTAAACATTATGCAAAATCCCTTCATATGTGATTGCTAAAATTCTCTAGACTCATGAACAGAATCACACTGTGTCAGCTGAACTTAAAGGCATAAGGAAGAAAGGTATTGGATTTTTTTTTGCTTTAATAAATAAAACATTAATTTTGAAACACAATTTAAACCTCCGAATGGACTTTTCTGAACATAAAAATTACTCAGAAGGGCACCAAAAAAATGAACATTTAATACCACTTATCAGCAGTAGGACTGGCCTAAGTTGCCTAGTCTACGGGAGCCTTTTTTTGTCACCTACAGCTGGAGTTGACAATAAAGAATGAAGGACACAACACACTTAAACTCCTAGTCCTGTGTCTCGTGTTGAGCAGATATTTAACAGTGATTATAAAAAAAAAAAAAAAAGTTCATAAAACACCATGTGCCCCCAAACCCTTAACCTTTAGAAACCTATCCTAAAGAAATGCGCATCTGTGTGCATGGAAATAGATGCGTGACAATTTTGAAGTACTGATCTCATAGTAAAAACCAGAAAACCACGGAAATGTCTAACAATAGGGAAAGTATAGTAAAATAAATTAGGGTGCATTTATGCCATGAAATACTATGCAAGGGTTAAAAAGGGTGGGGAAGAGATATATACACTCACATGGAAAGATTTCTCCAGTATATTATTAAGTAATGAGAAACACTGCAGAAAAACAAATACCCCATTTCTGTACAAAGAAATGCATTATTTATTTATGGCAACAGAACAGAAAGGATTCACACTAAACTGTTAACAGTGATACGGCGATCCTGTGTGGCTGGAGGCAGCATGGTGATGGCTGGAGGACGAGGACAGGTGAGGGTGTTACACTCCTGTGTACTCAGGCATCGTACAAACTACTTTGCAGGTAATCACCCATGTATGCACACACGCACACACGCACACACACACACACACACACACACACACACAGAGTATGTGCTGTAATTAGGAAGTTTAACAGTGGAATGAATCCATTTTTATAAAACTATCTCTCTATATAACTATATCTCTGTACATTTAAGTGATCTGTACCCACTATACATGACAAAGGTGTCACTCTACTGCTCATGCCACGTTGAAACACTTCGGCTGAAATTGTCCCAAGCAGATCTTGTTGGATTTGACAGCTCAGGTGGTATCCAACGGCTTGGCTTTTATGTTTCTTCACTATCCATGCAACAGCGTGAAGACATATGGTAGTACAATAGTAACACACCTCCAGCAATGATAAACGAACACCTAGTGAGTGCCAGGCACTGCTCGAAGAACTTCAATTTAATGAACTTGTGTCATCCTAACAATAACTGCATAAGGGAGACACCACTCCAGTCATCATACATAGAGAAGAGACCTGTGCCCGAAAGGTTGGGGAACCATCCATAAGGTCGCACAGCTACAAAGGGACAGAGACAGGATTTGAAGTCCGGTCCCGAGTACAGGGTTGTGTTCATAAATCGCTGCACCTGAGACTGCTGTTTTAGCAGAGGAAGGAGGACAGTTATAGTACCACAGATACATTTTCAAGAAAACTGCCATAATAGCGAGTAGAGCCAACCTTACGTTGATTGTGTTCAGCACTCCCATTTTTTGAAAACTGGGAGACACGCATGCTAACGCACAAATGAAGCCCGGGCACACTTGGGTGAGACCCAATGCATCGTGCTCAAGATGAGAGGATCATAGTTACGCCTCCCAACAATGTTCCCACCACCACACGGTCATAAAGAACAGGAGATGATCTTCATTCCTTTACCCCAGGTCCTTGACAGAGATAAAACAACTCAACCATCATCATCTAGCTCCTGAGTGGCAGAGATGAGCTAAGAACCCTGAATCTGGGCAGGAGCCCTGTGTACTCACTTATCCATTTCCAAGAATGTGTAGCTTTGCAAGGAGGAGAGCTACAGTCTGCTCTGTCCAGAGAATGGTATGCAAAGTAGGTCCAAGGATGTCCCTGAAGCCATGTGGTTGGAAGGAAAAGCATATATGCTAGAATCCCACAGACCTGAGTTTAAAACCTACCTCAGTTCCTTCCTAATTGTGCCCTGTTGGGGGCAGTTTCCCAATTTCTCTGAAGAGGAAAAACCTAATAAATAAAATGGAGAAAATGCCTATATAATAAGATGATTATCACTCTTCCAAATCCCACTGAAACTCTTGGTTTCAGCTCAGGTCATGATCTCAGGGTCGTGAGATCCAGCCCTGCATCAGGCCTCTGCGTTCAGCCAGGGGTCTGCCCAAGATTCTCTCTCCCTCTCCCTCTGCCCCTCCCCCAACGCATACACCCATGGTCTCTCTCAAATAAATAAATCTTAAAAAATAAATAAATAGGGGCACCTGGGTGGCTCAGTGGGTTAAGCTTCTGCCTTCGGCTCAGGTCATGCTCCCAGGGTCCTGGGATCGAGCCCCACATCGGGCTCTCTGCTCCGTGGGGGGCCTGCTTCCTACTCTCTCTCTGCCTGCCTCTCTGCCTACTTGTGACCTCTGTCTGTCAAATAAATAAATAAAATCTTTAAAACAAACAAATAAATATCTACCACTTAGTGTTGTAGGTTGGACTGAGATAATCCATACAAATTGCTAAGCACCATGAAAAGGAGAGGAGTCCCATGAAAGGCTGACCCATGACGTGCTAGATAAATGAACACCAATCTCGCCAAACATTAGATGCACTCTCTTTTAAACTCCCTGAGCAACTGCCATTTATCCTTTTATAAATTGCCTTCAGCACTGTGCACAATGCTTCTGCTGTTCTGTTGCATTATCTTCCCACCACCAATCTGCCTGATGAGTCAATGTACCTTAAAAAATAAATAAATACACTGAGATTTCCACATCTCAACTCTTGTGATGAAGTCAGCCTAATTTCCATTTAAAAAGATGACAAGGGTATTAAATGAAAATTATAAGCCTCTTCTCTAATGAAATTACCTGCAAATCTTCTGGAAAAAGGAAGAATGGAAGGAAGGAACGCAGGTCAAATCTAGTGACAATATGACAGATAATAAAAAATAAATAAATTTTAAAAATATAATATACCATGATTCAAGTTTGGTTTCTTTCAGAAATACAAAGCTTGGTTAAGATTCAAAGTCAATATAACTCACCACATGAACAGATTAAAAAAGGAAAAAAAGGGGCGCCTGGGTGGCTCAGTGGGTTAAAGCCTCTGCCTTCGACTCAGGTCATGATCTCAGGGTCCTGGGATCGAGCCCCGCATCGGGCTCTCTGCTCAGCAGGGAGCCTGCTTCCTCCTCCCTCTCTGCCTGCTTCTCTACTTGGGATCTCTGTCAAATAAATAAATAAAATCTTAAAAAAAAAAAAGAGGAAAAAATACAATAATTTCAATAGATACAGAAAAAATCATCTGATAAAAACCAACACTCAGGGGCGCCTGGGTGACTCAGTGGATTAAGCCTCTGCCTTCAGCTCAGGTCATGATCTCAGGGTTCTGGGATTGCGGCCCGCATCGATTGAGCCCCACATCTCTGCTCACCATAAAGAGAAGGAATAAGCTCTTGGATACCTCAGATAAAGTAGGGGACAGGCAATCCATGCAAACAGCATGTACAAGGTTATACAGGTACAAAATACCTTATTACCTTTAAGTTTTATTGTTAAGTTTTGTGCCACTGGAGACCGAGTGCATCTGGAAGAACAGGGGAGCTAATTTCAGGGGGGCAGACAAGAGCAAGATAGTGGAAGCCCTCCCGTGATAAGCCATTTGAACGTCTGCCATTAACCTAAAGAAAGTGCTCTAAAAACTTAATTACTCTCAAAAACTTAATTACAAAGCACAATACAAATATGATTTTTTTTTTTTTTACTATTAATAGTAACAGTAAGTAGGTAGCAGTAGTCTTCTGAGAGGGGAGGTTTTGGATCTCCCCCTGAACATAGAGGACAAATCTATCCTCCAGGAACTGAAAGAAGGAGGTGGTCCAGGACACCATTGTAGGAAGGACTGAAGGATAAACCAGCTGAACAAGTTAAAGGGACCTGAACTGCAGAGGGACAGCTGATAAGCTACTTTTTCATTTGGTTCCACCCGCTCTACACCTCGACCCAGCACTGATACTACCCTCAGAAGTGCTACATTTGACAGGTGGTTGTGCAAAGACCAGCCATCACTGGAAGTCAGATTTGACTGTAGCTTTGGCCCCATCACAAAGGAGCTGTGTGTCTCTCTGAGCCCAGCTTCCTCACCCATAAAAGGAGTCACTAGCCAGCTTTTCTAACATGGTTTGGAGTGATTTAAATTAAACTAATATTTACAGAGCTCATTAGATCTTCTCATGTGAGATAATGAGATAATCTATGGTAAAGTGCATTGTAACTTTAAAGTGCCATACCAACATTAAGAGATAGTCATTGCTAATAAATACAGTAATTTACACAAACCGTTTACCATTTAGGTCAAATTACAATGCCGTCAAATAATGATGAAGCATATCATTAACTATGTGTTGGACAATTTCTTGTATACAGGTTCTGATGGCAACACTAAACAGATTACATCTGTTACGCATCCTCTGCTCGTTGCCCAGAGAACACGGTTGTCTGCTCACAGCCTTTAACATTAGAAGGAGTGTTATTTCTCCTAGCTCATCTCAGTGAGTGAGCAAACCGAGTTTTAGCAAATCATGCAGTGAGTCAGTAGTGGAGATGGGCTGCAGGAGTCCCAGAATTCTGAGACTATTACTTAGCACAGCAGGCTGGTGTGCCTCTGGGGATAATTGAAACTCTCTATGCTGGCGATGGGGGGTGGGAAGGAGAGCAACTGTACATTTGATGTTTCACTGAGGTTGGGTAATGGGTAATTTTAGGACGAGCATCTCAACCTCTATTCTTTTTTTTTTTAAAGATTTTATTTATTTATTTGACAGACAGAGATCACAAGTAGGCAGAGAGGCAGGCAGAGAGAGAGGGGGAAGCAGGCCCCCCATGGAGCAGAGAGCCGGATGTGGGGCTCGATCCTAGGACCCTGGGATCATGACCCGAGCCAAAGGCAGAGGCTTAACCCACTGAGCCACCCAGGCGCCCCTCAACCTCTATTCTCTTTAAGCCTCCAGTTGCCTTTTTTTTTTTTTTAATCAGGACATTATTTTAGGCAATTATGGGATTCTGAATTGTTCATTCTTTTAGAGAAGGGCTCCTAATTTTACCTCTGTGAAGTAGGTGTTTCTGAAATTCTGTCTGTGAGAAGGAAAAAGAATAAAGCTCATCATTAGTGTTTGATTGATCATTTAGGGGAAAATGTGCATTACCTTTAAATGGTTCAGGTCAAATGATATATTGATACAGGATACATGCTGTAAAAATACTGATACAAGAAAGATTTTAGACGAAATCGCTTTTCTGCTCTATGAGAGCGAGCAGATCCTACCAGGCACATGGTGTCCCATTTCCTAGTAATAACCTTTGTCTCTACACTCAGTCAAGCTGGGTCTGACTCTTGAACTCACTAGTTCTTTGCTGTGCCAGATCATTCTCCTTTCGCCTTTCTTTCTTCATCTATAAAATGAAAATGGTAACCATACCTACGACACAGGGCTGTTTGGGGGAATTAGATGACATCACACATGGAAAGTGGGTGACATGTAAGTACTCCGAGACTGTGAACTCTTATTTTCATCATCCCAGAAGCTGCTTCATCCTCCAAGTCTCAAACAGTAATTCAGAGTGAGAAAACAGATGAGGTCTCTGTTCCCTGCAGAGAATGTCAATCCGACTTCACAGTTAAAATGCAACAGATACTAGCAGAGGAAGGACAACACTTGGACATTTCCGGGCTCCGGTTCTAGTCCCACCAGCATCATTAGCTGGCTTGACCTTGAGCTGCTGATTCCACTTTCAGTCTTCCCACACTTTTCTCCCACACTTTCTCAGAAGTGGTGAACACAATGAAGAGAGCAGTGAGGTAGGGGGAGTGAATAGTTCTACAGCATGGGTCAGCCCCTTCTTCCAGCGGATGTGACTAATATATACCCATGGCTGCAAACCCAACCCAGGGCTACAGTCACTCCTGATCCCCAAAATTCTGTATCAGTATCCCCTGCCTCACCAGTGTGGGGAGAGCTGCATCTCAGCAAAGTCTCATGACCTCCAAGGAGACTTATTACCTATTGAAAGAGTCCCAGCTCCCTGGATGGGGTCAAACATTCTTTGTAGATCTTGGCCATTTTCATATACATCTGAGGACCTAACTGGATCCCAGCCCTGCTGGCACCTTGATCTTGGATTTTCATTCCCCAGAAAAAAGAGGAAACACGTTTCTGTTGTTGAAGCCACCCAGTCTATGATATTTTATGATGGCAGCCTGGGAAGACTAAGACAACTGATTTGGACTCTTTGGTACTGGTAGTCATCTGAACTATGGTTCCATTAATATGTAAACATCTGAGGGCCAAGCTAAGAGTGAATCAAAATTAAACTTCTTAGTCCCAGTTTCATCCCATGTCAATTTCCTTTCTCGTCTCAGCATCTCAGATGATAAGATACATTGCTTTTGAAATTTCTTGAATCATGAGCTAGCAGGTCAAGATCTTAAGATGAAGAGTGTCATGAATGGGGAAGCTGGAAGCTACAAGGAATGTAATCACTAATGCTTTATTAATACATATGTACTAAAGAAGCTACATTATGGTATTTTAGTAACAGACCTAATTTTTCTTGCTCCATCTTAATGAGGATGTCAAAGTTATCAGCAAATAAGCATTTTGAAGAAGAGAGAAAACAGGGAAAGCGTTAAGGTTTTGTCCACTTGCCCATCGGGTCTATTACAGTGGATGGTTTGGCAGATTAGGGCAAACAAATTGATCTTCATTTTGAGCTTCATAAAGAGCTTCATAAAGAGTAGTGGGTCCAAAGGAATCGTAAAAAACCCATACAGGCTCTGGGAGAGTGGAGGCTGAAGAGTATAGCCTTAAATGGAGGATTTGTTCTGAAGATATAGGACATAATACAAGAGCTATCCTGGCTGGGCCTTCAGCGATGTCTAGAAACTTTCACCAAGGCCTCAGACACCTCCTCCTGCCCTTTACTATGAACCATCTAAACCTTTTCCAGTTTATCCAGCCATCAACTTTCCTCTCACCCATAACTCACTTTCACCAGAAGACACCTTGCCTCCTACTCCTTCAGGAAAATAACTGTAGCGCTTGAGTTTCAGAATCCTATTCCCTCTGGCCTGAAAATGGCTGTATCCTTTAAACTTTTCATTCTTTTTGCTTCTCCAAAAGAAAATATTGACATTTTCTTTCTAAAGCTGATGCCCCTACCTATGCTTGCAACTTTTCCTCCTCTAAAGCATTGCTCCATCAATTATTCTGTCTGTTGGATATTTCGAACCTCCTCCATTGCTCCTTCCCTTGATCCTACAGACATGTTCAAATATCTGCTACCTTTTAAAAATTCAGAATAAAACCTTGTCTCAACCCTGTTCTCCCTAAAGTCACTAGCTCTCTCTTTCTCATTTTTCCTTCTTATACAGGTTTCTTGAAAGAGTCAGTACTTTATTTTTATATAGTTCTCTCCCATTCTTTTTTTGAACCACAACATTCTAGCCTCTACTCCAGTTTAATTGAAGCTGCTTTTTCATAGGCCATTAAAAACCTCTAATTGTTAAGCTCATTGGCTTGTCCTTTTCCTACCTGGATTTTGTGTTGCATTTCATGCTGCTGAATAAATCATTCTCTGAAACCAATTCCTCCCTTGGCTTTGGTAACATTGTTCTTAGTTTTCTTCCTACTTTTCTGACAACCAGTGCCCCCTTCTGTGTCATGTTAATTTGCTCAATTATTTAATTAAGAAATTTTAAGGTAGATGTTTTGCTCTCTACTTGCCTTACACACTATCTCTAGTCAGATAACTAATTCTAGTAATTTCAACTATCTCACTTGTGTTTGGATAATTCTCAAAGAATTAATAACTTTAACTGCTTCCAAGCTCCAGGCTTCCTCTTCTTTTATATACCTATCCTAAAACCATCTCAAACTCAACTTGCTTTATTTCCTCCAAGCTTGCTCTCTTGGTATTCTTCATCCAAGTGAGAATCTAGATAGGTCATTTCCCTTCTTGAAAACTCTCACCACTTTAAAATTTTTGCATTGCTGGGGCAGAGACTTTTACCCTGGGCACACAACTCCATAATGTTCCCCAGTGTCCCTTTCAGGGAGATTTCTGTCTTGTCCTTTAGTTCTAGGCAACAGCATATGGATAAAAGTAGGGGACCTAGGTGACTCTGTTGGTTGAACATCTGACTCTTGGTTTCAGCCCAGGTCATGATCTCAGGGTCCTGAGATGGAGCCCTGCCTGGGGCTCTGTGCCCAGCAGGGACCCTGCTTGAGAGTCTCTCTCTGGCCCTCCTCCACTGGCATAGGTATGCACGTGCTCACTCTCACTCTTTTCCTCTATAAACAAATCCTTAGAAAATAAAGTACCCTACATCCAACACTGGCTTATAAAGCCTCCCCTTCTGCTGGATAGATGTGGACATCCAGGGAACTGAAGATGGCCGAGCCTGCTTCAGTGGGGGCACCAACAGAATCAAGAGAGAACAAGCAAGAGAACCCTGCCCGCTGCTAAACAAGAACACTCAGCTACCTGCATAGAGTAATTCCAACAAGTAGATTTCTACAGGTGAGCCTAACATGTTTCCAGAGCTCATCTGCACTCACTTTGGACGACAGCCTGAACTCTGGCAAAAGAGAGCCCCATCCTCTACTAATAGATTCTGCCCACTAGATTTCTATCTTCCCTCCACTCCCCTCCATAATCTATATGTGATTCAAGCCATACAAGTTTTCTTTCCCTAACTGTACCCTGCTCTTTCATACCTTTTACCTCTACATATAAAATATATTTCTGCAACAGACTTCGCTTTCATATCTTTTCATATTGTGTATGCCGATTTACTTGTTTCATACACAGTTCAAAGATGTGCTCCCCTATGAACCTTTAATTCTAATTCTCTAGATGAATTTCTGTCTCCTCCATGTTCCCATAACTCTTTATCACATAGCTTTACTTACCACATGAATCAAAATTATTTATACTCCCATGTCTCCGTGAAATTTTGAGTACATTTTAAGCAAGAAATTTATTTTTGTTTTCCTAGAACACAGCATACTATCTGAATACTTAGGTATTCAAATAAGAATAACCAAAGTAACATTTTTTAAAAAATCAAATTTCTGGGATTAAATCATTTATATCGGCTTTGTGGTATTTCTAGAATAAAATAAGATAATTATGAAACATTATTTTTAAGTTTTCTAAAAGACAATGACTATTCCTAGAATTAAGAAACCACATGTTCTCAGTGTGATATGAAAAAAGGTGATATGAAAAAGAAGAACATAATGGGGCGCCTGGGTGGCTCAGTGGGTTAAGCCTCTGCCTTCTGCTCAGGTCATGGTCCCAGGGTCCTGGAATCAAGCCCCGCATCAGGCTCTTTGCTCGGCGGGGACCCTGGTTCCTCCTCTCTCTCTGTCTACTTGTGATCTCTGTCAAATAAATAAATAAAATCTTTTTTAAAAAATTAAAAAGAAAAAGAACATACCTATGCCCTTATAAAAAGGAACTTGTTGTTTCACCGTTGTGGGAAAAGAGGGATAAACACCGAAATGATTCAGGGAAGTTTACAAAAAGGCAGCAAGGAAAGCTATGAGGCCAAGACTCATGAAGTATGTCTTAACATCTTCCCCAAAATATACAAGAAATATTTCTAGACCTGAAGGAGAGCAGAATGGAAGGGTCTTGCTGATAAAAAATAGAAGGTAAAGGTAAATTTCGGGGAAGCAGTGAAGAGAAATATAACAGCAACTCTTGAACAAAGAATACAATATGAAAACAGCAAAAACCAGTCTCTCTGATACAGGAAGAGGAGGAAGATTTGCTTTACAAAACTCATCCTTGGCTACAGTTCACAAAGAAAAAAAGAGGAAGGGGGGAAAGAGGAGAGGGGGAGAAGGTAAGGGTTCCCTAACAGGGAATATCAGAGATAACCCATGAGGAGGCCCAAGCTTGAGAAACTTGCAGGAACTGATAAGCAGAAAAGGAACAAAGAAATTCTGGAGCCGAAGTAAAGAGGGATGCCAAGGAGGCTAGATGCTTGGGAGGACTGATCCCCAGCAAGCTATTGCACAGGCCACAGAAGACTATAGAAGCTCAGAGTTGTAACCTACAGAGCTCTAAAACAACAGGAGGTCTATGCAAATCCGTGGGAGTGTTTTTTGTTTTGTTACATATTTTTCCCAAGAGGACTAACTTGATGATACTTGCAATGGTCAGAAAGAGAAGAAAGAGCAAGACACCTAGGTATATTGTTTAAAAGGATACAGGACATTTGAGAGACAGGAGTTCAGAGCAGGAAAATGTATATCAGGTAATAGAAGCATCCAGAATTATAAATGTACATAAAAGGAAAACCGCATTTAAAGATGAAGCAGCTGAAGCACCTTGTCTGAATTTGGTCTAGAGGGCAGTGTTAAGAGGGGATCACTACTTAAGTCTCTGGCCAAAGAAATACCTACGTAAGAGGTTAAGTAGCCAAAACTCTAGAAAATAAGTCCAAAATGAAATACACCAGACAAATGGACTACATTAATGTTGTCTATTTTACAAGAAGTTAAAGATACTTCCTTTTATGGTGCAAAACAAACATAACCAAAAACATAAGAACAAAACATTAAAAACAAAAACAAGGGACGCCTGGGTTGCTCAGTTGGTTAAGCGGCTGCCTTCGGCTCAGGTCATGATCCCAGAGTCCTGGGATCGAGTCCCACATCGGGCTCCTTGCTCCGCAGAGACCCTGCTTCTCCCTCTGCCTCTGCCTGCCACTCTGTCTGCCTGTGCTCACTCTCTCGCTCTCTCTCTCTCTGACAAATAAATAAATAAAATCTTTAAAAATAAATAAATAAATAAAAATAAAAACAAAAACAAAAAAGCCCACAACCCATTCCTCTCGAGCTGAGATATTAGAACTATAAAAACAGTATGTTAATTGCTTTTGGAATAATGGTAAATGCTAAGACAGCAAAAGGATAATGGGGGGAGTGAAGATAAAAGCAATGTTTTCTTTCCAAGATGGCCCAAAAAATTTGGGTCACCTCACAAACTGATAGGGGTGCTCTCAGGGAAGGAGGAATGTCCAAGGCTTATCCTAGGCTGAATGTGATCTTCAGAGAAAATATACTCATTTTGGACACTGTTTCAGGGAGACCGCATAGAGCAGCGGCCTATAAAAGGTTTCAAAGACAAGGAGACTTAATGTTAAAGGCTGGTCCTATAACTTCCAAGCTGAGACTTTTGGGGTCTAATTGACATCCCACTAGAGTGTGAGCTCCATGAAAACAGGAACTTGGATTTGGTTGGTATTAATCACTGCCATACTCCCAGAGCCTAGAACAATGCCTGTCACATAGTAAGTACTTGATACATATGTGTGGAATTGGTAAGTATAATTGGCCATTTAATTTCATTTTTTTTAAAGATTATTTATTTGACAGAGAGAGAGGGGGATCGATCACAAGTAGGCAGAGAGGCAGGCAGAGGGAGAGGGGGAAGCAGGCTCCCCACCGAGCAGAGAGCCCAATGCGGGGATCCATCCCAGGACCTGAGCCAAAGGCAGAGGCTTAACCCACTGAGCCACCCAGGCACTCCTAATTTCATTTGAAAGGCAGACAGGTGATGGATTCAGTTTCTCTGCAGTTCATAGTCTGAGACTGAGACACAAACTCCCAATAACCCAATGCATCTTAACCATAAAAGAGAAATAATTCCACCAACTTCAGCAGTCTGGGTTAGGATTAAATGAAAAAAACTTTTGCATGCACGTACACACAACAAGGCCTATAGATATCGAATATACCAGTTTTCGCCTTCTTTAATTCACAACATGTTAAACTCATTATATGCCAGGAAGTCTGCTCATAAAAGAGATATAATACTGAAAAAAACAGACAGGACCTTTCTC